>OY982559.1:4069549-4449702 GCA_963859945.1 Euplagia quadripunctaria
TGATGGGGCGCTGCGCTGTTGGTGCTGTGGTAAGCCCCATCGGCCCGACAGATGTCGGTTCGTGAATTACAATTGTGACGAGTGCAATCAACGTGGTCACTTGAAGGTGATGTGCAAGGAAGTGCGCGATAGTGTCCGGTCCGGTCGCGGAAGGCAAAACTATGTCAGTGATTGCGTTTCGGAGGACGAGGACTTATTCAACATACAGTTGGCATCTAAAGGTAACAAACCTTTCTTAATTAAAGTGAAAATAGACAGCTACGTGATTGAGTGTGAAGTGGATACGGGAAGCCGAATTTCGGCCATTAGTGAAGACCTTTACAGACAAATGTTTTCACACAAATCAATCCATCGAGACCACTTAATATTACGCTGTTACTCGGGTTCCCAGATAGAATCATTAGGTTACGTACAGGTTAATGTCAAACTGGGTAATATTAGTGCAAATAACGTGGCTTTATATGTTATTAAGAATGGTGGACGGCCTTTGTTAGGTAGGGATTGGATTAGAGCATTTGATATAAAACAAATAACTTTTCATGAAATTGTATCTGAACCATTTGTTAGCCACTTAGCGGCGGAGTTCCCAGAAGTTTTCACAGACCAATTGGGAAAATGTAAAAAACTGCTCCACTTACAATTAACTGATAATGTACCTGTATACGTGAGAGCGCGGCCGGTGCCTCTAGCATTGCGCACGCGTGTCGAACGTGAGCTCGAGAGATTAGAGCGAGAGGGCACTATTTATCGGGTGGAACATACAGAGTACGGGACACCGATCGTGCCGGTTATTAAGGCGAACGGCGATATACGAATCTGTGGTGATTACAAAGTCACAATTAATCGAAAATTAAAACGGGAATTTAGGGAAGCGGATAGCTTCCACGAATTGAAGAATTATTTGCAACTTTAAGTAGAGGTCACGAATTTACTAAAATCGATTTAACACATGCATATGCACAGACTATGCTCACAGAGGAATCACAATTGTGTACCGCCATCACCACACACATCGGAACATTCGCCTATCGCCGTATCCCTTATGGCTTAGATTATATATAGGTCCAGATGCCTAATCCGTGCCTCAAAACTGAAGCCAAAAAATACAAGCGTCTAATATAAATACAAGCGTCTCATTCGTCACACGCGAGCGAACGTTCGCCGCTGAAGTACGTCTCGAGTCTCTACTTAAAATATTTAAAAATGCCTGCTTGTGCTGTCACATTCTGTAAAAATTATACAAAAAAAAATCTTAAGTGTCCGAACATCACATTTCATATGTAAGTATTCTATTTCCTAATGTATTTATTAACAATAGAACAAAATTTCAAATTAATAAAATTACGACGCCATTACTAGAGATGTTGCCAGGACGTGAATTTCATTTACCCATAACGCATTCTACCAGTATATATATTTTTCTTTGCCAAACTTGTTATTTATAGAAAGACGAGAAATATGCTTAATGTTAATGTTCGCGAAACTGGAATCCTTCAAATATTCTTAATTTCTAAACTCTAGCACCCGGAGTTCAATGTGTCCGTCAAACGATACTTTAGCTGTGGGATTGTACTCGTATTATAACTTATTATTACTACTCCTAACGAACACAGCTATAGAGCACTTAGGACTTGTAAAATTTTGCTAGTTTCTTGATACTTTATAAAAATATATAAATATATATATATATATATCCAAGTCCTACAAACCAAGGCAAAACATTTACTTTATTTTATCAAAATACCTTTTGTTACTCTGTTCCTGTGAATAAAGTTGCATTTAATTTTATTACTCAAAAGTGCTTTTATGTTATATTTACCATAAAAAAAAATACTCTTATTCTCATATTTTTTTCATACGGCCTTATATGAAAATCGATTCTTAAGGAGGCAACTCTAAAAAAAACGTCTTGAAAACAAACCAAAAAATATTGTGATAAATAAATAGTTCCTACTAAGTAGTTTTATTTTACATTTGTCTTTTTAACTAAACGAATTAAATGAAAAAACGAAAAAATGAAATAAACGAATATTTGTAACTGATTTAAATACATTCAAAATGTATTTATTTAATAT
Source organism: Euplagia quadripunctaria (assembly GCA_963859945.1). NCBI lineage: Eukaryota > Metazoa > Arthropoda > Insecta > Lepidoptera > Erebidae > Euplagia > Euplagia quadripunctaria. The sequence goes on from OY982559.1 coordinate 4,071,625, forward strand.
TACTTACATCAAAAATAAAATATGTATAATAAAAAAGTCCCTGAATTTTGGGGTAACCTCTATGCACTGGTAGTAAAACCGTCAATGCACACAAGCATAAACATTGTACGTAGACACTCGCGTTGGGCGGGGTTCACTCACACAGCACCAAAAAGTGGCTTCAAAGTAAACGGTGACTTTTGTACTAGTCACGGTATCTGGACCTATATATAATCTAAGCCTTATGGCCTGTCGTGCGTCCCGGAAAAATTTCAAAAGTTGATGGAGGAGACCCTGCGAGGAGTGCCCTCCACCGTTGTGTTCTTGGACGATATCTGTGTAACGGGGTCAAACAGATCTTCCCATTTAAATAATTTAAAACAGGTATTATCTCGATTAAAAGATATGTGTTTAACGGTAAAACTTAGTAAATGTAGTTTTATGCAAAAAAGTGTCAAATATGTAGGTTACATTATTGATAGGAATGGTCTGCACCCCGATCCACAGAAAGTGGAGGCAATTTTAAATGCCCCGATACCAAACGATACGACACAATTAAAAAGTTTCTTAGGTTTATTAAATTACTACGGTAAATTCATTGCCAACTTAAATATAATATTACATCCTTTACATGAGTTGTTAAAGAAGGGAACTGTATGGAACTGGAGCGAGGAGTGTGATAGGGCGTTTACCCTAGCAAAACAAACACTGTCTTGTGACAATGTACTAGCACATTATGAGGAAGGGCGGCCCTTGGTGTTATCGGTAGACAGCAGTGCGTACGGCTTGGGTGCGGTACTAGCGCACCGGTACGATGACGGCAGCGAGCGGCCGATCAGTTGTGTGTCTCGCACACTGAATGGCGCGGAGCGCAACTATAGCCAGATTGATAAAGAGGCGTTAGCAATTTTTTACGGGGTAATTAGGCACCACCAATACCTTTTTGGACGAAAATTTCAATTACTGACCGATCATAAACCTCTAAGTTACATTTTTGGTGAAAAGATGGGAATTCCGCAGACTGCAGCAAGTCGCCTACAACGATGGGCAGCGCGATTAGCGGCGTATGATTTTTCTATCAGATTTGTTAGTTCCAAACAAAACGGTCCCGCGGACGCGCTGTCGCGCCTGCCGCTAGTACACAAGCGCCGCCCCTCCATCGACTCCATGAGTTATGTAAACTTAGTACAGGAGGATATACCCGTTGATTTTATTGTGTGCGTAAAGAAACCAACAAAGATCCATTAATGTGTAAGATTATAGGTTACGTTAAGTTTGGTTGGCCGTCGGTACCGAGTAGTGAGGAGGAAAAACCGTATTTTGCACGTCAAAGAGATTTGAGTGTTGATTTTGGCTGTCTTATTTATAAATATAGGGTGGTGATACCTCCTTCCTTAAGGAAAAATATTTTACAGGAGATTCACCAAGGCCATTTAGGTATTAACAAAATGAAAAACTTATCACGTAATTACATATACTGGCCAAGTTTAGATATGGATTTGGATAAGATGTGTCGCTCGTGTCAACCGTGTCAGGCTGTACGTGACGCATCGCCACGGTCCGAATTACATCCATGGGAGTTCCCTGCGTATCCATGGCAACGCTTGCACGCAGATTTCGCAGAATATGCGGGCAAGCGTTATCTAGTTATAGTGGATGCCCATTCAAAATGGATCGAGGTTCTTCCCATGGATCGTACAGACGCACAATCGACCATTACATCTTTAATGTCGGTGTTTAGTAGATTTGGGTTACCCTCACAACTCGTGACTGATAATGGGCCACCATTTCAGTCGCTAGAATTTAAACAATATTGTTGTAAAATTTTTATTAAACATGTCACCAGCGCCCCCTATCGGCCACAAGCTAATGGGGCAGCGGAAAATGGGGTGAAAACTATTAAAAAAACCATTAAAAGAGCTGTTTTTGCGGGTGACAATGTTTTACAAGCCCTTAACAATTTTTTAATGTATTACCGTAACTGCGAACATGCTACGACGGGTATGGCACCGGCATTGTTATTGACGGGACGAAGGATACGTACACGGTTAGATGCGTTACGCCCAGATGTCGCTTCCGTGGTACAGTTAGCACAACAACGTCAGAAAAACAATGCCCGTGGCACGGCCGCACCTCCCATACATTGTGGTGAATCCGTACACGTGCGCGACTATTCTTCACAAGGGAATAAGTGGGCTCCGGGAACAATAGCCGAACGTACGGGCCCTGTATCGTATCGTGTTGATATGGGGAATGGAGTCGTATGGCGGCGCCATCAAGATCAGATTTTACCAGCGGACCACAAATCTAGATTCTCATTATCGCGCGCGAGTACGGATAATAATGAAGGGGGTATAGGGAGTAATAATTGTAATGAGGTTAAAAATGATGAATGTAAAACATCGGGCGAGCCGGCGGAGTCAAGCGGTGGCATGGACCCTCAGTGTCCACACGACCCGACGACGCCGTCGTCCTCCCCTCCACCAGGGGCGTCGGCCCGAGCACTTCGTGCTTGGGTGCGAGCACAAAATAAAAATGATTAATTAGTACTTTAAGTGTGTAAGTTCCATATTAGTGCCTCTGTATAGATTTAAGTTGTATTTTATTATTACCTATGTTTAAGGGGGGAAAAGTGAGTATTTAAGTTTTATTTTATTACTACCTATGTTGATGGGGGAAAAGTGTAGGGTTAGCTATAATATATAGAACAATAAATGTGGATAGGTTGCTTGAGTGCAATAAACAGTCAGCCACTAACTGCCTTGTTTCATTGACGTTACAGTCCTAACTTATTTATGAAATAAATACCTACTTTAAGTATGTATTCATTGTCATTTGTTATAAATATTAAAACAAAATATTAACAATCTTTTAATCAGTTTAAATTTCTCATTAAGATGAATTAATAAGAACAAACACGAGATAACTGCTGTAAACCGTTGAGTAGTCCCCTCGACCGGATGCCGCTTCCATCATCAAATCAACTACAGGTTGAAAATTTTAACTGAAATTTAAATCGTATCAACTTCGAAGTATATAAAAAAAGTAAAGAATAAAAAAATATATGATAATAACAGGTATTACTTTTCGTTTTCGTTTTTCGTTGGTTAATAATCTAAAATTGAAGGGTTTTATATGGTTACTGGACTATCACACGGAATAGCCGCTTATTCCAAGGAATAATAAAAGCAATGCGTGCCCTATACTTATTTAGTACAGGCACCGGTTTCAAAAAACTAACACATTTGCAAATTAATTAGTATTAACCAATACCTAGTATAGTATTATGTTCTCTGTGAAAATACACACAAAAATAATGACGTGATTAGTCATTTAACTCGCTTTATATGTCGTGACACGACAAATAACCAAGCAGAGGCACAGCGCCTTCCCAGGACTACTGCAATTAATAAGAAGAACTGCTTTTATTTTATAGCCTAACCAATAACAAACACGACACATGTACGTAACATACACAGCGACAAATACGTTATCTAAAATAAATTTTACAGTTTTGACAAACGTTCATTACCTTTGTTATTATTGTTATTTATTGCATACAACATAAAAATAACACGACTAGCTCTGTCGTGCGGCGGTCCTGCGTTCGACTTGAACTTCAGAGGTCGCAGGTTCGATCCCCACTCAGTGCAAATATTCCATGCATGTATTTATCTATTTATATATTCATTAATTCATTCATTTTACAATTTTTTATCTACATTTGAAAACATTTCACACGTCCTAATAATTCAGACATTAAATTTCATCACTAAGAATTAATCCAAACAATTAAGATTAGATTATGATATTACATACATTTTGCATACAACATACATTAGTTTGCTTAAGACCAAATGAACAAGTTTGAATGCTGTGTGCGAAAAGCAAAATGTTGGTCACAACTGCTGTCTAAATAGAAATATTTGAAAAATACATAAGACATCTTCCGATACCACAAGGCAAATTATTTAAAATATTCACTGATTAATGTGTAAACTAAAATTATGTTTTACAAGCCAAATTATTTGTGCACAAGTTATTTTTTCACATTAAGCATACAGTAAGACTTGAAGCAGCACAATGTGAAATATATTCTTGTTAAGTTTATTGAATTCTTTAACCCCGGATTATGCTTGTCCACCCCAACCACGTTTTCATTCTGTTAATAGTACCCTGGAATCAGAAATAACTATTCACGAGTTAGAAAATTCCTGCTTCCCAGCTCCTGGTAATGACGAAATATCGTTCTCCATGATAGAACATCTACCCTCGATAGCTAAAACGATATTAGTCAAATTGTACAATATCTTTTTGTATTCTGGGTTCGTTCCCGTACAATGGCGCCAAGTCAAGATAATTCCAATTCCTAAGCCAGGCACAGAATCTAATTCACATCATTCACTTCGCCCAATTTCGTTAATTTCATGTATGTGTAAAATTTTCCATGTTATTTTAAATGAAAGATTAGAGTGGTATTTCGAAAGTAAAAAGATGTTTTCAGATAACATGGTAGGCTTCCGAAAGGCTCGATCATGCATTGATAATCTATCTAGTTTGATCTCTCATATTCAAGTTGGCTTCTCTAAGGACTTGCTCACAGCAGCTTGTTTTATTGACATTGAGAATGCATATAATAACATAAATATTACTTGTTTGTTAAAAACTTTAGATAAATTGGGTGTGGGCTCAAGGATTTGTCTTTATCTCTGGACTTATTTAAGTAATAGACTATTAGGAATTAGAGTCGGTGATTACGATTTATTTAGATCTACAGGCCAAGGCTTAGCGCAAGGAGATCCTCTATCCCCCCTGCTTTTTAATGCAGCAACTATAAATATTTGTAAAAATATTCAAAATGTGTACATTTCTCAATATGCCGATGATTTTGTGTTGTATGTTTCGAGACATAACATAGATGCAGCTATTACAGCACTCCAACAAGGATGTGAGGATCTCAACAGGATGTTACATAGCTTGGGTCTGGTTATGTCTCCAAACAAAAGTAAATTATGTATATTTAAAAAAGGTTGCTTTAGAAATACTATTGATTTCAGAGTCAATAATCAGGCGTTGACTCAGGTTAATCATGTAAAATATCTGGGTATGTGGTTGGATTGTCCTCTAAGATGGGGAAAACATATCAATGAAACCATTCATAAAGTTTCAAAGTACTTAAATCTTTTGAAAGTTTTATCTGGTCCTGGATGGGGAGTGCATCAAAAGCACCTTAGACGCTTATATATATCTATCATACGTAGTAGAATCGACTACGCTAGTTTCCTATATGATTATAGCTGTAAAACTAATTTATTAAAGTTAGACCGGGTTCAAAATCAAGCCTTACGGGTTATAGGAGGTTTTATTCGAAGCACTCCAATTCACGTTATGGAGAATGAATTGTGTCTTCCGCCCCTTCAGATTCGTAGACAATATCTTGCAGGAAATTTTTTACTAAAATTAAAATCATTTGCCAATAATAGTATTATTAAAGTTTTAGATGACTTGTCATCGGTTATTAATTCTCGCTATTGGTTGAATAAAAAAATACCATTATTGATTAACATAAAAAGTCCTTTAGATTCTGTAACCATACAGTGTAGCGATTTACTTGAAATGTTTTCTTTAGAAACTTGGGTTAGTAACATTCCGGTACGGCAAGTGATATCAAGTTCTATCCCTCTAATTGATCGTGCTAAACGAAAGTATACCTGCCAAGATCTTAATATTATATGTACAAATTTTATTCAGCTAAAATACGAACATTATTATCAAATCTACACCGATGTCTCTAAAGGAGAGAAAGGGGCAGGTTCAGCTGTCTTCGATCCTGTGTCGGGACGTCATGTAAAGCTAAGGATCGATTCTAATATTTCAATTATGAATATTGAATTAATTGCAATAGCAGAAGCGATATCGTATATTGATTCCATTAACTTTGACCGATTTGTCATTTTGACAGATTCAAAAAGTGCTCTGCAACATTTGGCTCGTTCTGTCTCTCACGTGAGAGGTATACCGATTGCCTATCAAATATTGGAATCGATCTTTCGATTACAGTCACGACACAAAAAAGTAATCCTCCAATGGATTCCATCCCATATTCAGATACAAGCAAACGAACACGTAGACATGCTTGCTAAACGGGCATCTGATGACGGGATCCCCACAAGTGTCTTACCTCTTTTTTCGGACCGGCTAGGGCTGGTAAAGGATATGTGTATGAGGAATTGGCAAGAATATTTTGATGAACGTTCGCGTAAGAGTGGTATTTGGTACAGAACAATCCAGCCTCAAATTTCGGTATTACCCTGGATAAATGATATACTATTAAACAGAAATAATTTAAAAACTGTACTGAGATTACGTTCGGGACACATTCCGTCGAAAAAGTTTGCATTTTTGATGAAGAAAGTCCCATCACCTAACTGCCTTGAATGCGGTGTGATAGAAGATGTCCAACATGTTTTGATGGAATGTGTCCGGAACGAGCATCTGAGATTATTGTATTTTGATGGAAACAAGAGGCTTTTAGTTGGTTATTTAAATGGTATGTTGTCTAATCCAACGACAGACGAAGTTAGACGGTTAATTAAACTGGCTGATTTAGACTTAAGCACACAATGATGTCGTTCTAAGACATAGGTATATATATAGTCTTGTTTCGTGGTATTGTTTGTTGTTCATACGGGACGATGTAGTCGCTCAGCGACAAAGTCCTTCCAATAAAAAAAAATATATATATATATATATTCTTGTTGTAGTTTATATTTAAAGAGTGCTTCCAGAAATTGATATCAATAGGTTTACTAATTTATAACTTATCATTAATTTTGTAACACTGATTCACAGGACAACAAAATCGTACTTTTTTGTTGTTGCATGAAGTGCGATTGTTTACTAATTTGGGTGCGCTGATTTCGAATCTACCCTCGGATTTTTTGTAGCAGCTCTAGTTAGTGAGATACAGGTATCGTCTTAAATTTACTTAAGTAGTTGATAATTTCTATCAATAGCGGTGTAACTAAACTAGTTTCTGTATAAATTTTCTTATGTCATCCTCAAGAAGGACGTGTTTAAACGTTGTTTTGTTTTTGTGTTATTTGTGGATAATTTATGTTCAAAAAATTCCGTTAGAACGTGTCAAACTTCGTGAAAAAAGCGCACTTGGACTATTTTGGGTTTCCATTGCTGACAAACGCCAAGCCCTGGATACATAGATTGGTATGTAAAAAATGTGTTGAGTCTTTGCGATTATGGGCAAACAAAAAAAGGACAATCTTTTAAGTACAAAGCTCCAATGATCTGGCATGAACCGTCTAATCATCACGATGACTGTTATTTCTGTGTTACGAAAATCTTAGGAATAAACCATAAAAATTGCTCGAAGTGGATATATTCCAACTTAAAATCTGCTATAAGACTAGTCTTAAATACTAATGACACACCAGTACCACAGCAGCCATGTACATCTTTCAGACGAGTGCAGTCAACAAACCAATAATGACGACAGTAGTAGAGACAGTGATTTTGATTGCCTCAGTTATCCCTGACCTCTAAATCAATATGATTTACATTACTTGATCAGGGACCCTGGACTGTCTAAGACTGCATTAGAAATTCTAGCTTCCCTGTGCAAGGGAAGAGTTTGTTTGGGTAATGAGGATTTTTTTTTTGAAGTCTCATGGCAACATTCAGCACATTGAACAGTTGCTGATACACTTTCAGCAGCTTGGATGCAATATAGGTATTAAACTTCATCACCTTTACAGCCATCTGCAATATTTGCTTAAAAATCTCGGTGACTTAAGTGAGGAACAAGGGAAGCGTTTGCACCAGGATACTCGCACCATGGAGGAGAGATTTCAGGGATGTTGGAACGTAAATATGATGGCTGATTATTGTTGGAGTATTCAAAATAGTAATCCTAACACACACCACGCGAGAAAATCATATAAAAGAAAATTTCATTCAGAATAAATATATTTAATAAATTTTTAACCCTAAACTATATGAATTTTTAGTGAAAAATCCTGTCACTTCATAGCAGCTAAACTAGAGCTGATACATAAAAACGGCATATGTTTTTGAAATCAGCGTGGAAAAACTATTCAGATTCATGAAAAAACATCATGCAACAGACATGCTGTTATCCTGTTATGTAGCAAATTTTTAATAGGCAACGAGTATCACATGTAATATTTTGAATCCAACAATTTATATAACCAATTAAATATCAGTTCTTTATATCGATCCATGTAGATGGATAAGTCATACCAGGGCCGTATCTTTACCATTAATTAACGAGAATCGTATTCACATCTACGGTAGAGATTGAATACAATCAATGCAATGTACAGTTTTTATAAAAAAAAATATTAAAAATCCAGCTATCAACAATAATTGATTTAACAAATTGTGTTAAGTCATCCGAAGAGTTTGGTAATCTATCGAAGACTTTCGGCTCATGTAAAGTAGATTGTTTGCTTAACTCGAATTCTTTTCAAATCTTATTGTATATCACAGAACAATTATTACGCCATTCTGCAGAAAGAGTTTGACCTGAAAGGATTGTAATGTTTTCTAGTTGGAAACAATAACCAACAAACAATAACCCATTTTTTCTTATCTTTACCTCTGCATGGCATAGGAGTATGTTATAAGCCGATATAAAGTTACGACCTGCAGGTTTGATATCAAATCCACCTCTCCTGTGATAATTTATATAATTAAAAAAAAAAATATCGACATTTTTCTATCACCAGTTCCTCTTCAATATTAACTGCCCGGTTCCTATAATCAAGAAACGATTCGTTTTGCTTAAGGACGGTAAAATTTCGTTGAATTTTCAACGAAAATTACTATAGGAAACCGGCATAAATCGTGCTTTCCGCTAGCAATTGCACTGTGCATATTGCCTTAATTCATTATTTATAACTGCATTTTATATCGAATTGGTTCAATATAAAAGATATTGTAAGTTAGTTATTAGCTCTCTTTTAATTAAACTACAACTATGGAAACAACATAAATATACATATTTCTACAGCCACACTGGGTTTCTCTAACGAACAACCTTTACTACAATACATGGCGACCCAGAGCCAGGCCAGTTCGACATTGTTCCAGTAACCTTACTCAACGAAGAGTTCCTGTAACCTTATTTAATGAAGAGTTCCTGCAAACATATAGCAGATGTTCCGGCAATATTAAGTAGCTGAATGAAAATGGGAGACGGATCCAGGGTATAGCCCGGTCTAAACATCGTGCCCCGTGCCCATAGCAGTGAGCAGCGCCAGCGACCCTCGTGGCAACAACGCAGCGCCTCGTGTGGCAGCGCCTCGTGACTTCGGTTTTACACACCGGTCATCGCCCGCAAGAACGACTCGTCAGCAGTATCGCCCGTCTACTATTGTAGCTAAGTAGCGTTTTATTGAATTTATTTTAAAGGTACTTGCTATTAATTTCTACGTATATTTATTATGACTAATACTCTTATAGAATGTCGCGATAAACTACAGTGTATTAAGTGTATTTAATTAAAATAGGACCAGAGCGTAGACAAAAGGAAATAGCATATAAAAAACTAGCAGAAGCTGATGAAATATTTGTTCAAGCGAAATATATTTTGTCTCTGAAAATTTCAAAATGTCTGAATTCGACATTAAGACGGCGATCGCCTTGTTACCGGTTATGACAAACAAGAGCAGATTATTCCCTGGACACAAGAGCAGATTACTAAGCAATTAATTGATGGAATTTTATTATACAGTAGCATGATCAGTGATGCCTTACAAAGTCTATTAATAAATTTTGTTCTCAAAACTAGATTATCTCCTAACGCTAAACTTCGTTTGAAGTCATCTTATAATAGCGTAAATGTTTTAGTTGATGATATGCGAAAATATTTGCTCCCTAAAAAATCAGCTGAAGCAATTCAATCGCAATTATATCGCTCTGCACAAGGACGTCGTACTATAGAATTCTTTGGGAATGAGATAGAAGAACTTTTTGTTAATTTGACCATAGCGCAATCGGATGAAGATTCGTCTAAGTACGAATTATTGCGTCCAATTAACGAAAGGACTGCGATCAAACGCTTCGCAGATGGTTTGTCAGACCCCAGGCTTAGTACCATTATTGCTTCTAGGCAGTTTAGTTCTCTCCCAGAAGCTATAAGAAGTGCTCTTGATGAACAATCCTCGTCATCAAGAGATAGTGAAACTATGCATTTTAGACGTTCAAATAGTTATAAAAACAATTATAACGACTCAAATAAGTTTACTCGTACCTATGTAAATTCAGGTCAAAGAGGTAAACGATCTCACTTGCAACAGAGGACTTCGCAACAAGCACGTGTTCCGCGAGTTCACCATACTCAGCAAAATGACTTTGAACATTTACCTAACTCTATCGATAACACGAATGATTTAGAGAATAAGTTCTTCGTTCCTAAATTAGAATGTAATATTTCCAGTTATAATAATACTAGCATAGTTAAATGTAATGTTGATACCTTAAATAGTCCTTATCCTCTAGAACTCCTAGTAGATAGTGGAGCTACGTTGTGTGTTCTGAAGTACGAATGGCTACAAACGAATTCTAATTTTATTAATAATATATTTCCGGATAAATTGACTATTAAGGGAATTAGTGGTAATTTGATTTCTGAAGGCTATATTTATTTGAATTTAAATTTCAACGATATAATTTTTACAGAACAGTTTTATGTTTTTTCGTAACTTATGTTGTAGAGCTGATGGCATTCTAGGCCATAGTTTTTTTAAGAAGCATAACGCTGTAATAAGTTATAAAAATAATACGTTATTATTAGAAAATTATGGAAATCGTGTATCTATAAATATAGAAGGACATAATTATAATAGATGTTTGTTTACAATTCCGCCGTGTTGCGAAATTATCAGGCACATACCTACCTCGTTACAAGAGGATTGTGTCACACTAGCTCGCGAAATAAGTAAAGGCGTGTTTATCGCTGGTTTGATTTCTAAACCTAAAAATGGAGAAATACCAGTCAGAATTTTGAATACGACAAATAGTGAGTTACAAGTAAACTTATCCGACTTAGAAATATGTGGTGCGAGTAGTTTTGATATTCTCATATACTATAACTTATAACTTTGAGAAATCAGCATCGAAAGCTGACAAAGTAAAGACTTTATTTAGTTTACTCAAATTAAATAAGTATTTAAATGAAAAAGAGCAAATTAGCATCGAAAAAATTGGTGCTAAGTACTCAGATATGTTTCAGTTACCAGGCGATAAGCTCAGTACAACTAATTTATTAGAACACAATATTACATTAAAAAAAGATGCCAGGCCAGTGCACATCAATACACTGCATTTAATTTAGATCGTATGTATCAGTTATCTTTGCAAAAAGACTCACGTAAATACACAGCGTCCACAACTGATAAGATCTATCAGATTTTCCAGATTAGATTGTCCAATGGGACTCAAAACGAGCCCTAGCGTATTTTCTAGACTAATGACTATTGCAATGACAGGGTTAAATTACGATAAATGTTTCATATATTTAGATGACTGTATTGTAATATAAAAATCCCTGATTAATCATAACAAAAATCTCATTTGTGTATTAGAACGTCTAAGAAAAGTTAACTTAAAACTAAACCCACCTAAGTGCGAATGTTTCCGCAAAGAAATAGTTTATTTAGGTCATAAAATCACGTCAGAAGGTATTTATCTAGATGCTTCTAAAGCCGTAGTATTAGAAAATTACCCAAAACCATCAAATGTAGACAAAGTTAAAAGGTTCGTTGCATTTTCAAAATTACTATAGACGTTTTATTAAGAATTTCGCTATCAAAGCATATCCTCTTAATCAGTTATGTAAGAAAAATGTAAGTTTTAATTGGTCGTGCGAATGTGAATCAGCATTTAACACGTTAAAACAAGCACTCTGTAATCCACCCGTATTAGGCTATCCAAATTTTTCTGAAGAAAATCAATTTATTTTGCACACAGATGCTTCGAAGATAGGATTGGGCGCCGTTCTTCCTAACAGTAACGGACAAGTGGTAGCATATGCAAGTCGTAACTTGAAGCCCGCCGAAACTCGATATCCTGTGATTGAGTTAGAATTATTAGCCATAGTATGGGCTATTAAGCATTTTAAACCTTATTTATTTGGGAAGAAATTCAAGGTTATCACTGACCATAAACCCTTAGTGTATTTATTTGGAATGACTGATCCTTCGAGTCGTTTAACAAAATTTAGACTATTTTTAGAAGAATATGATTTTGAGGTCGAATACCTTCCAGGGCGACATAATGCAGCTGCAGACGCATTAAGTCGCCTTCCTTTAAGTATTACAGATTTGAAAAATATGAGAGAAAACGTAATATCAGTCATGACGAGAGCACAATCACGAAAGCTATGTACTCAGATAGATAATGACAACACAGACTTGACTTCTGAGATTCCTTCAACTTCTAGGACAGGCCATCCTAAAGTTGTAGAAATCCTCAAACGACCTACTGACAGTATAGAGTTAATTTTGAGTCCAAGTCCTAATAATAATTCTAGTGTATCACCAATACTGAGTGATAAGGGATACTTTAATTTTATCAAATTAGAATCAGCAATATATCTAACCTCCCGATCGTTACCTACCGTAAACGTGTTAGCGAGGGACTTAGAAACGTTTTGCAAACGACACAATATTGAAGAACTTGTTTTGATGAAAAACCAAAATAATGCGCATTTAATCAAAGGGTTATTAAAAGAAAGAAATGCGTCGCAAGAAAGCTTGCCACGTTTATTAGTAATTAAAAACTTACACAGAGTTCATGACAGGGATGAAAAGACCAGTGATCCTAAATGATTTTCACCTGTTATCCACTAGCGGTCACGCAGGCGTGAATAGGATGTTAAATAATATTAAAAAATATTATTTTTGGCCAGGAATGAGTAATGACGTCACTCAATATGTGAAAAATTGTAAAGAGTGTCAAATAAATAAACATACTAACAGGCAGACAAGAGAGCCAATGTGCATAACGACAACTCCTAGTACTGGTTTTGAAAGAATTAGCTTAGATATAGTTGGGCCCTTAGATGTAGATAATTATAGTTTTTATTCAATGCCATTTAACGAAATTCGTTGAGGCTTACCCTTTATCTAATAAGGATACTGAATGGGTTAGTAGATTATTTGTTAACAATTTTTTTCTATGATATGGCGTTCCAAAACAGATCTTAACGGATCAAGGAACTAAGTTCATGTCGAGCGTTATGTCAGATGTGTGTGGTTTGTTAGGAATAAAAAAAAATACACTCCACAGCATATCACCACGAGACCCTAGGTGGACTAGAAAACACACATAAGAGTCTCGGTGCGTATCTCCGAATGCAATGATCCTATATCCCTCTGATCCCTCCGATCACAATAAAAGCGATTGGAGTAGTTGGTTAAGTTATTGGTGTTCTCAGAGACAAAATATACGCCGCACGAACTAGTATTTGGAAAATTATGCAATTTACCTAATAATCTTAGCCATAAATTAGACAAAGTAGATCCTTTATATAATTATGATAGTTACCCATTAGAATTAAAATATAGATTACAAACAGGTTTGTTAGATGCAAGAAATAATCTGCTAACTAGTAAATATAATAGGAAATTATTGTATGATAAGAAAATGAATCCTGTAAGTTACAAACCAGGTGATGTGGTTCTTCTTAAAAAAAAAACAAATAATCATAAACTGTATATTGTTCATAAAAATAACACAAAACTGTTTAATAATTGATTTTTGTTTTGTTTAATGTTACTATCAAATGTACAGCATAAGTAAGCAAAAATGTAAGACTCAACTGCGTGTGTCATCCATTTTTACTTTTTAAAATCCGGGGGTGTAATGGTTAACATTTCAGGGGAGATGTGGCATATTGCCTTAATTCATTATTTATAACTGCATTTTATATCTATCAGTAGCATTTACGAATAATGATGACGCACGGAATTGGTTCAATATAAAAGATATTGTAAGTTAGTTATTAGCTCTTTTAATTATACTACAACTATGGAAACAACATAAATATACATATTTCTACAGCCACACTGGGTTTCTCTAACGAACAATCTTTATTACAAAACCAAAAATACCGAAATTGCGGTTAGTTTTCCTTTCTTCACTAAGTTCCTCAATGACACATTCAAGATCCTTGAGGTCGTCTGAATCTCTGGAACTGGCAGTACCAACTCACTCGACTAAGTTCTACGATAAATCGTTTACTTCTCCTAGATTCTGATTATGCGAGGTACGAATGCATACGTCGGATGATGCTAAAGCTCTAACAACACTATTAAAGATGACGGATTTGAGGACCGTTGTACCTCGATTTCATCGACCGTGTCATATGACGTTTTTAACAAACTACGTGCTCACTTCTAGAATACTTGGATTAAAAAGTGCTAGTACTATTTTTTTAATTCATGTAAAAATAAGCGCAATCACTTGTACTAAGTTGCTTCCAGCTTTGCATTAAACATTTTGCTCTAAAAGCAATGCTTTTGTAGATATTTAATGAAAACCGAAAAAAAGCTGATTTCTAAGTTATTTTTCAATATACAATGACGCGTATCTCCGACGAAGTAGACACTTTAGGATGTTACCCTACGTATTTTTCTTCAATTTTTAAGCCAAGTATCGTATTGTTATGAAAGACCACCACTTTTTGCGTTATTTTTGGCTCTGGCTGATAATAATCCGGGCGGATTATTATTAAATGTTAACATTAAAGCAGTGAAAAATAACATTTAACTAAGGGAAAATGTATTATTGCATTTCTGGATGTTCATGAACACTTCAAAGAAAAATAAAAATAACTCAAATGGTATAACATTCTATTACTTTCAAACGAATAGCACTTACTCACTTTCCATGATAAACGACATAAGTGAATAAATACAGTAAAAAACATAATTATGTAAGTGTGAGTTTTCAAAACATTAAGAAATTACTAATAATGTTATTTGTAAAAATAGTTAAGTTTTGTATGTTGTATGTTGTAGAAGTATTCAATACAAACAAAACTGTAAGTAAACATTACCTCAAATAATTTTAATTTACCTACATTAAAACCGAGTTCGGAAAATACTTGTAAAGTATTTTCCGTTATTTTGACATCATACGTTACAAATTTTCGTTTGAGCTACAAATTTGTCAGTTATTACTGCATTTTCATGATTCCTAACTGTCTGCTACTTCTCAGACATGCCCGGATCCGAATAGTTTTTGGCCTTATTTTGACATATTCTAACCACGCTGACGATCACATCTAATTCGCCGAAACCAATATTTTATAACTTTAATCGTAATAATAACAAAAACGATTTAAATATAATTTAATCATTGACCTCAACACGAAAACAGTTCTAAAAAGATTATTTTTTTCACCACACTGTGGCGCTCTCGTGTTGATTTGTGCTGCCACCTATAGTTTGTGCACGTTCCCCGATGATGATGATTGTTCCGATTTCGGCCAAAGCGACCACTTCGACCCCTAGTCGGAGAGATGGCGCTAGTGCGCTTGAAGATATCTTATGTAGCCTATCTTGGCAGCGAAACACCGTGCACAGTGAGGGCATGTGAGTACGCCGTTTTCGTAATTATATGTTATGGCAGCAGGTGGGCGAGCCTTTAACCGGTCACGTTTGGTATCAAGGCCAGCTTTACGCAGAACCTCGAACTCGCGTACCTGGCTGTTCACCATCGTGCGCCATTCTGGCCGCTGTGCTGTCAAACGTTCCCAACGAGATGGCTCTATGTTGCATCTCTTCATATGTCGCTTTTGCACATTCTTGTACCGGAGGAGGGGATCGCCATGATTCCGCTTGCCCTCCTCCAGTTCCGAGTAGAACATGCGCTTCGCCACTCTTTCCTCTGTCATACGAGATACATGACCGCACCACCGACGCTGTCGACGCATTAAAAAGGCCTCAATGCCATCAACATTGGCTCGTCGCAGAACTTCAGTATTTTCTATCGAACCATCTGATCTTCATGATGGAACGGAGGCATTTAAGGTGAAAGCGATCCAGGGTGCTAATGTGGCGGTGGTATACACACCAGGTCTCAGAGGAAGATAGGAGGTTTGGCAGCACAATTGCCATATACACCGATATCTTAGTGGCCAGCTTAAGGTGCGAGCAGAAAACCTTGGAGCGTAGCTTGCCGAATGCCGCAGCTGCGGCACCTTCCCTGCTATTGATCTCAGCATCAAGGTCACACTTGGATGTTACAGTGTTCCCCAGATAGCGAATTTTTTCCAGCTGCTTCAGCACATCCTCACCAAGTTTTATGGTCAGTATCTCGTGACCGTGTATGTCCAGGGACATCACCTCCATCTTCTTGACACTGATCTTAAGGCCGAACTTACGGCAGCCTTGGTGGAGTGCGGACATCAGCTGTTGCAGGCCGTCTAGGGATTCTGCTAGGAAGCACAAGTCATCTGCATACATGATCTCAGTGATGAGAGCGTATGAGACTTTTGTGCGAGCCTTAAGTCTAGCCAAATTGAAAAGACTGCCGTCTACGCGGAAGCGGATGCGGAATCCTTGAGAAACAGTGTGTGAGACTTCTCTAACTACCACCGCAAAGTATAAGGCGAACAGAGTAGGCGCGTATACCTACTCGGCGTAAACTTTAATTCACACCGAGTATATTGGGTGTATTTTTTTTCTATACTCAGTGTGTGATCAATAAACACCAAATATACCTATCGTATTCTCCTAAGTATACACCACACTGAATAGGTATACACCAAATTTACATCGAGTATATACGGTGTATCCGGTGTTTACGGGTCTGCTAGGAATCAGCAGTTTCGTTAAAAAAATCTACGATGACTTTTTTTTAGCAGTAATAGGTAAATAAAACTAGAAAAAAAATGAAATTCAAAATGAAATATCTTTATTTCATAAAATTGCTAGTGTTGATGCAATAATCGACACGAGCCTCGTACAATCATATTGCGCGCGCTCAGCAGTTACGCTGATCCGCGCTATTTCATGATTAATTGAAATTATACTCCATCTAATCTAAAAAGTACCATTTGACGTTTCATACTTTTCAAGCCGAAACAACTTTGTATAGGCGCAACTCACAAAATTTCAATAACTTTTTCCGTAAAACCATGGAATTATGAAGCTATTTTTAATTTATCACAAAATTTACAATTCTTAATGACTAAATTCAAATTTAAATCTTATATAACTAAAATATAGAATAGATAGCTTTTTTTAGACTTCGTTTCAAAGTCACGTAGTTAGGTCCTTTACCGTAGTGTTGCGACTCTTCAAATTAACTTGTATACCAAAAATCGTTAAAATGTACGAATAATCGAACTTATTAATAACGAGTATTTTTCAATCCAGGCATCTTTTAGTATTTAATAATACTTAAATTTCAGCTGACATCCAACTATCAATGAAAACGCATAATTAAAATTAAAAGTATGTAAGTTAATGTAATTTTAAATAAATCTTTGTAGGCAGAATCGCTCGTGTCCAAGTCTCTACAAAAAACACTTTTTTTTTTTAAATCTGGCCACACTGTCTATGCAGTCTCTCGCCATCTTGGAAACTGACTGCTTTTACTGGGCTGTATTAAGTTGGCGGGGAGAAGTCGCTTTTTTAAACTTTTATTTTTGCTTTTTCTGCTGTTTCTTAACTGTTAGTCATTGTTCGATCTAATTTTTTTTATTCGATCTTAGTTTTTTTTTAAATAAAATAAAAAATTACCTTCAACTTGGTGGGGGGAAGTCGTTTTATTAATTTTTTTTGGTATTTCAGCTGTTCGTTAACTGTTCTTCATTGTTTGATCAAAATTTTTTTTGTTCGATCTTAGTTTTTTTTAAATAAAAAAAAGCTTTTCCTGTTTTTTGCTATTTCAATAGTTCGTTAACTGTTCTTCATTGTTCAATCAAAATTTTGTTTTGTTCGTCCTTAGTATAAAAAAAAATTGCCCTCAATTTGGAGGTTTGACCAAGTACTTCGTTTGTCATAAAATTCAATTCAGCTGAAATAGCAAAAAAAAAAGAAAACGTCTTCTGCCCGTCAACTTAAGACAGCCCTTTTACTGTAACATATATAAATCTGTAAAAGTGTAATCGATTAGTAAATACAAAGAAATGATTTCGATATCTCTGAAGAATCGGATATTGCAGTAAACGATTTCTTTGGCCTCATGCCTATTCATCAATCTGTCCGAACTGTCAAACGGTACTTCTTGGATTAGATGGACTTATAGTATATTTTCGGTCACCAATCGATTCGGATGTGCTCATAACCATTTAAACCATATCATTCTAGAGTAAGTTAAGTAGATAAAGCATTATTTTGCTTAACTTTCTCTTTCATTTATAACCATATTTCCCCTGTACGGTAAAAACTGTTTTGACTGTCACTGTCAATGTCAATTGACAATTAATCGCTCAATTAAAATTGTAAAATTATAAATATATATTATACAATTTATATAAATAAATGTATAAATTGTAAATAGGTGAGACTAAATGAGTAGGCAGGATAGAAATAGGCGCCATATTTTTTTGGAGTCCGTTCCATACATTTGATTTCTTTAATGGGAGTTGCCCTAGGCTGGCCGTAGCCTCGATGTGTTAGTGTCTAAGTATGGCAACACATTCAAACAACTAAATGCTAAGAGCAATAATTAACTAAATGCCTAAAAAAGAGTGACGTATAATGATAGTAGGGTCTAGTAAAGTTAGTAATTATTGCTCTTAGAGTAAAGTCGTTGTAATAGGACTGTATAAAAATGTATTCCATAGCACGCTAATATTATATATCTATCCAGTATTGTGACTCGACGTTGTCCTTGATATAACTACACGGTACGTAAACACGCGAAAGGGCTGCCCGCCTACAGTATTTTGATTTCATGTACCTATTTGAGTTTCTTTCTAGTTTTGTGATTCTCAATATTATAATATTTTTTATTAAGAAAATTAAATTTGTTGTGAATGAAATCGGAAGTGTTCAATAAAAATACATGTTGTGTTTTTAATCAATAGATTTAAGATTTTCTTTCTAGTTTTGTCGACTGAGACGTGCGAAAAGCTTTATTGTTAAATTTAATAGTATAAAAATCCATTACCATAATAAGTAAGTACTTGTACTTATTTCAATCAAATACACAAATCGCAAGCTTACTGCCTACAAAAGCATCACACCGTTCATTTGTCATTGCGGGGCATCGACTGGTTGCGTACCGAGTGTATACCGAACTTGAGACGCGTAGGTATGACTCGCTTGCCAACCGTTTGTATGAAGATAGAATACTGTATAGATAATATTACCGTGTCCATAGTCATTCTGTACGTAATCGATGGCCGTAAATCTAATTATTACTTCATAAAATTGTATGGCTACGGCCAGTATGTCATATCACGAAGTACCTTATATACGGGTATGACCGTACTGTCCAGCAACGTGTTAACCAATGTTTCTTTTTTGGGATTGTCGTGTAAAATACAAAACAGATACCTACATAAATGTTAACTATTTCAACTTCTTTATGTTTCATCAGGTAGATAGATACTTGAGATCAGTCTTCAACGCTAATTTATTCAATAATCTAAGCAACAAAGTGATTATAAATTCTAAATTTATTTCCCAACAAAAAACTTCCATTTCTATCGTAACAATAGATAAAAGCGATAGTGAATTCCGTTTACTACTCCAACTACAGTTAGCCAAGCAGGTGTGCGGCGCGTGGTAGGAAATGGTAATAATATGTATTCAATAATAATAGTAACATCGTCGTGAGACGCGCACACCCTCTTCGTACAAGTAGCCCCCGCAGTGAGCGAAGGGGGATTATTTTGTATTGTAATAACGGCGCTTTGTGTCTGAAAGATGGATATCCTTGAAGGGCTTTGTTGCGGTACTTTCAAGAACTAGATTTTATTTACGCTTTTCGAAGTAGGGTTACTAGCTAACCGTCACTAGTTAACTACCGTGGGAATATTTAATGCTATTTAAATATTGTAAAATTAATTAATTTAATTGAAACTTCTATAAGCACTTGGACTTTAGGAAGTACATTTTCAATAAGCGAAAATGCATCACAGTTGCCATCGGTTTCATAATGGCACATTCTAATTGCTACTCTGTATTCTCATAACAAAATATTTAATGTATTTTCTTATGAGAAAAACAAAAGCTAAGGTTTTATGACAATTATATGAGTTCAGATAATAAGTGGAAGAAGGGGACTTTGCTTAACCTACTCCCTTTGCCAGAACACGCCTCTCTGTATTAGAGGGGCCAAGACCCTCGCACACCTTAGTATGATCGACTGGTTCAACAGGCGGCCAAGTCTGGGGCTCGGCCAAGGCGAGCAATAAGACCCGGTGACGGAACACCGTGTGTGTTAGCAATTTTCTTAAATTGAAAGTTGAAGGCAGTAGAAAGAAAGACATTTGGATGGTCACACTAAATTAATTAGTGACTAGGGCCCCTACTGGAATTGGCAACATTAAATCACCACATTGAGAACATTTGCTTTTTAACCGACTTCAAAAAAGGAGGAGGTTCTCAATTTGATTGTATGTTTTTTTTATGTTTGTTTTTCATTAGTCTTAATTTCAATCATTTTGAAGTTATTTATTGCAAATATAATTAAATATAATAATAAAATTCGTAACTATAGACCAAAGGCTTTTTATACTGATTTAAAAATATGTAGTTAATATCGATTTTTAACCGACTTCAAAAAAGGAGGAGGTTCTCAATTCGACTGTATGTTTTTTTTTATGTTTGTTACTTCAGAACTTTCGACTGAGTGAACCGATTTTGATGATTCTTTTTTTATTTGAAAGCTGGTGCTTCCCGTGTGGTCCCATTTCAATTCAATTGGTTCAGTTCTGACAATGACATCCATGAGAAAATCATATATAAGTCTTTTATGGAATAGTTTTTTTTTGTTGAAGTCGGTTTTTTTAAAGAATTATTTCTCTGCAGATAGCATACCGCTGTAGAATATTGAGGTCGTACTTCATTGAAATCATTAACGTACAACGTATTTTGTACTGAACTCAGCAAATTCAGCAATTTAGTGCAAAGACACGAATAATAGATATAAAAAATTTTAACGTTGACTTTGATACATATTAGATGTGTACCTTGGGACTTAATCGCGATAATATTAATAAGGTACAATAACACTCGTGCCCACGATCGATGCGATCAAAACGTCGCGTCGAGGACCCAAAAAGGTATTGTATTATCGCGATTAAGTCTCGAGTTACAGATCTGAAATTATTAAAATTAAAAAATTAAAATAACTGTAATAAATATATAAAAAAATACAATAACAATAACACATACACGTTTACTTACGAGACTGTGTACCGTATTCAGAAGCATAAAAAGGAGGCGGAACTATGACGCCTGACAATCAGCATCTTATCAATACAAATAGCACAATAAAATAACTGTTTACCATCTAATACCAACATTACGCGATATTAACACTATTTACTCAGCCTACCACTTTCCCACGCTCTTCAGATATTTAATCGCTATGATGGACAACATCGTAAGTGTCAATTTTGTTTGAAATCAATTTATAAAGTCGTAAGAGTATCAGTTCTTTTCCAAAAATATATAAGGCATTTTGTAATCGTTGCAGAGATTTTCGAGTCGGGTGTGTTTTAAATTTTAAATTTATAGTTATAAAATATGTAGTGATTAGTTTATGGCCGCAGCTTCTCTCGCGTCCAAATTATATTTCTATCCTAGCCCTGACCACAATGATGATTCATGATCATCTATCGATGATCATGAATCATCATTGCTATTTCAACAACATTGCTATCGCCTGAAAGCGTAACATACAAACAAACAAACTCCCTATTGCATTTATAATATTGGTGCCGATTCTGTTACATCACTCTCTTAACTATATTCTGACAAAATTTTCTTCATATAAATGTAAGCCTTGTACACTTCGACACAAGGTCTTATTTCAAATTTAAACAAGTAGGTAACATATGTCGCTATCGAAATAAGCAATTTATTTGTCGACTATAGTCTGACACGCTTTGGTAAACTTTAATACCACGTAGCGAGAGCCGCTATCCGTTGAAAGCCATCTCTTTAGCTCTGTGTTTTTAGTAAGCGTCTTCGTAGGTGTCGATTAATATAACGTCGTCTTAGTTCGTTTTGAACAACTTTTTAAACGGCATTTGAATAATTGGGGACTATTGCTGCGTGGCAATTATACGGCATTTGAATAACAAATAGAACTTGTAACGAAGAAGACAAGGTTGATGCCATATGAAAAAAATAAGTCAGGTTTTAGTTTAGTGAGTGTACAATAGAATTGGCACCAATGATGATTCTTGATCGTTACTATAGCAGATTTACTTATTTGCTCTCAAGATTTTTTTATACCAAGTCGGTGGCAAACAAGTATACGGTCCACTTGATGCCTACTTAATGCCTATATAGTGGTACTATCTTCAGATAGACATAGGCGCCTATTACACCGTAGGTTATGTGTCAGTTTTGTCACAATCAAAACGGTGATTGACGAATAACCTATCGCCTAATGCAGTGATTGACGGTTACATGTTGAGATTTTAATGTCGATATTATTTCATCAATCATCAACGAACATCCGTCAATCATGACTTTTGGTAATAATTGACGTTTGCATGAGCGTCTAATTCACGTCTAATTCATTCAGATTTTTCACTTCCCAGGTTATTCACAACGACAGCCGGTTCTTTATCTATGTAGATAGATATGTTTCAGTTGCAAATATAACTTGGCTATAAAAAGTGTTATAATCAGAGGTCGTCGCACCGTACAACACTCAGCTCAGGTTAATCGTATTGTTTATTGTTCAAGTTTAGTTCTTCCTTAAAAAAAAACTATAACATGTGTACCTATTGCAAATCCTCTAATCGAAGACTGCAGAAGGAAGATAAGCTGTAAGGATCTCCACGTCATAGTCTTCAACAAATTAAGTTTTAAAAGAGTATTTATAGAAAATGATTTGACGACAGCTAAGTGTGACATTTAATAAAGAGTAACTATTGTGACTTGACAATCTTTATTGCATCGTCATCATGTCATTAGAGAGAGATAATTGTAATTATAATGTTGTGAATCAAATGAGACGGATCATTTGGTTTGGTTGTGTGCAGACATCGAGAAAAATACATGTTCCGTTTTTATTTGAATTAAAACATAAAAGCGCTGCAGCGTTAAATCGATAACTTGTAGTCAAATCCTACAGTGTTAACAAGCAACGCTTGCTCGTTTTTGAGTTGTAGTTTTCTCGCGAGGGTAAGGTCCTAAGCGCCGTGATTTTCTTGGCGTTTACGCGTGTTGCCCAACGAACTGCTACAAACATTTGTTTTCACTGCGGTGCAGGGGCCGCAGTTCGCGTTACAAACTTTTTCGTCGCGGTGTCAACTCTGTACGCTAGTAATAATAACTCAGTGGGTGCAGATTGCTAATTTTCCACTCACTAAAATTATGATACACTGATATTTTGTCATCAGGAATCTTTGCCGATTATGTATTTTGAAAAACATATGTTAGGTTTGTGTCCCAAAAGGATATTAAAATTCAGTTATTTTCTTGCCTTACTGTTTTGTTTTCTGATTTATCATGACTTGTAAGGCTTATTGGAATCGTAATAGAGGTTATATTAGAGGCAGATAGATGTTATGTTTGGTGATTAATTTCATCTACCACATACTTTGTTTTGCGAGACATCTTCTTCTAACTTTCTATTAATTAACTCAGGGTGACTGTTCTCAGGGTACGTATTGTTGCATTGGTACAGTTTCAAAAAAGTTCGGATGTTTCGTAGGTAAAGTAAAGTTTTATATATTCTGTCATACTCTCATACTCCGAACTGAGAATATATATTTAGAAATGTTATCAGCTGTATTTTGTTCCAAAGCATGTGTCGCCAGTTGCACACACGATATAGTCAGTAGTAGTAGCAGTAACTACTTAGTAATTTGTGCTAGTAGTTAGTTTTTGGACTCGCCGACGAAATGATGTCCTTACTGTGGACACACTGCAGTCCTAACTTCTTTTTCCATACACAATTACCGCGCAACTCGGTATAATTATTGTTTTTTTACCCAGCTACGTCCCCGGCGAAAGTATATACGCGAGAGTACGAAAATATTTTCATGTGTTTGCCGAAGCTATAAGCGTTTGCTCATAGCTTCGGCGCGCGTACCACGCTCACGTCGCACTTCTTACTTATTCTCAGTTCTGTGCTCTCATATATTCTGTGTGTGTACGAAATGAAACTTGCAAATTTAACAGAGACAGACAGAGAGCCAAGATTTTGGTTAAGGTTTTCAGCTATATTGACTACCAAAAACATGTATTGCCAACAAATAACTGCAAAAAAAACAAACACATAGTCCATTACAAGCTATATTTTGTCAGACAGATTGTTTAATTTAGGTAAACAGAGGGCAGGACGCTCCAAAGCCAGATGGGCTGACGACCTGAGGAAGGTAGCAGGGATGAACTAGACGCGGAAGGCGGAAAACCGGCTGCAGTGGCGAGTATTGGGAAAGAACTATGTCCAGTAGTGGACTACTATAGGCTGATTGATTGATTGATTGACATTTCTAATACGATCTATGGTAAATCTCAATGATATTATAGCAATCTTCCAATAGAAATTACAAGCACCTGGACGCCGTGAAAATAGCTTCCCGCCTAAGCACTCAAACACACTTGTTAAAGTTTAAGTAGATGCAGAAGAAAACTCTACATATAGATAGATAGATAGAACATTCTTTATTGTACACCACAGATGGACAGAAATTAAACATAGTTAGTAACAATTTATACTAAGTGGCAACTACAATGGGCGGTCTTATCGCTAATAGCGATGTCTTCCAGACAACCTTATAAGGAAACAACAGAGGAAAATAATCGGTAGCTGGTGGCATACTAAAAATATTTAGAACTGGAACAATGAAATAATAAATATGGTATCTAGGTAAAGCGAATGATATTACGACTTATCTGAGAGTAAAAAATGGGGTGAAAAGGAATACGTGAAGTATCTACATATATATATACTAGCGGACCCGACAGACGTTATCCTACTGGAACGTAAAACATATTATTCCTGGAACCCTATCGCAGCGCCATTTACCGGGTCCAATTGTAAATCTAAACCATTCTCGAATCCACCTGAAGACACACAAAAAATTTCATTAAAATGGGTCCAGCCATTAAGGAGGAGTTCAGTGACATACACACGCACAGAAGAAATATATTTATAAAGATATACACACACATAAACCTTCATCACTATATATTATAAAACAAAGTCCCCCACCACGTCTGTCTGTCTGTCTGTTCGCGATAAACTCAACAACTAACGAACGGATTTTCATGCGGTTTTCACCAATAGACGAAGTGATTCCTGAGGAAGGTTTAGGTGGATAATTCATTAAGGTTTTGTGTAAAATGGCTGAAATATAACGATGATTGTTGAAGATGTCGGAAAAAAATCAATATATGCTGTGCTACCCGTGCGAAGCCGGGTCAGGTTGCTATGCTACCGTGCGAAGCCGGGTCAAGTTGCTAGTAAATGTATACAGAAAACACATACATATATGTAGTGAAATAACTATGATAATTAGTAAGACAGTTTAGTAGACATATCTACTTTACAAATGAATAAAATTAAAATGTCTATTTGTAATGTCATAATAACAGCATTTTACTAAATGCATCCGATTTTTTACAAGTTACATGTACCTGGCAAAAATCTATTTTTAATAATGTTATCTGTCTGTCTGTCTATTCGTGTGTTCCCGCTAGTCTCCAGAACGGGTGGACCGATGTCCACTGAACTGGTACTGGCAGGGAGCTGGTGTTATAAGGAGTAACTTAGGTTAGATACAATAAGCAATGTAACAAGTAACTTTGAAATAAAACTATTTTTAACGGATTCTATCGCGATTTATTTGGTGTTATTTTACTATTTACACTGATCCCGACGTTTCAGTTGCTTTTCAGCAGCCATGGTCACGGGTAGACTAAGATGGTGGTCGTCTCATGTATCGAAGTGCAAAGTTATCTCACAGTTTGTTGATTGTTGGTGTTACTATTTACGCAGAATGAGCTCAAAGTGTCTTGAAGCCTGCTGTGTTTTGATCCAAGAAAATACAAATACAAATCAACAAACTTCGGGTACTTTGAGATAACTTTGCACTTCGGTACATGAGACGACCACCATTTTAGTCTACCCGTGACCATGGCTGCTGAAAAGCAACTGAAACGCCGGGATCAGTGTAAATAATAAAATAACACCAAATAAATAGCGATAGTATCCGTTAAAAATAGTTTTATTTCAATGTGTAACATTCGCGTAAACTTTCGACAATAACAAGTAACTAAAAAAAACCATGTTGAAAAAGAGTGTCCTTGGATGAATGATGAATTTTAGTTTCTTGCCTGTTCTTCTCCATAGGATCTACGTTTTGGAACAGGCAACAGGCTTCACGACCGACTTATACTGACTGACTCCTCCTGACAATTCAAAAATACCTACAATGGGTTTACTTGAAATAAATAAATTAGGGAAAAAGAATTAGGGTTTCGCAAAATATGTAAATATGTACAAGCGAATGAAGCTGCGCAGGACCCAGCTAGTTACAATTAGGACCGGATTCAGAACGGTTTACCACTAATCGCGTCATGAGGTTCTTGTGCCAACTTAACTACTTAAAAAGTATAAGTATAGAAGACACTCTAAAACAGATCTATGGACTATCATTACCATGCATGTAGATTAGTCGATTGTTACAATTAACGACCAATATAATTTTAAATACAAATGAAATGAAATGAATAAATTCTTAGCATTAATGCAAAAAAGCAAATAATTAAGCAGCAACGTACGTACATACGTACCTATGCCCAAAAATTATATAGACTTATACTCTACTATGGTCTTATAGGTGTATGTTAAAATACTTACTCCACGCGAGCTGAACACTGCTATGACAACTTGATAATCGACTTATTCCTCACAGGCTAAGCTTGAGGTTAAGATTTGCATGTGCTAGCAAGACACAAACACCCCTGCGTACTGAAAGCATCGTGCAAGGATTCCATATGGATTATCTATGCAGGGATACTATAGGTAGTCATTAAACGTTAAAATAATAAAATTAATGTTGTACAAGATTCAAGTTTTTTTAGTCTTCATTTCGACACTTGAGTAGATTTACGAGGCTAGGACTCGTTAGTCTTACGAGTCCGAGTTCCTAGTTAATTTTCGAGTCTTCTGAGTCCTTTCGAGTCTTCCGAGTCTTTTAAGTTCTTTAAGCTGGACTGAGTCATGAACATAAGTTGGTGTATTATACAAGCCACAGACACAGACAAGGTGATTTTATATAGTCGTCCATATTTATTTCTCTAATTGGAAGTAAAAAATGGCTTTAGACATATTAAGTAATCTTGCGAATCGTGTTCCAGGCGAAAACTACAGCTATGGATTTAGAGGACACAGTCCTGGGTTCTTTTAAAAAAGACTCAGTCTTTCTATAAAAGACTCGAGAAATCTAAAGGGCTCAAGCTCTGAGTTTTGTTCATAAGACTCGAGTCTTCAAAAATAACTCAAGTCTTATTAAATGAGACTCCAAGACTCGAGTTTTTTACAACAATCTTAAAATCTACCCTATTCAAATCTTCGTAACTGGAATAAAATGTATATAATAGGTACTCTAGCAGAGAACCATATTAATTCCAAAACCAGTCATCACAGTACGTACTTCTTCAAAGATTCCGCGAACATTATTAGTAATTCGATTTTAACTATTTACGCCTCTATTTTGTGTGCTGCAAAGATCAATATCGTGTGAAGGTTATCATAACGGTGTATTGTACATGATTATCCTTGCTAAATCACAGAGGGCTTTAGAAACACACGTGTGTGTAAAGGTGCATTTCATATATCATTTGGTATACACTAAATGTACTGAGCAATACATTTTAAATATACTGATATTAATTAAGATCGTTGTCGTGTCGTGGTGCAGTATTCGCCAGCAATAAATCCTATA
This sequence comes from Euplagia quadripunctaria, assembly GCA_963859945.1. Lineage (NCBI taxonomy): Eukaryota > Metazoa > Arthropoda > Insecta > Lepidoptera > Erebidae > Euplagia > Euplagia quadripunctaria. Next base: position 4,099,748 of record OY982559.1, read on the forward strand.
CCTGCTTTTAGATGTTTAGAAGAAACCTAACAGTGAGAAGGTAATTTCAATGCCGTTTGTTGATACTTGTTTATATACAGTTATCGTTTAAAAAAAAAAACATGTTTGTTTTTCTTTCAGTTACTTCCAGTTCAGTTCAGTTAAGAGTATAACTTTTTTACATTTCTTTTGAAAACCTCAAATAAATACATATAAAATGAAACTGCCAATGTGAATATTTCGGATGCTTAATTATTGACTTTCTGATTACTTATGTTATTATTTTTTTTTACCTTCGAGCCTTCGAGGCTTATGGCTTTCAAACTCTAAATGTATTTTAAATGTATTTAGTGACGTGAGAGTGAGAGCAGACTGCCAATACAGATACGTTATCACGAAATTATAGAAGAATGATGACTTAAATAACTTTAAAATCGTTATCATCGATTAGCTTTTGCCATAACTGTTTGTTGTTGGTTTTATTTTAACTCTTTTAATTCAAATCAAATAAACCTTGAATCGAAATGATTTGACAACAGTACGTCTCAACGTCATACCTTGACATATATCATACAAAAATTTACCGAACCTACGGTTGAGACGTTTACTAAAAAGATACCGATTTGATTTGAGACTTCGACAGGCAACTACATACAGTATCATGAATAAAAAAAAGTCAGTCGTAGGACTGCACGTCAGAAGTGAAAACATAACTTCACAATGTATTTGCATATACATACACACACACACATCTGTCTATATATTATTCGGTTAAAAATAAAAAGTAGGTTACACTGGAAGTTCTGCGCTCCTGGCCGCTCATAAATATTTGGATATCGAATGTTATATTTTTTTAAATATAAGAAACTCGGCTCCGTCTTATGAATCTTCGATCAGGTCACGTGTCCTGACGCGAGTTTAACATTTTTTACCCATCCCAAAAAGAGCACAACGCCGCTAAAGAAGTTTTGACTTCAAAAATGTATCTGACCACTTCGAATTAAAGTATTATTTTTTTAATTCTCCACGTAGCAAAGGCGTACGACATAACAGCTTACTATTTATTAATCTACAAGTCGGCGGAGTATGAATTTCGCAGGTGTGAGTTGCGTGAGAACGGACTCCCCTATACAAGGAGTAAGTCGGGGGTTGCCTTGGAGGGTCGTTCCCACGCTGTAGCGGAATGTAAGGAGCCTCATAATAAGTACGAGACTGTACGACACCTACTATTATGTATCACGAAATATTTATAAGTAACGGTGACGGCCATAAATTATATTGAAAAGAATCTAAACTGTACTAAGAAACTTATGTATGTATCTGGTAGGTGTTGTTGGTGATTTCACAAAAGCTGTCGTATTTTTTAATATGAATACCGATGAAAATTATAAGAACTACACAAATCACACGCACTGTCACAAGAAACAAGTGATTTAAAAATATTAATTAAGTACCTATGTTAAACAAAACTAAAATGAAAAAGAAAACAATCGAACGGAAACAGCGAAGAGCCGTGGACAACACAACATTAGGTCACTTCGACAGGACTCTTAGGTATTTTTACCATTTTTGGAGTTTACTCCTTAAGAAAGACGCATGTAAGTAGTAATAAGTATATATGTGTATATAACTTTATGTTATGTAAATATGAAATATACACTGTAAAGAGAGAAAGAGAGACAGAGAGAGAAAAATCTCCAGTAAATTGTAAACTCAAGTCGTGCGTCTGAGCTGACACACACCTTTTTTTACACTTACGCTCAAAAAAGCTATTAATTAATTTATTAGTCTTTTATACCAAATTTTGATTTTAAAAACTAACTATTGACATCTAATGGATCGCGATCAGACGCATCTTTAATTTTTCTTTGACCGCGTGTAAAATTACAAACCATACAGTCTGCCGATGACGTCACAGTTTTAAGTGTGAATAAAATAATCGCATTAGAACGACTTCTGTAGTAAGTCAAGTCAAACTAGTTTATTTATCTAGGTAGCGATGTAACATTTATTTTATTTAATAGTACCAAAATTTTTAATATCAGGTTGGCAATAGGTGTAGAAATTGACAAAAGAACCGTCGTAGATAGTCATTCGTCTTAGCATGCGGTTATGTTGAAGTAAATTAATTTACTGAACTACCTACGCTTGCTGGTTTACTTAGAAGCTGTTTCAGGAAATTAAATTACTCTTCTATTGATGCCTCTATCAGTACACTACAGTCAATATGAATGCTCTTTCAATTTTAAAGTAAGGCTTCATACTTCAGGCTTCAAAAGCCTTAAGGTAGCTGGAAATATTTAAAGTTCTTATTTATTACTAGCAGCGCCCCGTGGTTTTACCCGCGTAAGTCTCGATCGCGTAGGAATATCAGGATAAAAAGTAGCCTATGCGTTAATCCAGGTCTTCAGCTATCTACATACCAAGTTTCGTCGCAATCGGTTCAGTGGTTTTTGCGTGAAAGAGTAACAAACATCCATCTATCCATCCATCCATCCAAACTTTCACATTTATAATATTAGTGGGATGAAATCTTGTTTATTAGATAAGTATTAAAAATTTAAATTTCTTTTTTTTATGTTACGTGGGGTCCACTGAAAGTTTTGCGTAACTCATTAATAAAACAATTTACATGTAAAGTAATATATTGTCTGCTTTTCGAAGTATTTTCCGTTACATTTTAAACACTTTTTCATTCGGTCAAACCATTTTGAAAACATGAGGACCGTTGGTCTAAGGGCTTGTTCTTCACGTGCTGGTCGAAAGCTATCACGGCCTCTTCCGGCCCCGTAAGAGTCATACTTCTCATGAAATCTTTAATTTTTGGGAAAATAAAGAAATCGCATATTGCCAGGTCTGGAGTATGTGCGGGATGGGTCACTAGCTCTATCTTTTGCAGAAGCCAAAAATGACTTTGTCTTGTTCGCGGTGTGCGCCGAAGCATTGTCATGGTGGAATAGGATGCGACTTCTTTGTCGTGTTTCTTTAACTTTTTGAAAGACACTGGGCAAATAAATGGCGATGTACCACTCAGCATTAACTGTCTTTTGTTCTTCTAATGGGATCGTGCAGACAGGACCCGTCCGGGAGAAAAAAACACACTCATTTCTTTGCCTACGTTTCTCGCCTGCCTCAATTTTGTTGGTTTGCTGTCACCTTCGAACACCCATAGAGAAGGCTTTTGTTTTCTTTCCGGCATGTAACAATATATCCATGTTTTATCTCCTATCACAGTGTCATACACAGTATTTAAACGTCCGTGATCGTACTTTAACAAAAATTTTTTGCACCAATCAACACGAGTCCGTTTTTGTTCTGGGGTGAGTTCATGAGGAATCCAGCGGCCACAAAAGTTTTCTGACTTTTAAATTATGTAAGATTTCTGAATTTGGCTCGTACCAATCCCTAAACCTCCTCATAGGTGATACGCAGGTTTTCTTCAATTAGTTGCCTGACAGTAGCCACATTTTCCTCAGTGATCACAGTTGAGGGCCGACCTTCACGAATTTCATCATGGGGAGAAACACGACCGCGATCAAATTCTGCGTACCAACGCCTTACGGTGCACTAATGGACCCTCCCAAAAGCATTTTGAGGACGAGCAGTGCAGTCTTGCTGAGTCAGTTAAAAGAAAAAATAAAATCTTTTCGCGTTAATTCCATTTTAGTTTTCCAACTTGTGATAAAAACAATTGACACGCGATTTCCCGCCAATTTTTTTTTAAATCAATGATTAAGTTTCTTATGTTTAAAAAATATAACATTCGCTATTCATACATTTATGAGCGGCCAGGAGCGCAAAACTTTCAGTGTGCCACTATGTATAGGAGGCAAACGAGCAGACGGATCACCTGATGGTAAGTGGCTACCGCCACCCATGAACACAATGATGTCAGTTACAGAACTACATAATTATATCGTTTAGGTACATACTATTGGTTGCAGAAATAAGTTTACGGATTTGTCTATATTAAAAACTATAGAATAAAGAACAAATCAACATTTTCTAATTGAATGTATCTAAACTAACAACGTAATAAAATTACTGTAACGTACTAAAAATCAAAGGATTTTTAACGGTACCTCACACGCGTTCTTAAAAAAAATGACGTCATTGGATCAATTAGCGACACCTTTGCCTAAGCCAGGTGCGTGGCGCGTGAGAAAGTAAAATATGTGGGGGACATACGGCTGCAGCGGGCGGCAAGCCGGTATTATTACTATTATTTGTTATTTAAAAGATTTCTTTTGATAATGATAATAAATGTTTTCTTATAACTTCTATTATTGTCGAGTGTGGGAGTATATTACTACGGGGTTGTTTTAAATTCTTCTTGAGATGGTGATCGAAAAGGGTCAGTGGTATAATAATAGATTTGTGAGATTGTTAAGATCATTGAAATTTTGCTTAATTTATTTGTTTTGATTTAAGTCGCTAACCTTTTGGTTTAAATAAAAACCAAAGTACCTAATATTGTTTAGACTAATATTAGGTCTTGTCATATTCGTATTCGATTTCCAACTTGCCGTAATCAAAAAGGTAATAGTCATTACATTCTCTTATTTGCTTTTTAATCTCCAAAAAAACCGAGAAGGTCATCGAACCCATATTTACTGTGTATGACCACGTCTAACTTTTCTTACAGGGTAGTCCGATTTTGATAACATTTTGTTATTCGATAGTGTATACTTCGAATTTGTTTCCCTTTTAAATTTGAAAAAAAAATCAACCTAAAGGGGTAGAAAAATAGGAAATGAATAATTGTTTACCCAGTGAGTTGTCATCTGTGAACGTGAAGTTCTAATGACACTACAAGATGACGGAGACCTTTGGTTGATCTGATGACGTAAATGGAAGTCAGTCGAGGGAACTTCTCAATGAGTTGCAGCAGCTACGTACGACGTACGTTCAAGTAAGTTAGGTAAATTAGATATTTTATTTTAGCCATTAAAAATAAAAACTGTTTAAAAAAAAAAACTGACGCAAGAAGGGCCTGAAAAGGGAAAAATAATATTAAAAAATAAACTTGTTAGCTTAACTAAACTCTTATGCTAATGTAAATACCTAAATGATTTTAAGTCGTCACCAAACATAAACAAAAGGAAATTCAAAAACATTTCGGCACCGTCGCCGCCGCGCATTCCGCTGCCACCATTTCATATTACGTGATAATTAATTTGCTTTTTTGTATGTTTGGCGCTGACTTATATGTTATGTTTGAAATATATGTTGTTGTATATATGTATGTTATGTACTATTAAGACGACATTTGAGATAATTATATTATTAAAATAGAAGCTTAAATTATTAAAAATCTGCTGACTATATTCTTTATCTATGTGTGACATCAATTTTGTGGCGTGGGTTGAACACGCGTTAGCTTTTTTGCTCCAGTCGTTTGTAAATTGTAATACGACAGCAAACTGAACAAGAGTCATGAGATGAAACCATTTTTTGTTATATTTAGTTTGTATTATAGGACTAAGAGTGTTTGATAAAGATAAAATAACACACACAATGCTTATTAATGAATACTGAATCGATTATCCCTAAATACGCCACTTACCTTATGTGGTTCTTTCAGAAAGGACGAAACCTACCTATTTTTTTCCAGCTTTTAAACTAATCTTATGCTTCGAGTGAGCCAATATACTGATCCAGGATATAATATATTCCATATTCATCCTAAAACTGTCCAGCCGTTTTATAGGAAAGGACAAACATATGAACTCATTCACAAATCACAGTTCCGAAGCGTCCAAAACCGGCGAGCATGTACGAGTATGAATTAATCTAATGCATGTAGAGGAAATCGTAAAGTATTTAAAGATAGAAGTAAGTACAGAGACTATTGTCTCTGGCAACCCCAAAGGTACCCAGGGGCGGATCCAGCAGCCTGCCTTGGGGGGGGGGGGGGGAGCGAAACCAAAAATATTGCTGATGGTTATAAGTTACTGACTACATTTTTTTACATGCAGATAATCCCTTCTTTAAGTTTTTTTAGATTAACTTTAATTGTTTTTTTTTTAATCAATAATGACGTTGGAAAGAACTATAACCTCGACTATGTCCTATAATTATTGTTTAATTAGATAAAATTATTTTCATTTCATAAATTTGACTCTATTAGGCTACTGAAACTTAAAACTACAAGGGAGTTTAGAATTTATTGGCCGCAATTTTTCGCTTTTTAAGTTTTTATATAGTTTGACGTGATTTTAGAAAGCTTAGGGGGGCGATTGCCCCTATCGCCCCCCCCCCGTGGATCCGCCACTGAAGGTACCTATATACTTTATTGCCGCGTTCCTATAATCAAGAAACGATTCGTTTTGCTTACGGACGGTAAAATTTTCGTTGAATAAACCTTCCTCATGAATCACTCCGTCTTGTGATGAAAACCGTATGAAAATCCGTCCCATAGTTATTGAGTTTTTCGCAGACAGTAAAAAAGATAGATGCGGCGGGGTTTTATAATAATGTAGTGACTATGTCGTAGTGGGTGTTGGAGGCAAAGAGTTTATTTCTGTATTAACAGATCAGACAATTGTCTTGTGTCGATCCAGAAAGATCGGTCATACCTAGTTGTGGCGAGATTGTGCACAGTAGACTTTTGTAGTATTGACATAGATCACAATATCAACATGATCCCACTAATATTATAAATGTGAAAGTTTGGATAGATGGATGGATGGATGGATGGATGTTTGTTACTCTTTCACGCAAAAACCACTGAACCGATTGCGATGAAACTTGGTATGTAGATAGCTGGAGATCTGAATTAACGCATAGGCTACTTTTTATCCCGATATTCCCACGGGATCGGGACTTACGCGGGTGAAACCGCGGGGCGCTGCTAGTATTTAAATAAATTGCAACTCAACAAATGAATAAAGTAAAATTTTTACTGCAGGTAAACATGTTACTTTCTTCATTTGTTTATCGATCGCTCGTGTAGCCTAATTTGTGCCTAACTATATGTAAAACTATGTGTAAGAGCGCTTCTTATGGTGATCTAAATCGACCAGTTCTATGACTGTCATTAATCCACTTACAGACCAGTGTCCGAATGACCGTCAAACCGAGCCCGTGAGACGTTAAAAAGGTTAGGCGGAGAGCGGACAGTATTTCATTATAATATATGTGAATCTGGACGATTCCAGATATACATAGAAAGTTTGAGAGTATTTTAAAAAGATTTAAAAAATTCCAAGTATTTTTTGATTTTTTTTTGAGAAATAATCGTATTTCTCATAAAAAAAATCAAAAAATACTTGGAATTTTTTAAATCTTTTTAAAATACTCTCAAACTTTCTGACTTTTACCATTGACTTTATGAAAATACATTTCTTACAAACCTTTCAATTACGAACACCAAAACCAAACGGGCAAATCGGTCAAGCCATCCTCAAGCACAGATAGTAGGTAGTCACTTCGTAGAGTTATGCTCCATCATACATGTGGCAATTCATATATGTACATTTATACATATTGTAACACTCAAAATAACAAAAAAATATTAAAAGGCCTTTAAAAATGTTAAAAATAAACTTAAACAAATTTTCCACGTTGCTACATTTAGGCAAAAAAAAAAAACTGCTCCAAAATACTTAGTACGCTACGCCGAAAACTCAAGTCACGTGGTCATTCAGCGACCAATAATCACAGCCCGGCGAGGCAGGGGCCCAACAGCTGGATGGATGTCTCGATAAACCATCTCTTTTGTCTACGTGTACGACTTTTTGTCACATTCATTTAAAAATTTATTTGGGTCAGGGATTTATTAAAAACTGGTATATTCGTCTGGCGTTTTACACGAATTTTCAATTTTAATTAAAAAACAACCTACTATAAAAATTTTAGAATGTATATAGTACAATTCTGAATAATTCTTTTACGTAAAATATATTGATGAAATAATTCGGGGGAGTCAGGTCATACTATAAACCGACAAAATAGTCTACGATTTTTATTTCAGGATTGCTAAATAAAAGATTTACCGAGCGCAGGGCACGCTACGATCGTGGCGGTAAGGCCCGTCATGGAAGATTGGCTGGAGAGGCGACAGGGCAGGATGACGCAGCTACTTACCAGACACGGCTGTTTCGGGCAGTATCCGTGTTAGATAGGCCTGGTGCCAACGGCCGTGTGCCACCATTGCGGGGGCTGCCGCGAGGGTATTGCACTCCACACTCTAGTGGAGTGCCCTGCATGGACCCACCAGCGGGGTGACCTCGCGACAGCTCTAGGAGTGGGTAGCCTCTCATTGGAGACCATGATTCCGCCGCCTCGTTTTGCGAGGAGGTAATGTATGCCAAGGAGGCAACGGAAAGGGAACGGAAAAGATCTAGTAATCTCCCGTCCCGCAGAAGACGCACCAGGCGCCAGAGAGAGAAAGTCAATCTCTGGCCTCCATGACCGTTTGCCTGGGGCCGACGGACAGGGTTATCCGGCGCCCTAGCAGAAGCAGGCCCGAGACGGAGGCACTCGCGCGTGCCTCTCTCACTGACAGGGGGTAAGATCCCCCACAACACAGCGGGGTCGTCTGGCGTCAACAGGCGGCCAAGTCAGGGTTCTCAGGGATTCCCTTTCATGGGTACACCAGAGGCCCTGGCAATAAGGGTTATGACGAAACACCGTGTGGTTTTAGTCGGTTTGTGTCCGATATACCACCCTACCGCTTATCCCGGTGGGGTGACGACCCGTGGTTCCACAGGTTAAAACAAAAAATTAAAAGATTTAAAAAATTGCAAGTCGCCTATACAACATACAAGCGAGTAACACTGGTGTTGTAAGTATCCTACGATAAGCGCATACCATGAGGTTTGAGGCGCGGTTTCACCCGCGGAAGTCCCGATGCCGTGGGAATATCGGTATAAAAATATAGCCCACTACCGACCCGCCCCGGCTTCGCACGGGTGCAATGATAATACTAAATATACTACAGAATGTCTTTATATACAACGTTCACTGTTTTTTTGTCATTAGACAATACAAACATGTTTTCTTCAGAGGTTACTGTTGAAAGAGTGACATATTGGCCATGTGAAAAACACTCAATGCTCAAATCTAAGCCTGCAACATTGAAAGTTTGACCCTGCGATTTATTAATGGTCATTGCAAACGATATCTTTACCGGAAATTGTCCGGGCCCTCTGGCCGGTACCGCCGCTACCGCTATATTTCTATATCTTTGAAAATATTCATTGAAATTACATGCTATAAAAGACCATTTTGATCTATATTAAATGTACAATTTATTTAAGGTACTTAATTGGATAAGTATTAATGCTGTATTGCTTAAAATCGCTTCGTAAATAAGTCATTTTTTTCGTAAAAAGTAAAGGATAAAAAATGGTTATTGTGGGTTATCCCTAAGAGATAGACATATATCATTGCGGACTTTTTTGTAGACCTTTTTAAGATGTACAATACTTTAGTACATTATTTTGATCTATCTCGTAGGGTTCAGCCAGCGTTTGCAATGTAAACGCAAAAAAAAATGTGTTTATTTACGACATCACATTAGAAACCTCAAAAGTTATCAGTGTTTCTCTACTATATTATGCATGTATTATACATATAAACTTTCCTCTTGAATCACTCTATCTATTAAAAAAACCGCATCAAATTTCGTTCCGTAGTTTTAAAAATCTAAGCATACATAGGGACAGACGGACAGCAGGAAGCGACATTGTTTTATACTATGTAGTTATATGTTAATCCAGGTCTCCCGCTATCAACATACCAAGTTTCATCGCAATCGGTTCAGTAGTTTTTGCGTGAAAGAGCAACAAACATCCATACATCCTCACATTCTCATTAGTACGATTTTTTGGTTTATTTTGTTGCCAATGACATAAGCTGCGCAATAGCGAAATTAATACAAACACTCAATTCACACATGATAAAATACTACTTCTTTTGTTATTTCAACTTGCCTAAAATACCTTTTCCAAATTTGTCATCAGCTCTTATAAATATGTAGGATACTATTTGAGGGCCGTTTGTAAGTATATTTTATACTTCAGTATTGGTGGCATATTAAAGCAAAGATACCGTTCTGCGGAGTATGACGTAGAGCCCTTGACCAAGATTAAGGCTAAAGACTGGAACAGCTGTGAAAATGGAAACAATATACACTATGTAACAAGCAGAAGTGGCGTTCTACAGCAGTAACCGGTAGCATGAACCCTGGGTCTGAAGCTAACTACTTGAACGTCACCCAAAATAAGAAAGAGGAAAGATTGCCACTATAGACAAAGTACGTTAAAACCGTTTATTGCCCGTGTTATTGCATATATAATGATTATTTGTAAATTTTAAAAATGATTTCGTTAAATTGTAATAATTCGTAGCAAAACGTAGCAATTGTCATAGCTACGAGCGTAGCTTCGTAGCCTACGTAGTCTAGTGAAAGGTTCGTAGTGCTACTAAAACTGGTTATCTTCTCATATATTATAGAAATACTTTTAGTTGTAGATTAGGTTTACGGTTCACCGTATTATTAGTTACGAAAAAAACAAAATTATATAAAAAAAGCAACAGTTTAAAATCACTAAATAATTTATCTTCACTACATATTATAAAACAAAGTCCTCCGCCACGTCTGTCTGTTCGCGATAAACTGAAAAACTACTGAACGGATTTTCATGCGGTTTTCACTAATAGACAGAGTGATTCATGAGGAAGGTTTAGGTGTATAATTTGTTAACGTTTTGTGTAAATTGGTTGAAATATGTTGATGATTGTTGAAGATATCTCTACTACCCGTGAGAAGGTGGGGCGGGTTGCTAGTGTATAATATAATATTTTTATACTGGCTGTTTTACTCTGGTTATTCTAATATAATGGTTGTTCTTTAATTACAAAAACCATATTTTAATTATCGTTTGTTCAGAATCTTTTCACTAAGTAAACAGTCGTTAGACTTAGTGCTATTTTAAAGCTGATATCCCGTAGTATACTAATTAGATTCGGCAAAAAGTCATTAGGATGGTCTCGAGTAGTTTTCTGCGTGTCGTTCTAACTTCTCACAGTACGTGGGTCACCTGCGTAGAGGTCGCCTCTGTCTTGTATTTAAAAGCCTTATTGTAAAGGATCCTCAAAAACTTGTCGTATTTTCGTAGTCGAAGTCGAAGGATTAGTAAAAGGCGGATGAGTGCACTTATTATCGCGGTATCTTAATTATAATGGTCTATTAATTTTATATCCATATAAATCTCCTTATAATTCATTCAATTATTGTACAATATGAATAAACTATACAGTTCATTCTTAAAGGTTGCCTGGAAGATATTGCTGCTAGCGATAAGGCCGCCCATTGTGCATTTTCTGTATAATTTGTATGTGTATTGTTTCCTTTTTTGGTGTACAATAAAGTGTATTTATTATTTATTATTATTATTATTCTTTCAATTCAATAATTTCCCTCATTATTCTCGAATCGTGAGTCTAATTAACTTACTAAGACTGTGTACTGTTTGAAAACTTAAATTTACATCATAGATATATGTTTCCCGATACATGTAACACACAAATGTAGATTACAAACCTACTATTGGAAATAAATAGTTTTATTTTTATTTGATACAATCATAAATTAATCTTTATCTCAATTCGGTGATTTAGATAGACTCAATTTGCCTAGGAGTGTCAATATATGCAGAATAATTGGAAGTACCTACACCCAAACAAATGTCTGAGAAAAAAATTAAGCCGGCAAGTAGACGGGCAGACAGCGACCTGATCCTGTAAAGGCTCCTTTTTCATTTTTGAGTTACGGAACCCTTAAAAATGTATTGAAATATTGAGTGATTGAATATTTAGTAGAAAAAAGAAAATCAATTGACAAGCAGATGAGAAAAAGGTAGTAAACTCGTTTGTCTTCAGATATTTATATTCACTGGATCACCATAATTATGACGTATTTGAATAAGTACAAAACGAAGGTATTGAATGAAAGTTTACACTTCTACGTACCCACTTTTTTAAAGAAACCATCATCTATCAAAAGTTATTACAAAGATATTTTGTGTTGTAACACATAGCCATCACAATAATCATTACATAATCACGTTTTAACAAAATGAATGTATTTAATTTAAAAAACATAACAACATCTGACTACGTGGATTGTAGCAATTACATGAAAGCAATTAAATACACGCTTGAATTCTTAGTACATTTATACATTACCTTACTGTTTTATTGATACAAGGAAAAGCGACCTTTAGGCCGTGCTGTCAACCGCAAGAGCTGTGAGTTAATTAGTCTGTTCTGGCATTATATGAAATTCAATCAATCACTTTAGTAATTGGTGTAAGGTCATATATTTATTAAGGCTATATTTGTTCTGTCTCTAGTGTTGTAGTCACGTGTCTGTATTCTTGAAAGAGTGGGCAGAACTGTATTCTATTTTGACTATATTTCTCATCGCACATTCGGTGGAGCGTATTGCCGTCTTCCGGGCACGCTCTATGTTTATACTGAGAATTTTATTCGTGTTTTTGACGACGTATTTTTAACGAGATTTCGGCTCGCCTGATAATAAGCGATTACCTTGGAAAACCTGTAACCACCTACCAACTTCACTGTGCCTTTAGCTGTCTGACCACGGAAATTTGGTGGTGAGAGTGAGAGGAGGGTTAAAGACCAGTGCGAGCGCTGCAATTTCGGCAGACATCTGCAGTTCACTATGTATTACTCTATACTCTATAGTACACACGAGCAATCCAGGCATCTGGTAGGGAATGATATTAAAAAATCTGTACAAAAAGGCTTGTCTCAACAAGCTAGTAAAAGTCCCAATAAGTCATGAATCGCTACCAACTTTTATTCTCCTTAGCTATGTGTAGTACACACTTCAGGAAAGTTATGTGCAAATTGTGGTAGACGTTACAGAATAAGGCAAGTCCAACATTACATATAGTATACATTGAAATGAAACTAAAATACATATGTATACATCTATTTACGGTGCAAAGTTTTGAATAAGGTTGCAAGTTCGTGCTCTTTGAGGGAAGTCAAACTTTCGGGCTTGTACGAAATGTATTCAAAAGTGTATAAAATACATTTAATTAACTACATAGTTCCATCGTAGCGACATGCACTAACTTTACACAATAAAGCTTTCAAATATATGACAGCAAATAAATCATTTGCGAAGTTAAAACTATACGTAATAATATCTTATGCCCTTTTAAATCATGAAATTATCTGGAAATCGGATTGTATCAAAATACTTGGTATAGAAATCTCCTAAAATGACATTTGTCAAATTGGCGGTTAGCGCTCGACATTTAAATTTCGAATTTAACATTAGATTCTATTTTTATATATAGATTATAATTTAATCATAATGAGGCTCTCAAATCCTGAAAGCACCATTGCAAGTAGCGACAAGACTGTTGTTCGCTGCTTCGTTAATTGGGTCTTATCCCTGCAATCCCACTCTGCTTTAAGTTTATACAGTATTATTTTTACAAAAGAAATCAAATCTTTTCTAGATATTATTTTCCCCAAGGTAGGTGGTTTCGACGTAAACAACAATGTCTAAATATATACAGGTGTATTTGAAAAAGGAACACTTAATTCAATCACTGAAAGGGCATAACTCAAATAAGAACTTTTGAAAATAAACTATTCGTTTTCAAGTTTTGACCGTTTGAATTTCCAGGTATTTGTGCCTACGTTTTTCAAAACAGTAGGTGGAATTTTTACCAAAAAAAATCCATAAAAACTACCTTCAAAATTTTTTTAAGTTAATTTTTATGGATTTTCTCAATAACTGACTGAATATATCCAAAATAAAAAAAAAATACTATTTAAAATTTTGACCTTTACACGTTCCACCTGCTTTTATAAGAAACGGAAGTAAACATACCTGAAAATTAAAAATTGTAAACGGATAGTTTTCTTTTCAATTCTTATCGCAACTCCATGCTAGAATCATGCCCCTTCAGTGATTTAAGTAAGTGTACCTTTTTTCAAATTCACCCTGTACCCTAAATATTAAAGAGATTTATATAAACATAAATACGCAAATAAAATAATATATCTAAATGTGCATAAAAATATGTAAAATAGGGTAAAAATCTCGTCACGTCAAGAAGGCGTTACCACAACAAAAGCCGTAGTTATCCGACGCCCCCGCCAATGGAAATACGTAAAATGTAGGTTAGTGAGTTCAACCACTTGTTGCTGCACGAGACTACGTGGAAAGAGGCGTCTTTAAGAACGCAAAGGTCCAAATGAGTAGTAAAATGAAGCTTATGACAACATAGGCTTCTTATTGCGGTACAGTGTAAACACAGCGCTTTATGTATTATAAACTTAATAAGTATTACTATATTGAAGAGTTGTTTTTTAGGGGTCCATTAATCCAAAGAGAAAAAGAAACCATTATAGGATCACTTTGTTGTCCATCTGTCTGTCTGTGAGTCTGTCAAGACAAGAAGCTTTTCCTAAAGAACCCGTGGATCCTCAGGAATCAAGTTGAAATTAACATCAACTACTTAGGTCAGCGATCCCTTTAAGCTGTAACAAATCAAACTTCTATGCAATCAAAAGATACGGCCATTAAGCCTTAGATTTTAACAAATTTGAACATTTCGGTAAGGTAAATCAAAACCTTTAGGGTAATTCCCATTGACCTAGAATCACGACATTTTGGTAAGAAGCAAAGTCTGACAGTACAAGTAAAAAAAATAGTTTTTGTGATTACAAACTTATATTTTGCGGTTGAAAAGTTGACTTTTTCGTACATCGATGTATTTTTAGAAGAGCAACGTTAAGTTTGTCTTTCGGATAAGACGGGCAAAAATCTTCGAGAATTGATTCCCGAGATGGACGTACTATCTACATATAAGTTTGTTTGCTTACGGAACCCTCGATGCGCGAGTCAGACTCGCACTTGTCCCTTTTTTTTTTGTTTAAAGGAACTAATCTCAGGTCCTATAAGACGCTTTTTTAAGTAAGATTACGTGTTTATGGACACACGTTTACTGTAACTCGTAGCACGAGCCTAATATGTTCCATTGTGGTACCTAATTAGGAGCCTACTTTAAATTGTAGTTTACGTAACTAATGCAACATATATTTACAGGAACATTCATTGTATGGTCTGTTTTATTATTAGGAGGGCTAAAGTATACTAGTAGTAATATCTGTGGCCAGTATTTGACGCGATGTTTGTTAGGGAATGTGTATCTATAGCATATTTGAGCGAAGTTGATAGCTCTCTGTACAAACAGTAAGAGCGAAGCAGTGACCAATAATCCCGGGTAACTGCGGTCCTGCAGAATATTTTTAGAAAACATACGGTATACTGAATGACTTTTTTTATGTTATAGAGGGCAAACGAGCAGACGGGTAACTAGAGAATAACAAGTGCGTTGCCGCCCTTTAAGGTAGGAGTAGAAGAAGAGGGGGAGGGGGGGAAGAGTAGGGAGAAGGGAAGGACAGGAATAGGGGAGAGGGAAGGGTTAGGGCCTCCGGTAACCTCACTCACGCGGCGAAATGCAATGCAAGCATTGCTTCACTGCTGGTTTTCCGCGAGGCCGTGGTATCGAGCGGAGTCGAGCCGGCCCATACGTGCCGAAGCATGGCTCTCCCACGTAAAATATAAAAAGCCTGAATATCAGCAAACGCTTAGCCTAGACAAAAATATCAGATAAAATAACAGATACAGTATACATTACACTCACACACAGTGTACTAATAATACAGTCTCTCCGCTAGCTGCAGATCTTTCCGAAAGCGCCGCAAGCGATAATTTGATCCAAGAGAAACAATGTGTAAACAATTAAGTTCTTTTTCACAGACTTAAAAAAAGTTACTACCGATTACTAATAATATTTTTTGACTTGAAAGAGCGTTCGTTACAGTCGATCCCATTGTCATCAGGTCAAGATCTGATGATGGTATTCATGGTATACTAGAGAAATATAGGCAAAAACCATTTGATGAAGTGGAACTGATGATAAAGACCTCAGATAGCCACCAGAACTACTCTATATTAAGTATTTCACAGGTTGTGATCCGATTATTTTCATATGCTTGTCACAATGCTTATTGTGAAGCTGATGGTGAAGTACCAGTACTCCTCAAAAATGTACGCCCCTACATCAGGAAAAGCAATATCTTATAAAAGGTGATGAGCTAACGTTAGGCTATTGTAACTAACTATTGACTATTGAAACATCTATAGAAAACCAGAGACAATAAACAAAGTCGGCAAAAATAAATGTTGCTTATTCTGCTTGTACATTGAGGTAATGCCGTCATTGCACCCCTCATTTAAGCCTTTACACGAAAAATCCACACAAATTCCCGATGACTAAATATCGCATGTACCCTAAAATATCACATTGAATGAGTTTTTGCTGTTTAAAACCATGATGAAGAATGTCATTTCTCTCCGTACTATATTTTAAATGATCACCGATATTGCCACAACGGTTCACGTAAACGTGAACCATAGTTAAATAACATATATATATTATGATGGTTTACAGGCGTTGGTAAGTGCTTACTATCATAGTCTTCGTCGATAGTATGACACCTCTAAAGCTAAATCTACTCTCTTCTATTGACAGTTTGTTTCACTTTGAAAAAAATGAAGCACTATTCTTTTTTTAACTTTTAAACTTTCGCGTTCCATGATAAGTATACTTAATTATATATTTACACGGGAATTAACGAGTTCACGAAATAGTTATTACATACCTCTGAATTGCCTGACGTTTCGACAAGGTTCCACTGGCTGTGGTCACAGCTGACTCACCTATATGGTATGTAATACCTACTTTGTGATCACGTTAATTCCCGTGTAAATACTTAATTATAGAGATTATTTTTCTGGGCTATATCGAAACTTCTTAGATTAGACCTATTCATGAAGGAATGTTGTGTCATTTTAGTGGGTTTGAGCCCAAAATAACCTTTTTACTATTAGCCCCGAGAAATAAGTGTTGTATTTAACTAAAGTAGGAAAAACTTGGGACATGGAAAATGTCTTATCGAAATATAGAAACCATTAGTTAGGAAGCTAATTACCACGATTATGCTATTAAGGATGCTGGATCTTCAAAGAGGGCGGGATAGCGGCTACTGGCAGTACCCGTGGTGTTACTTGTGTGCTGGTGGCTTGTATACTCTATTTCTATTTTCAATTATAATAGCTCGTGGCTGAGTGGTAACCGAGTAGGTTAGCACATTGTAAGGTTAAGTAATACTAGCCAGGTCAGTCTTAGGATGGGTGATAATTTTTAACACATCGAGACCCCTCCGTGCCTCGAAGAGCACGTTAAGCCGTCGGTCCCGGTTGCCGTACGAACATCTGTGGCATCCGTTATGGGCAGTTGGAGCTCTAAAAAAAAGTCCGACAACCTCAACCTCCGACGACAACTACAGAACTTCGATGTCGAAGGAGATGTCGGATGGCAGTCAAGTAAAATATCGAAGATCGGCCGTTTCGTAGTTAGACTCAAAACCGACCCCAACTTAATTGGGAAATGGCTCGAAGAAAAAAAATGGTAAAGCTATACAAGGAATTATAAAATTGTCATTTTAAATTACAAACCCATTCAAAATTGTAAGAAATATTTTCTTAAATAAATTACTAAGGTCAAAATTAAATAATAAGTTTTATTCAATCATTTCTTTTTACAAGAAATTGTTAAGATTACTGTCTTTTAATAAAACAATGTGCCAGGTAGGAGGTGCACAATAAAACAAGGGACACACCTACATATTCACCCCTCATTCCCACAACACTAAATGCGTCCACTCCCTTAAATCTGAAACATTAGACGAGTTTTTCTCCTCTGCGGTGATTTAGCTCACTCGCTGACGGCACACCGAGGGATACGCATCTCTCGCTGCATTCGGTCACTATTCGCTACTCATTGAAAACTAAAGTGAATAAATTGTCTGTGGAGTGTTGTTCGGTGTTTAAAAATGAACGCTTTTATCAATCAGCAGCGAGCATTATTTGATTTAACCGGTAAGATTTAAAATTTAAAATTTATTTTTGATTTCTTTTTTAATCATATAACTGTGTGATTTGATATTTTAAATGTTATTTGTGTTGCGTCTGAATGTCTTAATTATTCTTTTCTTTTGGTGTTCTTAATTAATTGCCTGGCTACTTGAACTATGAGTTGCTACTTTAAAATACGAAGTCCATGCGTTTTGCTAATTGTTTACAAGTTTTTAAATAGCAAATAACTACATATTAATTTGGTTTCTAATATTTATTTGATTTAAGCATACAAAGTTATGAATTATTTGAAATGAGCTTGGATTATAGAATAACGTCAATTAAAAAATACTTTGTTTTTTAAATTTATTGTTTACATTGAACAAAATACAGATAAAGCAATCAAATTAATTTGCTTGCGATTTTTGTGTCATGTTACAATAATATCGCATTGTTCACGCATAAAGAAGCTACATTCTTTGTTTTTTATATACCTATATGCTTGTATTTTGGGTTATACCCACCTACGCTCACCTAACTTCTATTAAATGTAATTGAAACAACATTAAATTACTGAAATTAAACATTTAAACACTTATTCTCAACCTAGTTTGGGATCAGACGGCCGTGTGTGAGATGTGTCCAGTTATTATATTATTTGTTGCCTAATTTAAGTTTTAATTATTTTTTTATTGTCTACTTCTATACTTTTGAAAAATTACAATATATGTAATATATCAGAGAGCTCATCAGCTCAAGTTATATAATTATGTTGACGGGAATTAACGCTATTACTTATTTAAAGTCGCATTTCATTCATTCATTTTTCGAAAGTTTAAAAGTTAGTAAGTATTAAATAAGTTAAGTTAAAAATATTTCACTCTTCTTTTTTCCCAGATAGATCCTTAGTTTAAATACAGTTATTACGTTTACTAACTTACCAGTATTGATTCATAACGAGTTTACACCTTACTAACCTAGGTAGCGACTTATAAATTTATACATTTTTCACTCGTGCGGGCTTCATTACTTTACTTTGTCAGTCTTTGAGTTAGAAAGTGGCAAATATAACTTTGTTATTGTCTGTCTGTTGTCTGACGTCGTACTACTTGCATACCTAAATGATGAATATCAATTATTTTCGACCTGATACCGATCGCACACATGGTTTTTTTTTCGTTTGCGTTTATTGAGTCTAAAGGACCTGAACCCGATATCTGCACGAGATTTATCCATTACTTTAGTTAGTTGTGTGCATTAAAGCAGTTTGTTTGTTTGATAATTAGTTACCAGTTTACAACCAATAAATGGAAAACTATCAAAGAGAATGTTAATTAAGGGCTATCGAACCAACCGATGGTATTAGCAGAAATAAGGACATTGCGAAACGGTACAAAAAAGTTAGAATGGGGTTTTTTTTATTGTTTAAAACCAAAATAAATAGTCTGGAATGAAAAAAAAGGTTTGAAAATTTGTAGAGAAGATTATAGAAAAGTTTACGAAAAAGCCAATAAAAATTGAGAAAAATATAACTGTAATTCAAAATGGTCCAGTGGTTAGTGACCCTGACTGCTGAGCTAGAGGTCGTGGGTTGAATTCCCACCCAGGACAAATAATTGTGTGACGAGCATGATTATTTGTTCTGTGTCTGGGTGTAGTTTATCTATACTATGTATGTATTTAGAAATATATAAGTATGTTTATCAGCAGTTTGGTTACCATACAGGCTCTGCCTAGTTTGGGATCAGACGGCCGTGTGTGAGATATGTCAAGTTATTATTATTATAAAATATGGAATCAAACCAACCAATAGGTGTTGTTCATAGCCTGCAAAATGGGAGAATAAGAAATCGGTAGTGATGGTTATTACGATGGGTGACGACTACGGATAAGTAGCAGAAAAGCTAATAAAAAAAATTTAATATATAAATTAACATACGTATGTTTTCCTGTTTTCACTTGTTGCTTGAAAGTGGTTGTACATTAGCCCAAATTCCACAAAATATAATTTATTAGTTTAACTACTACTAAGTTACGAGTTTAAGCAAACCAAAAACAATAAATTAATTAATTATGTAAAGCACTAATAGTAAGTGAGTGAATATGTATACATATATGGTCGCCACAATTAACGGTTTAACTGAGTTTAATATGTTAGCCATGTTACGGTTTTTATGTAAAAATAATGGAAGCTTTTTTGAAGCTAAACTGTAGCAATAACTTTATGGAGGTGTTTTAGAGATTAGGGTTGTTAATGGGTTTCAAAGAAGAAGTTCCCATGTAATACCTTCTTAGGTGATATGATTTTAATCGGTTCCGGTGAGAGAGGGAAAAAAAGAACAGAATCCTCCTTCAACTGTATATGAAATACTGTTTCATCTCTATACAGGGATACCCCAGTACCAGCTCCGCCCTCGGGGCCGCATTCAACGGAGAGCGACTTGAATCGTCGATTGCCAAGATATTTGAGATCGGCTTGACCCCTTGTATTGGCGTTGCGTAGAGATGTAGCTTCACTCTGCATTCTCTATCTTTTTTTTTTACCGATACAGCCTTTAAACCTTCAAGAAAAGAGCGTACTTCCACCTCAAAGGCCGGCAACTTGTGACTCTTGGGTTGCATGTATCCATGGGTGGCGGTAGTCACTTACCATCAGGTGACCCGTTTGCCCCCCCCCCACCCTAAAAAAACACAGATGGAGAACTGTTATGTAGGTTTCCTTAGACATTTTTCTTCGCCTTTAAAGCAAGAGAAAGGTAATTAATTTTACCAACTCGAAAAATCAAAGATGGCTGCTGATCCAACTAGTAAGCTGAGACTATTTATATTCACACAATTTATGAAGTAATAGGTATTAGTGTTCTGTATTAGGTAGACAATTTATTGTAATAGGCTATATATAGCATTACGTTTCGACTTATAGGCACGTAGCAATAAGCGTGAACTTCATTGACCTAATTAAACTTTCGAAAAGTTCGCGAAGCCATATGTTTAAACGTTTTGTTTGAAGCAAAGCAATTTAAATTTAAAGTGGAGAATTACAAAATTAATAAATAAAAGAAGAATAAGCCTAGCGCTCTTAGACCATTGAATCGATTACTTAAAACTGCCGTAACAATGATTACCAATATACTATTTTTTTTAATAGAACGAACTTTTTAGACAGACACAAAAAAGTATTGATTGTTAGGAAGGCTGTTTTGTACAACTTGGCTTTGTCATTTTCATGTAGGTAGGTAAGTATATAGAATGTTGAACTTCCACAACAAGCTTAGTCGTCGATGTACCTATACGGGGTGGGGTATGGGAGGGGGGAGACGTTCTACGCAGCGTTTTGCAAACCATGGTTGATACTCAAGAGCTTTTCTTGCTGAAAGATGATCGGTTTTCCGAACTAAGTAACCTCTACGGCACTGTCGGCAACTTTAGCCCTTTTAAGGATTTCTGAGATTCGAGAAATACAAATTGATAAAGTGATGCAATATTTATATAAAGCTTACATTGTGCACTTGTGTATAAAATATAAAACTTGAGATACCAAGGAATCAAATGATTTATATACAGTTGGGATGTATATGTATAACAAATAATGTCTCTTAGTGTGTATTCTAGAACATAACACAAGCTTTGCTCTTTGGGTCTAGACCCAACCTGAGACTCTAGAGTCTAGATAGAACTGTGTAATAATACTAGTTTAGTATTATGTTATCTGTGGTAATAATATCCCGGATTTTCTTTAATTATTCTTCAGTCACTTACAGTACCAATATTTAACTGTTTTATTTGACTGGCCCGTTGGTATAGTAATTAATGATCTTGAGTACTGATTAGGTTGTGGGTTCGAATCCCACTCAGGACAATTATCTGCGTAATGAGCACGACCATTTGTTCTGTGTCCGGTTGTAATTTATCTAAAACTAGCAACCCATTCCGGTTTCGTACGGGTAGCACAGACATCTTCAACAGTCATCATCATATTTCAACCAATTTACACAAAATTTTAACAAATTATATACCTAAACCTTCTTCATGAATCACTCTGTCTATTAGTGAAAACCGCATGAAAATTCGTTCAATAGTTTTTTGAGTTTGAACGCGGTGAAGGACTTTGTTTTATAATATGTAGTGATGTGTATATATTTAGTTATATATAAGTATGTTTATCAGCAGTCTGCGTAGTTGGGGATCGGACGGCCGTGGGTGAGGTGTCTCAAGTTATTTTATTATAGTACGTATTTTTATAAGTCCTGTTATATCTACTGTAGTCGTTTTATAGTATAAACCAGCTACCCGCCCCGACTTCGCACGGGTAGCAGAGACATCTTCAACAATCATCATCATATTTCAATCAATTTACACAAACTCTTAACAAATTATACACCTAAACCTTCTTCATGAATCACTCCGTCTATTAGTGAAAACCGCATGAAAATCGGTTCAGTAGTTTTTCAGTTTATCGCGAACAGACAGACAGATTGACGCGGCAGGGGACTTTGTTTTATAATATGTAGTGAAGGTTATACAAAAAGTGCAGTATCGTATAAAAAATATGTCTAATAAGTGTACGCGTTTATATTTATGACGATTTTAAGGTACCTTTAAACCCAGCAAAATGAATGAATGATTTTTGTTAAATATTTGTTGAATTATAAACAAAAGATGGTGCGTAAATAATGAGCTTGATATCAATTATCTGTCTATCAATAAACCAGTGTTGTCGTTATTTCGACAATTGTTTCAACGATAAATCCAAAATTTTTAAGACAATTATTTTTTAAATAAACATTTGAATCCCCATTTTAAATACGATTATAACACGAAATGGTCAGGATTATACTTCAGTACTATAATCGGACAGAATTTCAGGATGAAAGCGTAGAATTTTTTTATACAACTAAGTTCGCAAACTATGCCTAGTTTCTTTTTATACCTAGTCACGCTATTAGCGCTAGGGTTAGCGGTGTTTCCAACATTAGCAACACAAGTGGTATCATTCTTGTGTGCCAAGTGTCAACCCTATTCTATCTTCAATCGGGTGATATTGTTTTCCCATTCGGGCGCTTACAGTTGGAAAGTAAATCTGCTGCACCGTACCTCCTGCTATTGAAATAATTAATCAAATTCAATTTCAAATGAATCTCGATATCTAAACTTGTCTGAGTAATTTATAAGTGGTACATGTGTCATCGTTATATCATATTAATAAGTAATGTTATACAGCAGTATTCTACATAAAATAGGTACACGTTAGTACCGTGTCATCGTTATATCATATTAGTAAGTAATGTTATACAGCAGTATTCTACATAAAGTAGGTACACGTTAGTATCGTGTCATCGTTATATCATATTAGTAAGTAATGTTATACAGCAGTATTCTACATAATGTAGGTACACGTTAGTACCGTCTCATCGTTATATCATATTAATAAGTAATGTTATACAGCAGTATTCTACATAAAGTAGGTACACGTTAGTACCGTGTCATCGTTATATCATATTAATAAGTAATGTTATACAGCAGTATTCTACATAAAGTAGGTACACGTTAGTACCGTGTCATCGTTATATCATATTAATAAGTAATGTTATACAGCAGTATTCTACATAAAGTAGGTACACGTTAGTACCGTGTCATCGTTATATCATATTAATAAGTAATGTTATACAGCAGTATTCTACATAAAGTAGGTACACGTTAGTACCCCGAAAATTCACGATATGTTTCATGCTATGGAGGGCTATATTGGCTGTTTCATGTATGCAATTGTACATAATCTAATATATAAAATTCTCGTGTCGCGGTGTTTGTAGTTAAACTTATCCGAAACGGCTTGACCAATTCTCATGAAATTTTGTGTGCATATTGGGTAGGTCTGAGAATCGGACAACATCTATTTTTCATCCACCTAAATGTTAAGGGTAGTCCACCCCTAAATTTTTTTTTAATTTTAAGATAAAAAAAAAATTATGATACAGCATTAGAAAATACATACAACCCTGAATTTTCAACCCTCTACGATCAACCCCTATTTTTTAATCGCGATTTTTATATTATTCTGTTCCATCCACAGATCCGCAATAGGGTTGCAAGATGGCAATCGAATACAATAATTGTAGGTACAACAATTGAACCCGGTAGATGGTGCTGCGATAGGGTTCAAGGAATAATATTTTTTAAGTTTAGGCAGGACAACGTCTGTCGGGTCCGGTAGTATAATAATAAAATATGGTTACTTAGTAGAGTTGTTCATATTTGAAACTGTTAATATTTATACACACGCGACACATGAACGTATCCAAAAGCGTTTTGCTTGGCACCTAGCGTTTTCAAACGGCTTAACTAAAAAAATACATCCATATGAATGGAGACTCGAGCATTTTGAAATGAAAACTTTGGTACACCGCACAAAGCTTAACGAAGCAATATTTGCTAGCAAAATTCTTTTACACCAAATTGACAGTCCAAGGTTGTTAGCGCTCTTCAAATTCAATGCCTCAGCCAGGATCCCTCGCAGACCAATCACACCACTTTGCCCACCTTTAAGAGGAAAAGTTTTAGGTGCCAATTCTCCTTACGCCAGATTATCTAGAACTGTAAACAGTTTAAACGATTTGATTGACCTACCTTTTGATTCCGTCACAAAATTAAGAAAATTAATATCATTTTTTTATTATTTTATATATAAAATTAGTTGTGAGTTTCTATGTGGTGTTTACCTCTTAGTAATAATTATATTGTGATGTTCTCTTTGTAAAAGCTCAATATGCATGAATGAATGTAAATAATTGTTGGTTAACTAAATAAAAATTAAAAAAGCCGGGCCCGCAGCATGCAGCAGGACCGTAGTTTTTTTTTTGAAAATCTGCCCCTACGAACTCTCATTCACGAACTTAACCTTCATTTTTTTCGATTTTTCGTCCAAGTTTGAAAGCAATCGATGCATAATTGCGACTTCTATTGTACCGGTAAAATTGTGGTACATACATACACATACATATATACATATACGTTGTAATAATTTAATACAAAACCTGCAATGTATAGCGTCTGTAGTTTATTACTTACCACAAACGATGCGTGTAAGACTCGTGGTATGTCTGCCACACGCAGGCTCGCGAGAGTGAAAAGGAAAATATGACATATAAAAGAACATTATAAATCGAAACGACATTTCATGCTCTTTTGGCATTTCTAAAGCATAATTTTAGCATTTTTTGACTACACCCGAAACCTCACACCGCTATAGCGCGGGCGCGAAGCGTCTGATAGCTCAACTGTGCTAGTTAGTGCCATTTTTTGAGCGCCGATCAAACATCTATTTTATATTTGATCGAAGTCGCGACCGTGTGGTTCAACAGTATTCCCGGACCGCCCCACTGTGCCCTGGAAATCGAGAGTCAGAATCAGAATTGTTTATTTGCATGAAAAATGGTACATTTTTAGATGTTACTCCGTACTCGGCAGTAACACTTAAATAAGGTATTAAAAACAATCGTAATGTCTCTGGTATACCTCCCATTACGTAATATAACGCATGGATGATATTAGTAGCTCCACGCGTGACAAAAAAAACACAGTAGGTTTATATAGAGAGACAAAAGTATTAACAGTACGGCATTTGTTTACCCTACGTACCATCATCAAGCAGCACTCGCGCATAACATATAGTCTAACCTCTAACCTCGCACCCAAAAGACGCAAATAATTAATTTTAAACATAGGCAACTACCCTATTAATTTCAGGGAAATATATATTTTTCCCTCACATACTGCATAACTAGGTATGTTGTGAAAAAAGAAAATTAACCCTTCAATAGCAACTAGGCTTTTTAAGATTTTCTTTATTGGCAACTAGTTGTGTACCAAGAATAAATGTTCTTCTATCACAACTGGTTGCCATGAAAGACTAAAAAATCCTCGTAGACAACTGGTTGTGAAAGACAGTTGCGATGGCGGCCGAAAGGATTGCAACAATCTGGCACCAACAACCATAGACTAACCCATAGGTACATCCAAAACGAAGACTTAATGATGACAATTATTGTTTTTATGATTTAATCTAGTAGGTCTGCTTGAACTTTAGGAAACGTATTACAGATTGGTTAAAAGTTACAAAGAAAGGATTTTTATAGGAAGTAGTAGGACACAAATTATACCCATTGAACTATAGAAGTAGAGAAGACCGCGGGAAGCTAACACAAATAGGGCTGTTTTTAACCCCCAACGCAAAAACAACGCGGTGTTATAAGTTTGACGTGTCTGTCCGTGGCATCGCAGCTCTCGAACAGATGAACCGATTTTGATTTTGTTTGAAAGGTGAATTAGTCCTTAACAGGGGAGTGTTCTTAGCTATGTTTGATTGAAATCAGTTCAAGATGGCCGCCGCCGCAAAATGACGGATTACATATTTTTTCACAACTCCCTCAATATGGGTATCAAATAAAGGGCTTGATTAGTAGAATACCATGATAAATTTAAAATCCAAGATGGCCGTTCATACAATTTTTATTATTTTGTGTCGGGGGTTTTTTAATTTTTAATTTATTTCTGCTGGTGTGTAGGGTGGGTGCGACTGAGCTGACCGATAGTGTTGGTAATTCACAAAGGAGACCGCTTAAGGCTCAACTCAGACAGAGCGGCAAAATGCGCGATCACTTTTATAATGTGAATAAAATATAAACCTTATTCCATTTAAATAGAGCTGAACATCGAACACCGCTACCCGGTGGTCTAAATTATACTATTTACTTGCATACGAAGACGGACCGTGAGTTTGTTTGTAAACTGTAAATGTACGAGTATGTTGGACATGTGGAGCAATATTCTTGTTTTATATACACAAATGGTACCACTTGATGTTATGAAGTTCCTAGAAGTTATAGTGTGTGGGATTCGATAATATGTTAAATATACCTTTTCAATATTAGAGTGAATATTATGAAATTTTATTTCAAAAACAATATTATTATATAAAATTATTAAATTGATATGAAAACCTGTGTAAGCTTCGTTTAACGTGTTCTCGGAATTACAACGGCCAGAACAGGTTGGCTGGTTAATTTTCTGAGAAAGCAATGCAGAAAACTTACTACGAAATACAATAAATGCTAAAAAAATACGAAATGACTACATCTCTATACATTGATGTATAGATGGCTTTAATCGCTGATCTTAGCTTTTAATCACTTAAGCAATTGTGGTTAACGAAAAGTTTTTTATAGTTTGATGAGTTAGAATTACATTTTCTGTTTATAGTTGTTTCATTATTTAATTTAACATTTACTTATACGTAAAAAGTCTCACTAAAACACAATTTTTTAGACATCTGGACTCCGTGTTATATGCAAAATATTAATAAAAATAATAAAGTTTTTATATCAGTATTTTATCCATAGTTTGTTAATAAATCCAATAACGTTAGTAATTTATAATTGTTTATAATTATTATATATATATATATATATATATATATATATATATATATTCACAAAAGGCGCAGGAAATACAAACAATCACTGCTGATAGGATCTGGAGGTTTCTCGAAGCCATAAGTCTGAGCAGTGAACTGTAAAGCAAAAGTGCGCTACAAAAGACTTAAAGACACTTAAAATAATAAATAATAATTTTCACAAAACTTGTTCAGAGTTCAGTCTAGACAGACCTTATTTATTTTTGTTTCATTGTTTAAGATATATTTAAAACGTTAGCTCTGCAATGCGTGGGTTCCACGTTGTTAGACATTTATTCCCAGCAAATTTGTACACGTGAAAGGTCCGAAGTTTCAAGTTGACTTTTGTAACTTTTCATGTAAAATGGTGCGTTCAGACGCACGTCGCGCAGCCTGGCAAGCAGCCCGGCACGCAGCCTGCGCACTTACACGTGCCAAGCAAGCTATTAATACAAGATCTGACTTAGGTTGACCTTCCCTCACCGAGTTTCTAACTTCTAGGATAGTAGGGTTGCCATCTCAAATCCGCGCAAGTCTATTTTTAATTTAAACATATTTAATTCTTTTTTTTTTTCAATAATTACCCTAATGGAGTTCTCAAATATTTTTAACATTAATCAATAGCAAAAGATGTAAACAAACCGCCTAAGTAAGGTTGTCTATCTTTTTCCAAGCAAGGATTAGGGTTGCTAGGGTCAATTGGCGTTGCGTTAGCGCTCTACTTCGGACGTGTGTGCTGTGTCATTTAATAATTAATATTATTAATGTAAAGCGCGGTGTAAGCCGACGCTCGGTGAGTCATGAGTGATACGCTTGTGGCAAATGAGTTGCTGGCGTTCCTGCAGCAGAAGCTGGACGTGATGGACGAGGTGTCCGCCATCCAGATCTGTGTGAGTAACTTTAGCGAGGATGAAATTGCTGCTGCCAAGCAGCTGGTATTCCGGTTGCTTAATAAAAGTGACCAGATGGTGTCTCGCCGGCGTGACGGGACAAAGAAAAGTGTTCAAGACATCATCACACTGCTGAAGGAGACTGATCCTGACGGCGTGCCCATGTTTGTGGCGAAGGACTTACATAAGTTACCTCCCGTCACTTTCGACCACTTTGATGTTACTGCTCTGCTGAAGGACATTGTCTTGTTAAAGGCAGGTTTAGCAGATGTACAGAAGAAGCTGGAGGCATCCCAGATTACTGTACACGTAGCGAGACCACGCACGCAACGCTATTCTCCGTAAATAAAAACAAAATACCCAATCGAACTTATTGTGCAGTGGACGTCTTTTGTTATTGTTAAATGTATTTATTATGTTAAATTGCGTTATTGCTAGATGTTAGTGATCTGTTGTTGAGCTGTGTATTACTTATTTTGTCAATATTACTTAAAAAATATTTTAGGTGTTTATTCTTTACTCGCCATTGGCGCGTGGCTGTGCCGTGCTATAAATAATAGTTATCTTCTAATAAATGTTGCTTACTTAATATATTCTATACAATTTTTCTATATCTAAGAAAGGTGACGAAGTTTGTAGGTGTGGACTGCCCGCATATTCATTTGTTGTAGGCAAGGTGAACTGTCGGCTGCTTCTCTCACACAATATGTTTGATGTGGTACCTATCTATAGGATTTTTATAAACACGAAATTAAATTAGAACCATCTATAATAAGGCTAGAAAATAATATACTTAATAAGAGGTACTGAAATGTAGAACATATTGAAAGCCGCACGAATTGTGGTATTTATTTGAGTAGGTAGTTATTTTCTATTTAATACTTTTGTAATATTAAATTGGAGCGCATGTCATACGGATTGCCGTTTAAAGCGGTGGAGGCGGACGTGCGGTGACGCTTTCATAAGATATAATCTTGTAATAGTAATGTTCATGATGATGTCTTTTTTTTTAAGACCGCATTAGGAATGACTCCTGTGTCGCGAGAGATTTTACAAACATACAAACAACGGACACAAAGAACACCCAGACTCGGGTGATATACGTCACTGTATGATTCTGAACATCGTTGGTTTATTATAAATCATACTCGCGCTACAACTGACGCGTTATAAACTGATGAAAAAATGTAAACTGCAACAAGAGTTGCCAACTTTTTGTATAACAAATAAAGTAAGTATATTAAAGTATAAAGTAGAAAAAACTTTCTACTCTCCGACAACTGCGAATCTTACTCGCACACCGAGGGTTCCGTAAGCAAACAAACTTGTATGAAGGTAGTACGTCCATCTCGGGAATCAATCCTCGAAGATTTTTGCTCGTCTTTTCCGAATGTCAAACTTAACTTTCCAGTTCTAACCGCAAACCTATAAGTTTGTAATTACAAAAACTGTTTTTTTATGTGATATAAAATCAAATTAAGGATTATCGAATTCTTTTACTTGTGCTGTGAGACCTTACTTTTTACCAAATTTCATGATTCTAGGTCAATGGGAAGTACCCTATAGGTTTTGATTTACCTGTAAATTGAAATCTGGTCAAATTTAAAGCTTAAAATGCAGTATCTTTTGATTGCGTTTACTTAGAAGTTTGATTTTTTTACAGCTTCAAAGGACCGCAGACATACGTATTTATTATTGGTATTAATTTCAACTTGATGCGCCAACGGGACAGACAGACACACATCGACAACAAAGTAATCCTACAAGTGTTTCTTTTTCTTTTTGAGCACCTTCCTTTTAGTAAAACAATATTTTAGAAAAATAAAAAGTATTGTTTTTTTTTAAATCGAGGAACATATTTTTGGAGCTTCCCGCACAAATCAATATCTTACTGTCATTTTTTAAGTATTGAGCCTTTCCACATATTAAATGTTAATTAAAATAAATGAGGAGCAATTTTTTTTTGTCCAATAGATAGAAGCCCTTTTTCTATAATCCCGCCACTTGCCATACATTACAGAAAAGCAAGCATGGCATCGTAAGCAGAGTATCTTTCTCGCGTCTACGAAGCAACCTTTAGCATATGTGTACATGTGTACAATATTAACATTTTATGTTACTATCGGAAGGTTTAAGAATAATAATGATAACTTGACACATCTCACACACGGCCGTTTGATCATAAACTAAGCAGAGCCTGTACTATGGTAACCAGACTGCTGATAAACATACTTATATATTTCTAAATACATACATATTATAGATAAATTACACCAGAACAAATGATCATGCTCATCACACAATTATTTGTCCTAGATGAGAATCGAACCCACCCACTTTTTTGTAGGCTATTATGGCGTAGGTATTTTCACTTTTATATGGGAGTGATGTATCTGTTAAGAAGTAACTATTGTCTTATCTGTGGCATTAGTAATTTACCTTCATCGAGTTTCCTTATGCAAATTATATAAAAATTGGAAAAGTACGCAAGTCATAGGGTTGTCGCAATTTTAAGTTTCAATGATTAAGTAAGAGTGTGGTGTGAAAGAGAGACACTGGCTATATAAGCCTATGCGATAAAAAAGATGCACAATGGTCCCGATTCTATTGTCAGACTCACTAAACTAAAACCTAATTTAATTTCTTCATATGAAATCAACCTTGTCTTCTTCGCAACAAGGTCTATTTGTTACTGGCATATATTTCTCAGCGCCACTAAATTTCACTAAAACCTCTCAACATATACTCAACTTTATTTCCACGCACCGAGAGTATAAAAACTTGTTCAAAACAAACTAAGATGACGTTATTTTACACTACATCATCACCTACGAAGACGCTTACTAAAAACACAGAGCAAAAGAGATGGCATTCAACGGATAGCGGCTCTCGCTACGTGGTATTAAAGTTTATTTAAGCATGTCAGACTTTAGTCGACAATTAAATTGCTTATTTCGATGGCGACGTATGTTACCTACTTGTTTATATTTGAAATAAGACCTTGTTTCGAAGGGTACAAGGTTTACATCTTGTAAGACGAAAATTTAGTCAATTATAGTTAAGAGAGAAATTCAACAGAATTGACACCAATAGCACCTGTTTGTCAGACCGTTATCGAGTAGTTGATATTACTTGCACTTCCTAATTCATCCGTATAAGCAAAATTTTACTTATTTTTGTTTTTCAAAAAAGTTACCAACTTCACGATGGTCATAAAAGTTCATTTCATTTCATGGTTTTTACATATTACTTTGAGTACGTTTGTAGAATTTGAGGTTAGTTGACGGTATGTATTATTTATGATAATTTACTGTGATTATAAGTGATAAAAATGGTTTTTATATATTACTTTGAGTACGTTTGTAGAATTTGAGGTTAGTAGGCGGTATATATTATTTATGATATCTAAATAAACTTTATTTAACTAGATAAACGTATAACTTCCTACGTGCGTACATAAGTACACACACTTTTTTATATTTTAAGTCCTCCTCGATACGGCACGCATAGTGAGGAGGTTTCTGTCACTGGAACCCTGACCACCTGTAGCTTGGTCCCTGTACCCAACACCGGTGCGACACTATTTTTTATTTTTAAAATATATTTTTTTTATATCTGATTATATTTAAACATGTAATTTATATGTAATTTTCAATAAATAAAGACAATAATAATCAGGTCCCGACGAATCTATCAGGCATATTATTTCGGAATCACTGTTCTTCATGACGAGAACCTTGTAAAAGTTGAAAAAGAAAAACAATATATCCAAAATAAATCCAAATATTTTGGATTTATCTAACGAGATTGTCGATATGTAGAATATCGATTTGGTGGTTGGTGATTGGCATGTTTGCTCAAAGATTAATAGCCTAGAACCTCAATAAACACTCGTCGGTCGGCTTGATCAAAGGTTGCAATGTATTTTTAACAGACGAAAAAAAAGGAGGTTCTCAATTCGACCATATATACATATATTTTTTTTCTTTTTATGTATGTTCAGCCCTCTCTCGTTTATTTATGAACCGATTTTGATTATTCTTTTTTTGTTAGATAGGGTATACCTCAAGGGTGGTCCTATGTCAAGGAAGTCAGGATCTGATGATGGGATCCTGATAAAATTGAGAGAAACCCTCGAAAATTGGAGGAACGAATAGTGTTTCTGTTTACTTTTCATTACTTTATCAGGTATTTGCGTTAAGAAATCATCATATCATGTAGCTGAGCTGATGATGAAAAAAAATCATCAAATAAAAATCTTTTAAACAAAAAAATAAACTGACGAAATAACTAAAAAGCAATAAGTAATAAACCTCTTAAGTCTTGAGCTTATTTACATAAACTATCAAATTTTATATAAACTTATTTTGAGTCACCAAATAATAAAATGATTAATTACCTACGTAGGTACACATAAAATTTTGATAATTAATCAGTTTGTTGTTTGGCGCCGACTCAAAATAAGTTTATATAAAATTTGATAGTTTATGTAAATAAGCTCAAGACTTAAGAGGTTTATTTATTTATTGCTTTTTAGTTATTTCGTCGGTTTATTTTTTTGTTAAAAAGATTTTTATACTATATGAATATAAAATAAATAAGATAGTTTAGACAATAGACGATCGGAACGTTTCAGTTTATAAATTAAGAAATTAAATTTTATAATTAATTTCAAAGCTCTTTCATTTGGGTTCACTTGCGTAATTTTTTGTTGTTATCATCCTTCGGGTACATTTTTTTTCTGGATGAAAAAGTATGCAAACTATCATGATGATCAGATAACCAGTACGGCATAAAATACCAACAAACAAACAGCGATTTTTATATTAACTTTACATAAGTTAATATAAAAATCGCTGTTTGTTTTAAGTGGATATTACTTTATATAGTTTAGATTATTAATATATTGTTCATTTACATAGGTAGTAAAAATTATTGTATGCTTCGAAATGTATAACATTAAATAAAGACAACAGAAGTTTTTCATACTTTTTTTTAATAACATTATAAATATAACTATTGTCAATATTAATATTAATTACTCCAATACTTATGCGCATGCATAAATGTCTTTTTTTTTTCTACGTCTTTCTCTATTACACGGAGTAATAAGCATGCGCACTGTGTTTTGCATCTTTTTTTATCGCATAGGCTTATACCTTTCTCTTTAATTCACACCACACTCTCTTACTTAATTTATTGACACTTAAAACCGCGACAACCCTATGACTTACGTACTTTTCCCATGACAACTCTATACCATAGTGTTCGTCATATTATTTTCTACATTTTAATATAATTTGTATGAGGAAACTCGATGAGGGTAAATTACTAATGCACGCATACCTTTTTACACCTTGCAACCCTAATCCTTGCTTGGAAAAAGATAGTCAACCGTACTCAGGCGGTTAATTTACATCTTTCACTATTGATTAGTGTTAAAAATATTTGGGAACTCCATCCATCAGGGGAATCTCTTGATGGTATCTCAGAGAAAACGAGGGAAACCCTCGGTAATTAAGGACACATGTAGTCTGTTTGTTGATTTTTCTTAAAAATAAACAATTAATTGTTATTAACCGACTTGAAATAAGAGGTTTTACGTTCGGCTGTTTGTATCTTTTTTTTTAACTTATTCTATCAAGTGCAGCAAGTTTCTCAGACCACCTAAAAAATCTTACCAGCTTATTTAAATAAAGAATCGGATCTATTAATTAAACTAAAGTTAATATAAGTAAAAAAGTAAAAAGTTATTCGTGGTTACACATAAAATAAAATAAAAACAAATATACAGGTTGACTTGACAACTCCAAACATTTAGAGTGCGGCGGCAGTGGCTGCAGCGCATGCGGCAGTGGCCGCGCAGTATTTGATTTCATCGCGCGACTTGACACCAGACGCTCCGCACAAACGCCCCACGTCGCTCTGAACGAGGCCTTAAACGGCATCCACACGATACAAATTTACTAGCTGATCAGATTTGTATTTGAATTGGCTTACGAACAGATTTCGAGTTCAGATTGAATGTCAGTTTCGAGTCTCATTTGATTTGTCAATTTTCATTTGATTTAATTTTCTGAACTGGACGGTCGTCTATTAGAAAAGTAACCGTAGGTATACCTAATGGTTTTTTTTTGAAGAAATTCTGCCTGTATTGATCTTATAAATATAACCACCGAACCAACCAACCAAGCCTTTAAAAATGTTAGCTTTCTGCACTTCTTGTATAGGTACTTACATAAACTTTAAGTGATCCAAATTTCAAGTTATTGCGTTCAATACATTTTATTTATTTTTGTTAGATTTATTATTATTAGCTTTAATAATTGATAACGAAATGCTGATTGGCTCATATTACGATCATGATTTTACCATTACGACGGATACCTTATTGGGTCAAACAGTGAAGGGAATTCGGCGTTGGATCCGAACCGTCTAAGACAAATGGAATGACTAGTTGACTTGACTAAATTGACATTATATTATTTTAAATCGTTGAACTAAGGTCTGTAAACATATCAAGATAATTAAAAAAAAAAAAACTCTGTTTCATCGTTTCTTATTTTTATTGATACTTTGCGCTTTTCCACATTGCTGTACGTTGAAAAACTCTCTGATCGATATTAATATTGACATGCTCACTGAACATCAAAGAATGTTATATGTCTGTCAGAGGCATACAGTATTAAAATAAAAAATACGTGGAATATTTGATAGCTTATACCCAGCTTGTTAATTCTCAAATATAAGCTATAACTGGTTAACGCTTACTTGATTAGTTAACGCCTGTTTAGTAAATACCTTCCGCGTGGCCGTACGCAGCATGTGAAGATGCATCGCAATTTATGTTTATGCGGCGCGCGCGCAGTTGCGGGGGTGACCGGTGAAGGAAGCGGTAGTCTTCCACTGCGCGCTGTGCGGTTTGGTCGTGTGTGTGTTCGATACAACATTTTGCGTGCGCGGGGGCGGTAAGACCGGTCACACGACCTGACGACCTTACTTACCGTTCACTCACGCACCTCTTGTGCTAAAACTAAGTGCATCAAAAGTACACGGCGACTTAATGATTGCTTCACAGTGAATTTTGGATAGATGCATCTGTGTTTCCAGTTGAGATACTGGACTTGGGACTTATTGAGAAATGTACGTAAGTTTATTTAAGCTTTCCTTCTGTCGAGGAAGTAACTGTATTTCACTGGATGGACATTACAGTTTTCCATAGATACAAGCCATATATAAATCTCAATTAGGTACCTACTTCGAAGTTAAAAAATAAAATAAAATGGGCCTAGATTATAACGTAGAAGTTTTTATTATAAAATCTATTACCTACTGTCACCATGCCTTGAAATAAATTTCCCTTGCAGGTAAGGAAAACTTACGAGTACCTATTTTCTATATCTTAGTTTCGAGAAATAGCTAGCTGTTGTTAAGTGTTCACTAGTCACGGTTAGTTTCTCTCAAGTTAAATGCCTATTATTCGAAATAATAAATGATTACACACAGGCGTTAGGCATACGGTTGAAACTGCAATTAAAATAATTGCATGCTTGCGCGGGACAGCTACATGGCACGTAGGTATCTCCCTAGACGTAGTTTAAACCGTCTTTGCTTAGACAATTTCTCTCTAGCAAATACAAACAAGCATCTTTGTAAATAACTTACTATTACGGTAATTATTATCCAAAGTTACTACAATTGGAAGTTCGGAAAAAAAAGAAAGAAAATAATTTGAACAGAGTCATAGACTAAAGATGTCATGATCTTTGGTCTTTAAAAACATTCATATTCTACGGTGACCGCTTTCCATAAGCCGAACTGTAAGCTCGTGTGCCGCCATATTTTTTAATACAATGTTTTTATTAGTTCTAAAATCAAACTATTAACAAAATGCCTGTTTATCAAACACACTTCTTAATTGGGTATAACTTTATTCAAGTAAAACTTACCTATATCTTTAAGAAACAGAAACTGGAGCTTCCGAGTTCAAACTCAAGAAACTAACCCGATGTAAATTTTACACATTCAGAATATAGGAATCAGTGATCTACGCTTCTAGTAGTTATCAAGAAAGTCACAGGTAGACTTCTCTTTTGTGAACATCCGAATCCGATTTTTCTTAGACAAGAAGAGCTTACGGGAATATACCTTGAATTTATTTTACATTGGTTAAAAATACACACATGCTAAACAGAGTTACTGTCAACATTTTGCACGATTTTCTATTTTTGTTTTATGTACATATATAAAAGACAACCTTTTAATGCCCTCGACGAACAGTAGCTTCAATTTTCCCGAAATTCCAAGATACAGATTTCTGCTTAAAATAACACATATTATCCATCATCCGTATTAGAAATCAATGGCCACTAAAGCGTTGCTTCAAATACAGGGGAAACGACTGAAACCGGTCTACAAAATAAAAAATCCTTTTTAATTATTATAATTATTATAACAAATTCTTTTCTTTAAATTGACATTAAAGAGACTCTAAAGAAGTTCTAATCGAAGTGTTGAACTTTACTAAAATGTAGTATTTGAAATAGCAAAAAGAAAACATTACAGCGATGGCAACGATTCAATCCATAACACAACAACATGTTAATGTGAATAGCTAAAGTAGTGAGCTAAAAAGATACACACGTAACAATTTCTACGAAGAGTTTAATGCAACACACAAACGGTTCTAACAAGTCTCGGAAAGAAAAATTCAATAATATCAATACCGGAAATTTTAATTGCGTTGCTTTTTTACAGCTTCAAGGGACCGCAGACCGTATTTGCTATTAATTTCAATTTGATGTGTCCACGGGTTCCTG
Organism: Euplagia quadripunctaria; assembly: GCA_963859945.1. NCBI lineage: Eukaryota > Metazoa > Arthropoda > Insecta > Lepidoptera > Erebidae > Euplagia > Euplagia quadripunctaria. Next base: position 4,136,867 of record OY982559.1, read on the forward strand.
AGAAAAAGGGTCTTGACAGACAGACAGATGAACAACAGTGATCCCATAAACTTCGCTTCGCTAGCTTCGAACGGAACCCTAAGAAATACTTAACACCCTCATAGCGAAAGTATGTAGGTAAAGTGTGCGATGTACAATTGTACATTTTATGAAAAACCAAACAAAATGGTTCAATTGTTTGTATGGGGAGAGTGTGACGGAAAACGGGGAGGTAACGAAATTTCCACGTGCATCTACAAAAACCTCCAAGAAATTGATAAGCGTCTGGTAAAAAACGTACTAATGTACTGGCTTTTATGACCTGGGTAAAATAAAAATAAAGTATTGATTACAGTGTTACACCACTTTTTAAAAATATCGACGACAATAGAAGTGATACAAATTAATTAGTTGACTCTACGCATGCTCTGATCGAACGCGAGATAAAACGCATCATAGCTTGCGCTCCGAGTCAATGGCCAACATTGATGGAGTCGGCAAGAAAACGTCCAGAACCATATAAAGTGAATGTTTTGGATTACTCCGATTTCATTGACTGGAAAAGTTTAATGACAAACACTTTTACTAACCTAACAAAAAAACAAACAGAACTCAAAAAAATCCGGGCCCGCAGCAGGCCCGCAGAGGTAGTTTTTTTTTAAAAAATCCGCCCAGTCTCCCCCTTTGGGGTCATATCCCCCCTTCACGAACTTAACCATCATTTTTGCACTGTTGATTTTTCGTCCAAGTTTGAAAGCCATCGATGCATAATTGCGACCTCTATCGTGCCGGTAAAATTGAGATACATACATATGTACATATATAAACGTTTTAACTAGCGGTTGTTTTGGGGTCTAGGGATCATAACTAGACCTCCTGTGAAGAAATTTTTGGAAAACTCGACAACTGGTACAAAACCAATAGGTAGACTAGACTTACCTTCGAAATCTACCTAAAGAAAAAAATAATTAACAGTATTGAATTGAAAAACAGCAGCTATGGCTTATGTTGTACCAGCATTACGAGTATATGATAGGTAGGTGCCTGCCAATATCGGCAGCGAAGTACAATAGTAATTTTTCTGGTTTTCTTGTGATTCTTGTTATGCTGTTGATTGATTACTGTTTTTAATTGTGTTCACACAATTATTTAGAAAAATAAAGATGATTTATGATTCGTAAAATAAATAACTACATCTCAGGTTAAACAAGTGTTTGTTTTCCCAAATTTTCTTCGCCGTTTTCCATATTCTTGTTTCTTTAAATCCTTTGAGCTTACGTTCATTTACTTATAATATTCAAATAGATAATTGATTTTTGAAGAACTGCCTTATGACATTCATTACTTTATTACAACGCATAAAGCAGGGTTGTAATGAACTTTAGTTCTTATTTTGTCAGGTCGTAAGAGAATGTTATTTCTGCCAATAGGTGTACCCAAGGTTAATTTCGATAGCATCATTGACAAACACACAAAAAATTTGATAGCATCTTCATTGACTTCATTGGGGTTTTATTAAACATAAAAAAATCAGCTATTTGAAAAAAATGTGAACTGATTTTTGGCCATATTGAAAAGTCAAGGTTTGTCCCATAGTGGTCCTATACGCCAATTGGAATTTCCGGTATGGATATATTATGTTATATCCATAGATACTTACTCTTCATCTTATTCCGTTGATCGTGAATGTGTTCCCACTTAAAAATTATCGTAAGTAAAGTTCTTAACTCTCAAATAGTGTAGTGTGTAAGAACATAAATCCTTACTACTATTATAAATGCGAAAGTAACTCTGTCTGTCTGTCTGTCGCCCTTTCAAGCCAAAACCTCTGAACCGATTTAAATGAAATTTGGTACATAGATAGTCTAGAGCCTGAGATAGGACATAGGCTACTTTTTAATGCGAAAAAGGGGGTGTAAGGTTTCGAAGGTGGGGATGAAAAGTTGTATGGAAGTATCGTCATATTTAGAGCTAGAAGCTTGAAACTTATTTTTAGGCTATTGATTCGATAGAAATACACTATTCCATGCGGACGAAGTCGCGGGCACAGCTAGTACACAATAAATACAACATAAAATAACGTAAACATACAATGGTCTTTTAAAAACCTATCTAATATACATGGAATTAAATTAAAGATCATACTTTAAAATGATAAGATTTTTTTTTAACAACATGCAGCAAATTCCAATTGCAGTAAATTTATATTTTCGATGGACAAAAAAGGAGCAAAAATGCGCCTATGTGAAAATTTTCTTACTTGCCTGATCACGATCAAGAATTAGAAAATTCATAATATGTCAATGGCGAAGTATAGATTTTTATACATATTAACAAAATATCTATGTCTAAAGATGTCTTGACGATTGCAAGGCAACACCAATTCGTTTTAATTGTCAAAAAGTTTTAGACCATAAAACACCATTACGTATTTAAAAAAAAAATTACTAAATACATAATTTTACTATTCTTTCGATTAACAAAGAAAGTGTTTATTCCAATAAGATATTTGACAAGTTTTAGAAAATTATGTCAAATTGTTAGTGACTTGCTCTTTTTTCTTTGAAAATAACCATTAAAGTTTAAATTAATAAAAAGTGCACCAAAACGCTAAATTTTGGCGCTAAATTTCACGCGATATATTGAGGTCAAAAGCTCGTAAACCAATATTCAGTGTCAAATCGTTATACCTACTATGCGATTCAAACACGAACGGTTTTGCGCACTATTGTGATGTCATAGTCATAGCTGTCAATTCGAACCCATTAGATAGGATGCGCGTTACAGATATTTTTGATAAAATCAAATTTACAAAACATGAAAACTTGGATCAGATATTTTTTTTATTTAAATTATGTGGAAACGACTACAAAAAGTTAAAGTCGTCAATGGTTATACTGGTCAATGAAATAAACCAAAACATTCAAAATTTAATCAATTATGGTCGAATATCGACCAGCAGGCGATCTCTAGTTATTTTTAACACTTTAATATCAGCCCATTCGGTAATACTAGAGCTAAAAAAGTAGAGGAAAAAAATGTTAATGTTGCGCATATTAGTTTTCTGTGCAAACCGGGTACTTTCCAAGTGACAGTTGACAAATTAAGGTCATTGACATTCCTATTCTTTTTTTTTATCTTTACTTTTTCAAAATGACTTAGCAGTGGTCCTTAGTGCCACAGTGTATAACTAATACGTCTATTAAAAGATCGAAAAAAATATTTGCGAGCATTTCATAGAACACCGAGCTTCGTCAAAAGTGGTTAAAGCTCGCTCGTAGCAATCATAAATTTGATTATATCACGAATAGTAATTTGTCAAAAACTGTTTTAAAAACTATTGTTGTAGAAACTCTCCAGTCGGCGCTTTAATCGGCTCTAGAACGACCAAGCAGTGGCTTGAGCGTTTTAGTAAAAAAGCTTATTCGGAGCGTCGGACTCGACGCTCGACGCGTGAGCGTTAAACGCAGGTAGGTAATTCTTAAAGAAATTTCCAATTATTTTTGTTATACCTATTTAATGGTTGATCACATTTTATTCCTACACTATATTTTATTTTAATCCAAAAGAGAAAAAAATGATTAAATACATACTTATTTAGTATACTTATATTACGAAAGAATTAACAAAAAACAAATGTGTTTTGTTGTGCAGGAATAATACCTTTTTTTTTTTTTTTTTTTCAAGAATAATACCTTTTTTTTTTTTTTGTACGTGTGGAAACCCCCTCGGGCCGTCACCCCACCGGGGTTTTCAGTGGGGCGGTGTGTCGGAACCGAACCGACTAAAACCACACGGTGTGCCGTACTGCGTCTTAAGTAGGAGGGATCCGGGATCAAGAATAATACCTGCCGCAACCCCCCAAAAGTGAACATAATTATTTATCTACTAGCAACCTGCCTTGGCTTCGCACGGGTACAAATTATACACCTAAACCTTCCTCATGAATCACTCTGTCTATTAGTGAAAACCTAATGAAAATCCGTTCAGTAGTTTTTCAGTTTATCGCGACCAGACAGACAGATGCGGCGGGGGACTTTGTTTTATAATATGTATCATTCATCATCATATCATTAGCTCAGCTACATGATATGATGATGATATGACCTCATAAAGTAATGAAAAGTAAACAGAAACACTATTCGTTCCTACAATTTTCGAGGGTTTCTCTCAATTTTATCAGGATCCCATCATCAGATCCTGACTTCCTTGACATGGGACCACCCTTGAGGTACCCTATCTTACAAAAAAGAATGATCAAAATTGGTCCGGCCCGCCAGCCGCTCTGCCCCCGCTCTTTAAATCTCTGATATCTTCTAAGATATTCATTTGAATAATATGCTGTAACTGGCAATTTTGATCTACATGAAATGCACAGCGTATCTAATGTATTTAATTGGATAAGGAATAATAATGTATTGTTTAAAATAGTTTGATAAATAACCCATAATTTTTTTGTAATATGTAAAAGATAAAAATGGTTACTGCTGGGTTATCCATAGGAGATAAACATAAACCATTGCTGACTTTTTTATTGATCTTTTTAAGATATACAATTCCGTAGTACATTAATTTGATCTACCTCGTAAGGTTTAGCCAGCGTTTGCAATGTAAGCGCACAAAAATATGTTTGTTACGACATGACATTACAAATCTTTGAATTTCTCGACTTTTCTCTACAATTATATGCATGTATACTACATATAAACCTTGCTCTTGAATCACTCTGTCCATTGGTGAAAACCGCATGAAAATCCGTTCAGTAGTTTCTCCGTTTATCGCGAACAGACAGACAGACAAACAGACGTGGCGGGGGACTTTGTTTTACAATATATGTAGTGATAATAATAATATTGTAAAGCTGAAGAGTTTGTTTGTTTGGTTGAACGCGCTAATCTCAGGAACTATTGGTTCGAATTGAAAAATTATTTTAGTGTTGGGTAGCCCATTTATCGAGGAAGGTTACAGGCTATATAACATCACGCTACGACCAATAGAAGCGGAGTAGTGATCATAAACGCAGGTAAAACTGCGGGGACGACTAGTTAAATATATATACTCAATAATAACGCTTCGACGCTCGAGCTCGCGACTCGGACTAAACTTCCGAGCTTTTACGCTCGCGAGCGTTATAAGCTTGAGCGTAGTCTTCAACGCACAAAGCTTCGACGCAGCCTTTAACGCTCGACGCTCAGACCTCATTATTACAACGCTAATTAAGACCCTCATGCTAATTAAGACACAAGCACATACACTCGCATTGGGTGGGGTTCTACCTACCTACCTACAGCAGAGCGCATAAACGTTAAATAAGTAGGTGAACTTTTGAAAGTATTCATGTTATGTAAAAAAAAACCTTATTGGTTGTATAAAACACTAAATATTAAACACATACTTCTACCAATATTTTAACATAATATGTATATACACATACATATTTTAAACCCCTTACTAACTGTGATAATTAACACGATATGATTAGGTTCACGTAGCAACCAGTCATTATATAGTGAGAGCACTTACAAGGTTTTGTTGGATTATGTAAATAGAACGATTATTATTTATTAAAAAAGAGCCATTCAGTCGCAGCCCATCAGTTGTCAAATCAACGTACTATCGATGACAATAAAAGTGGATTTTTTTAGGTATCGGTCTGTCTGTCGGAAGGCTGTATCTCATGTACCTACATGTTATAGGTAAGCAGTTGAAATTTTTGCACTGGATGTATTTCTTTTGCCACTAAAGGAACAAATAAACATATAATATTATTAAAAGTTAAAAGGGTTACTTTACAAGTAATGTGGTTGTTTCGGCGTCGGTCTGTCTGCCAGAGGGCAGTATAGGTAATTTTCAAAGAAGGAGGTTCTCAATTCGACCGTATATATATTTTTCTTTTCTTTTTTCTTTTAGGTTTGTTCAGCCCTCTCTCCGTTATTTATGAACCGATTTTGATTATTCTTTTTTTGTTAGATAGGGTATACCTCAAAGGTGGGCCTATGTTAAGGAAATGCGGATCTGATGATGGGATCCTGATAAAATTGAGGGAAACCCTCGAAAATTGGAGGAACGAATAGTGTTTCTGTTTACTTTTCATTACTCTATCAGGTATTTGCGTTAAGAAATCATCACATCATGTAGCTGAGCTGATGATGAAAAAATCATCAAATAAAAATCTTTTTAACTAAAAAAAAAACTATTTTTTTTTATAGTTATTTATTTTTTGCTTTTTAGTTCTTTCCGTCGGTTTCAGTTTTTGTTAAAAAGATTTTTATTCTATTGCCGCTTTAACAACAAATAAAAAAAAAATACAAAATTATATACCGTAATCGGTTCAAAGACAGTGAAATTTTTTACAAAATGTGTATTTCCATTACCGTTATAACCAAAAATTAATATTAAAAAATAAACTAATAAATTTATTGAAGATTATATTATAGATTGAAGCGAAAGCCGTGTTGTGACTTGCTAGGCTCCCGCGCTTTATCGCTTCTCGTATCTCGTGTTTAAAAATCAATTTAAAAAACCTAGTACGCCAGTACGGCCACATGAAAACCAAGTAGATATTTTGATACGTACTAGGTTTTTAAATGGCCACGAGGTCGTCAATATGAGCTTTCAACGTTGGTGTTTTTGTATTTAATAGTACTAGGACTTTACTAGATTTACCGCTATAGAGAAATTATAATCAAAAGTAAATAATATAGTAAATTAGCTTTGAAAATAAAGTTTTATGAAATAAAATAGTATTATATAATAATGTAATGTCAGGCGATATAGACTCCGAATACCTGTACCTAAGTTGAAAGATTTAAAACCTATAGGGACCCAAGCAGAAGCTTCACTAATAGTGAAATAATAATTTAATATAAGTATTATTTTATAAGATATTTTAGTATTGTTTATGATTAGTAATGATTGTGTCTTATAATTGTATTTAATCTCAGAGTCCAAAAAATATCGACCCAAATGTCTTGATCAAGTGTCTTCTAAACTCATATTATCTCCGTAACTGAAGATTCATAATAACACAAATAATACGACCATACTATTTATATTTTAAATCTAGTTACTGCTCGAACAAACGGGGTGCCTTCCTTTTAGATATATCTTGAACGCCTTTGACTAGTTACCTACTGTGAAAAAAAAAAGTGGTGTCGGTATTCGGTTGGGGCTTATTGTGCTCCTCTGGTGACATCTGATTGGTCCAAATTGTCTGACCAATTGCCAATAGAAGCTTAGGGATAAGATTCGCCCATCTACAAGAAGACAGATGCGTTAAAGGTGCACTATAAATGATAAATAGTATCATTATTTGCGTCACAACATAACGAAAAAAATATCACCTGGCAGAAACGAGTCGTTGTGAAGGCGCGATATTTGTGTAATTGAGTGTACATGATTGTTTCACTTAAATCTCTGCTATTATAAATATGAAAATTTGTGAGTATGTATAGATGTTTATTACTCTTTCATGCAAAAACTGCTGTAGAGATTTTGTTAGATCTTTACAGTTACATTGCTTATACATCCGAATAATACATATGCTATAATTTATAAAGACATTGTGTGATTTTCGTAATATATGACCGCTTGCGGCAGCTAGTCATCTTATGACTAAGAAGGGTTTAAGATGACCGTGTAAGATTAAAAATATGCGATTATGGTTTTCTGAGAGTGTGCCTACTATTAATTATTTTGGGTGGCACAGAAACAATTCGGAGTTCGTGCAATATAGTTCTTAAAAACCAAACATTGTCAGACTGATGTAATTCAAATGTATGTTGTACCACAGTGTTGTTCATACAAATAAATAATTACAATTATGAAAAAAATGGTACATTAACTTCTATCCCTAAATGGAGTAGTGGCCTCGACTTCGCCCGAGTTGAGCAATGACTATGTCTCTGATTATATTATCAACCAGCTGACCCGCGTAACTTTATCCGCGTTTGTAATTTTTTTCCCGTTTTTGTAACATTTTTCATTCATGCTCCGCTCCTATTGGTTGTAGCGTCATGTTATATAGCTTATAGCTTTTCTCGATAAATGGGCTATCCAACACTAAATGAATTTTTCAATTCTAACCAGTAGTTCCTGAGATTAGCGCGTTCAACCAACCAAACAAACAAATTCTTCAGCTTTATAATATTAGTATAGATTATCAAAATCGCTGCCCTTCTTTGAAAGACTAGACACTGTGTCTAAAGAACCAGAATAACCCATAACGTCCCACTTTTTTATCAATATCCCCTTCAATATAGTAAATGTAACCCTATTTTATAGCGGGACCCGCCAGACGTTGTCTAGCCAGTGTGTATCAGCCTGTATATGTATATTTATAATGAATAATGATTATGTAAAACTGAGTCTATAAATTACAATTTACATTTACTATAAAATATGGATCAAATGGTATCGGAGTTTACTGATCTTTTATACGTATATATGTACATCCATTTAAATAAGTGTAATTATTATAATTGTTTTAAATACTCTCTCATATCATTGTTTGTGCTACACATCATAGCTACATACATCTAGAACTGTCCTAGTATAACTCTTACTCATTTATATTCAGCAAGGTGATAAGGCTAAGCGTATGTACCACTATTAACTTTAACTCTTAATTTGGTTATTCAGTCACTATAAATCACATCACTTCAAATATAGTCGAGTACAATATTTAACTTAACAATCCTACATGACTCGCAGTGCAGTGCAGTGCACTGCGCTAGACAGTTTTTTTTTTTTTAAATATTATAGGGGGCAAACGAGCAGGCGGGTCACCTGATGGTAAGTGACCACCGTCGCCCATGGACACCTGCAACTCAAGAGTCACAAGTGCGTTGCCGGCCTTTGAGATAGGAGTACGCTCTTTTCTTGAAGGTTTGAAGGTTTGATTCCCATCCTTATTGATATCAACAATAATATGTTTCCCCTTTTAAAGCATTTTCTTTTTGCCTTCAGGTTGGACCCCCCAATTTTCGGCGGGCAATGCCGGCAGCAGCAGAGGTAGCATGGAAGACGCGCTACCGAGCCCGTGCAGCCCGCGTCATCTAAACAAGCGCAGGCGGCTTTCTCGCGTCTTGGACAAGCTCGCTGTTCAGCTAAACAATAACAACCACTACCCTACACCGCCCTGGCTCATGCTCGACACTTCTGCAAATCCTTCCATCAAACAGTTACCTGAAGAGGAGGACGATGCTCCCCTCGATCTGAGTCTCAAGTCTGAGCATCGGGCCTGGACGCCGGAGCCTGTCTATCCTTGTAATGCGTGCGGGCAAACTTTTACAGTTCACGATCGCCTAGCTAAACACATCGCCTCACGACACCGAAATAAACCTGAGGCCGTGCGACAGTACGAATGCGAGATATGTTCTAGGAAATTTGCTAGATCTGACATGCTGACTAGGCATGCTCGTCTTCATACTGGAGTAAAGCCCTACTCATGCTCGGCGTGCGGACAAGTGTTTTCGCGCTCTGATCATCTGGCTACCCATCAGCGAACGCACACCGGGGAGAAACCCTACAAGTGCCCGACATGCCCATACGCTGCCTGCCGCCGTGACATGATTACGCGACACATGAGGACGCACATGCGCCGCCCGCAGCCAGCCTAAGCTACTAATCGGTTACATTTTTTCATCCTGCTTTTATAAAGAGACTGGCATAGCATTCCAAAGTCTGTTTTATTTATTTGTCTATTAGGAATTCTCGATTTTTGAGGTCTGCGTTTATGTGTTTTCTGTACAGTTTTATTACAACCACCGATTAACGGAGCGATGCATTGGTAAGCAAGACATATCACATTGTAGCAGCACTGACCTCACTGCGATTTTCTGCCATTTTGCGAATTACTATTTATAAATGCCGCAGCGATGTCAATTTTGCTATACCCAATGCGATTTGTCATATTTATTATCTCGTTAACGAAATCAATACAAGGAACTGATACTTAATCTGTTATATGTGAAATCAATAAAACTATGAGTTTTTGTATCAAATTTCGCCTTAGAGACTGGCGCTTTGTCTGAACTTTCTTAGACCTTCGTAATTCGTAACACATGAATAAAGAACCGTTTCTCTACTCATGTGTGCGTAGGTATCCTGTAATCTGGGACGCCAAAAAAGAACATTAAACAAATTTATTGCTTTTTGTTTATTCAAAACTCGTAGATTTAAATTGTCATTAGTGTTTTTAGTTATATATGTATTTGTTAATATAGTTCCGTGCCATTGATAATATATAGGTATAGCTTTGTAAGTAGCGCTATTGTGTGTATATTGTAATTTGAAAAAAGAATGCATTTATTTAATTGAATGTTTTTTTTTATCGTAACCAGAATGTGCCAGTACTTTTCTGTAATATAAAAACTGCAACAAATTAATAACAATGACAAAAGATACGAGCTCTAAGTACCAGCAAGATGATTCGTTTTCATTTCTTTCTTTTTAACTTTCTAATCTCTTACAGATACCTATTTAGCAATTGCAGTTGCAGTATATTGCTTCTATTGCAGATATTTGGCAATACATTAAAATAAATTGTAGTTAAAATAAAATCGTCGTTCATTGTATTGCGTTTTCGGAACCTAAAATGTTTCTATTATAGCTTGTTGTGAATTATTGTTCTGACTAGTTTAATCTAATTATTGTTTGTTTAATAAAGTAGTGTTATATAATCTTTATGCCAAAACGTCGAACAGTTTTATCATTTTAATTAAATAGGTGTAGTGTTAATATAGTTATAAAGAGGCCAAATAAGTCAGAGAACTCGGGGAGATATTGTTTTGAGCAGTGAGCTATTATAATCTATAGTTATTATAACTCAGTGTCAATCAGGTGTCAGTTGAGGTTCCAAAAATGAACTTATAACTAATGAAGTTTGTATGAAGCAACGTTGTATAAAAATCCTTTTGCCTACAAGATCTTTGTATGCAAACAACCGTAGTGTTGGCATGCTGCGCTGGTTGCTTATATTACTTGTATTGAAACATAAGCCATTTTTAATATTTGTAAAATGTATATTTAAAAAGATCCTCAATACTCTCTGAATGTTGATGAACGTATTCTAGATTTTTTAAATACGTAGGTGTTTATAAAAAGATGTAGAAAAATCTAATAAGTGTTTCACAATAATTAAAAAATATAATATATTATAATAATAATATAACGTGACACATCTCACACACGCCCGTCTGATCCCAAACTAGGCAGATTAAAAATGTTAAATTAAGTCCAAAATGAAAATTAATATAAAATACATAAAGAAAATACAATCTTGTATACTAAGAACTCTATAGAAGTCTAGTGGGGTGGGGAGATTTGTAGATTATCTGTATCACATGCTATCTAGACTCAAGTGACTCTAGTGTCATTGCTCAAGATACGGACCTGTGTCAAACGGTTCGCGCCAAATAATTTTAAAATTTTTGATTAAAAAAGGCGGTATTTTTTTAAACCCTGGAAATGTTATTTCCCTAATAATAACCAATTAAACGATTTCTTAAGGAATTACTGAACGTTTGTGATCATTAGTTTAGATATACAGCACATTTACCTGTGTCGTATTAAAACGTCAAATTAATTGAAATTCTCTTTCTATAGCGTTAATGTTGTTAATTTGTATAGTCTGAGTAAATAAAATAAAGTTTATTAATTGTCCACGTCATCAATTTATTAAAACTTACATAAAAACTACCAGATGATTTGTCACACTACTCGTGCACTTGTTTTTGTAAATAAAAAAATAAAAAATGGCTGAGTCATTTGCAATAAAAAAATTGTGACCATAAATTGAGTACGTAAATATAATATCTCTCAAGTTGGACCAACTGCACACAGTGTGCAAAATTTCATTAAAATCGGTTCTTTAGTTTAGTATAATATACATAGATTAGAAATATGTGTAGTAGGTGTCTATATGTCAGTTTATATGATACTTTACATGTGTAGGTATTTGTCGTTTTCAATGTTAGTAGTAACATATTGTCTTTATAGAATATTCGTGTTGAACACGTATGTTAGCATACTCTAAACATTCATAAATATACATATTCGACAATATCTCGAAAAACAAGAAGACTGTTTCTTTAGAAAGACCGTTCTTAAAGGATTTTCCATCAGATGCAATGGTCTGTAAACAATGGACAAGGACCAATAAAGAAAATTATATATCTGGCATATTTATGTAAACTAAGTACTAAATACTTACATAATTATGTATACATATCTTCACCTCTCACAAAGTAGAATTGATCATTGCCTATTAAATGTATATAGTTACGTAAATATTCCTTAAACAAAATTTAATTTAAATTCATTGTAGCTTAGCCGCTTAAAAAGCTGTAAATAACGTGGAACTATTTCTAAACGTATATCACCTATATGTCAAATTGATGTTATAAATTGTGTATCGAAATATAGGTATAGGTAGGTACATATTACTAGCAGTACCGCCCGCGTGGAATTAATTCTTCCCCTGCTGAACTGAACATGCAATTTTTTAGAACTTTTAAGATGAAACTATCTCTCAATATATTATCTGCGTGTAACTCTAGCGGGTTGTGCAGTGCACGCTAAGACAGCTTTAAGATTTAAAAAAAAATTCCGCCTTATTTGACACTTATCGTTATATTTTGACCAAATCATACAATATCATTTTAATTATAGCCTATGTGTTATTCTGATGCAAAAGCTATGTAATGAAAGTTTCATTAAATCCTTTGAGTAGTTTCTGCGTGAGTGACAAACATCCATACATCCGCTCAAACTTTCACGTTTGCAATCGTAAGTAGAAATGGTGGTAAAAATTTATGCCTATTTAATTGATCGATCAATTGATGGCAATTTTTTTTAAATCCATTTTTTCACACTTTAATCACATCTTTCTGATATACATATAAAAAAATCCCCTAAAAAATAAATTTTTACGTCACTAAAACTCGTTTTCATCGAAGTCAATCAATGTCATATTTGCTAATGCAATCTTTTATATCTTGTTCAGATTCATCTGATTACATTCAATTTGTGTAAGTTACCCGAGCCCTAGCGAAAGATTATAGAAAATCAAAAAACTCACACGACTAGTTCGTAAATAGATCTAACATGATTGCCGTATGACATAGGCTTTTAAATGTTCACCTTGCCAACCGCTATGTCGAGTGTTGTGGATTCAAATCACACGCTTTGCGTATTTTAAGATAATTAATTGTTCAGAGTTTAGACGTACTTTATCTCTTAATTGTATGTTTGTAAAAGACGCTGTACCTAAGCTGTAAATAGGTTACTGCTGAACAATCTCTTACTTCTCTCTTGCTACACAATATGAACGCTGTAATATCTACGATAAAAAGAGCCAATTAATAGATATTTAAATGTAAAGAGTTTTGCGTGATTGATTCATATAGGTCATAGATGGATCCTGCCCCAAATAGTTATCATAACCATGTATGTAAAGTTTATTACTTACGTTTTAAGATGTATTCGTCAACTTACTAGTTTTAGAACTTCTATTTTTTACACCTCCTTCTGCTTTCTTCTTCTTCCTAGTGTTAGAACTTCTTAAACGTTTTTATAACTATTCAATAGACATTCGAAAACTACGTACCTATTATCGAATTAACTCTGCCCCTGCCGACGATGGTGATAAACTAACTAGCAGAATATGTAGGAACATATTCTGATAAACTAGCTAACAGAATATGTAGGAACATATTCTGATGAACTAACTAACAGAATATGTAGGAACAGATTCTGATAAACTAACTAACAGAATATGTAGGAACATATTCTGATAAACTAGCTAACAGAATATGTAGGAACATATTCTGATAAACTAGCTAACAGAATATGTAGGAACATATTCTGATAAACTAGCTAACAGAATATGTAGGAACATATTCTGATAAACTAGCTAACAGAATATGTAGGAACATATTCTGATAAACTAACTAACAGAATATGTAGGAACAGATTCTGATAAACTAACTAACAGAATATGTAGGAACATATTCTGATAAACTAGCTAACAGAATATGTAGGAACATATTCTGATAAACTAGCTAACAGAATATGTAGGAACATATTCTGATAAACTAGCTAACAGAATATGTAGGAACATATTCTGTTAGTTAATCACCGTCAATCGATAACGATTAATTTGTCATCTCACCATGTTGAGAGTCCCGTGGGTTCCTTCTTCACATGGAACAAGTATTTGTACAATTTAGAGATAATTATTGGTTCTGAGAGTACTTTAAAACAAAATCTATATGTTATCTATATAGTATACGAATTTATTTATCAATCTTATTAACAAAAGTCAAAGTCAGTCAGTCAGTTTTCGAAAGTAGGCCTTTAGGCCTTAATGTCTCTGATACTGAGATTACGCCTAGGCAAAGCAGTAGGACAGTTTATGAAACGAGGCTGAAACCGAATTATACAAGACCCTATATTCATTTATAACTAGACTATAACTGGTCCTGCGGAGTGTCACCCACGTTGATGGTCTCTTCTACGGTCCTGGGGTCCACCTATCATGCTTTACGCTTTTCTGGGAATTGTTACTCACATATATCACAACGACACGATTTCTCAGTGTGTGTATTCATATTCATAGGTGATTCTTTTGTGAGAATTGTTTATAATAAGTGTTTAAAATAATTTTTTATCAAATAAGCTTGAAACAGTATTAGGTATTAAATGTATTTTCCTAAATGTGTTAATAAATGCCTAATATAGAAATTTGCTCGTGTACACATCATCTCGTCACAAAACTTGTTATTATTTGAGTTTGTGACACATTCTTGATTTTGTTAAGTTTTAATATGAACTAACGATAAAGCACTTTTAGGAAGAAAAGTGCTAAATCACCTAAAATTTTAAAGAAGTTCTATATTGGGACGAAATGACGAATGAAAAAAAATATACATTTTGAAATTCGTCAATTCGTCCATATGGGCCGAGGTTTTTTTGGGACGAGATGACGAACGACCCATCTAAACAATGTCGAATTAACATATTAACATATTCATATTAACATTTATATCGTTTTCATATTTCGGAAAAAATTACTCGTTTGCAAAAGAACCATATTAGTTAGTATCCCACACTAGAGTGGCCTGCAATTAATTTTAATGCTCCGTTATGTTTATGGCATTTAAAGTTAATTAAATTACGTGCCTGATGCTATTTTATGCCATATTCACTATACTCGAAAAGTTTAGGTCCGCAGCTGTATGTAAATAATTCTTTCAAAAATAAAACCGACTTCAACAAAAAAAACTATTCCATAAAAGACTTATATATGGTTTTCTCATAGATGCCTTTGTCAGAACTGGACCAAATTGAAATGGGACCACAGGGGAAGCACCAGCTTTCAAAAAAAAAAAAAATCATCAAAATCGGTTGACCCAGTCGAAAGTTCTGACGTAACAAACATAAAAAAACATACAGTCGAATTGAGAACCTCCTCCTTTTTTGAAGTCGGTTAAGATATTATAATACAAACTCTTGTAGTATGCACGTTCTCGTGTCAATGTATTATTAACTAAGTAATATTTCTCCATAATGTAAACTATGTTTTCTTCCTTTCTTATCGTAAAATAAAGTGTTGCATGAAGTGTGAACCTGTAATTATTTATTACATTGGGTTGCAAAGCGTTACTAACACAAATATAGTTTTCGAATTGTGATCGATCTACCACAAAGAACTCTATAAACCAGGTACCGTAAACCTTTGTACGCGTTTAGTTGTGTCATCAAGTAATTCTTCTAGTATAGTACCTAGTAGACTGTTGACTGATTAATTTTGTAATACCTAAATATTTTCAGGTAGTTAATGAAATAAGATAATTACCTATGAGTTCTGGATTATAAGTTAAGTTTTTTCACCTCAGTTAATATCGGTTTGAGTTATGTATCTTATCCAAAGTAAATTGTAGTAATAAACCTTTATAACCTTATTTTGTTAAGAATAAATCTTATATTATTATAGTCCAAAAGTATACGCAGAAAAATATGTTTTTATGAAAAAAGGTTTAGCGTCCATGAGTGACGTATGTTTCGTTGTTTATCTTTTTTTTAATTAAGTATCTAAATATTTCGAGTATAGTTGATACGCGTGTTTGTTATAAATATATGTATAAATTTCAGAAAGTGTTTTGTTGAATTTTAAGTTGTACTTGTGGCGAATGCGACGTGTAATTAGTTGTTATTATAAATTAGTAAGTATTTAAGTTTTTTAGCACTGTGATAATTTGTCTTTGATTATTGTTTTTTGATTTTTATAAAACTGCGTTTGACAATATTTATTGTCTTAGTTTTTAAAATAAATGGATGTCAATAATTTTACTGTTTTATTTTGACACTCACCTACCTACTAATTAATGGGATAGCAGCAAGTATGGCAACTGGGGAGTATCTTTTAATACTACGTCTGTAGTGAAGCGTTTCAATCAATCAATCAGCCTATTGCAGTCCAGGAAGTAGGTCCCTTCCAATGTGTGCCATAATAATAATAATAGGCGTATCACTGAGGTACAAAAGTTATAAGCGCAGTGTCAGCAAGAGGTAGGCACACCTGACAGCGTTCTATGCTGCAAGTTCAAATTCACAACACGGAGTTGTATTTCGCCGAGTGAATGAGGCTACCGGAGGCCCTAACCCTTCCCTCTGCCCCTCTTCCCCCCTTCTCTCCACTCCCCCTCTTCCCCCACTTCCCCTAATCCCACCTTAAAGGCCGGCAACGCATTTGTGACTCTTGAGTTACAGGTGCCCATGGGCGGCGGTAGCCACTTACCATCAGGTGACCCGTCTGCTCGCTTGCCACCAATAACATTAAAAAAAATTTCGTCACCCTTATCTATTTTATCCGTGTGGAGCCCCGGTTATCCACCAAAGACCAAATTGCAAGAAGCACAGGTTGTCAAATTCGAATCGGGTGTTACTCTCTGATAGAAGAAAATAAACTTCTCGTCCCTTGCCGATTTGCTCCACCTGGAGGAGTAGGTATATTTTTACAGAGATTTCCTTACTTTTCTTCTGAAGAGCACACTGTCCTGTCTGCTGGCGGAGTAGGAAGGAAGTCTATTACTAGATATGCATAAGAATAAAGTGTCGAAAAATAAATATTCGAGGTAAAATACTCATAATTAAGATTATAAATACAAGACTTGACTGGCCTGTTGGCCTAGTGGTTAGTGACCCTGACTGCTATGCCATAGGTCGTGGGTTCGATTCCTACCCGAGTCTGGATGTTCTTTGTGTCCGTTGTTTGTATGTTTGTAAAGTCCCCCGCGACACAGGAGTAATTCCTAATACGGGAGCTGTCTTTCTTAAAAAAAAAAAAAGACTTGCCGTCGAGAGATTGTATGGACCTGTATTATTATCTATGTATTCTGGTCTATGGCATTATCTACTCCCTGACCACAACACGCTACTAAATAATGTAAGGATATCTAAAAAGTAAGTTTACAAATATATTAAACATATCGTAAAAGCGAATCTAGCAAGTATTGTATTAGATTCTTCTGCTTGAAAAAAGAGCTGATCGATATTGAAGACCTTGTGTTATTGCCTTTAGCTTACGTAGTAACTACTTAGTAATCTATGCTATAACCTAGCATCTCCCATCGTTGACCGATTCCACGTCCTGACACGTCACACTCAACAAAAATGCGTTCCAGAGACTTGCGTGATTTAATTTGATATTAATTTGCTATATAAATATAAAATAAGAGAAGTTCCTGAATAAATTAAATTTGTAAGAAATAAGTACATAGAATGACTGTCTACATAAAATAACTTGTCAAGATTTCTCGTGACAACCTTTTAAATTAAATAAAATTGTAGAATGTAGCAAAGTAATGAATTTTTAATACAATTTTGAATGATATCCGGGAATTAAGAGAATAAAAAATCGTTGAACCCGCGGCAGGGTTCAACGATTTTTTCATCATTCCATAAGCTACGTTCTGTCATTATTGTCAAGAAATATTAGATATTCGACCTTAAAACGTCCTTGAGTAAATTAGGGAAGCCTCGAAAAAAAAAACATATTAAACTTAAAAATAGAACTTTGGCAAAAAAATGGACGGACAGAGTACCTATCTAATAATATATATAAAAACTTACATGTAAATGCAATTTGTTTCGATAATGGAGGCTTACAAGCCCTCCATAGTTAAAATCGAAAGAGACTGTGGAAAAAGAGAACCTATTTAGTTTTTTAAATATTTAGCACATGGCGTAAAGATTTATCTGTAAAAAGCCAGATAAATTGTTATTTTTTTAATTTTCGTTCGTCGATAGATACCTTTTGAACAAATAGACCATTTTGACGTTTGAGGTGGTATCCGACCTTAGATCAAATATACCATCTATATACGGATATCCTACAAAAATCTAACTAAGTACACTGGCCTGCAGTCTCCTAAATTTCGCGTCACCGAAACTAAAAAGCTTGTGCGTGCGTGTGATGTGTGACTAAGGCTGCCATCCGTCCGGGTTTCCCCGGATTTGTCTTAGTTTAGAGGGCGTCCAGGAAGCGTCCGGGCGGGGTTTTCAAAAAGGGTCCGGGTTAAACCGGGACACTCTGTGCCAGGGGTAATTTATAATTATTAGATGAACAAACTGTTAAATTGTATAAAAAAAATGGTATCGGCGTTTTTTTTAAGGTGTCCGGGAAAGAATCTCGGTTTCACACATGTGTCCGGGACTTTTGAAGATAATTGTTCGGCGTCGGCAATTTAAGTGATGGCAGGCCTATGTGTGACCATAAACTTAGTACTTATACTAGCGTACTACGTAATACATAGACGAACAATATGTGCTAGTGAAATACCTACCCTTATACTTATACAAAAACAAAAGTGTGAGAAAGAGACAGAATAAAACGGACAGTGAAACCGGTTTGAAAAAATATTGTCTCCGATAGTCTCCTGTCAAAAAAAACGTTTTTAATTTTGGTGTTTTCGTCGTAAGCTTTCTATATTTTAACGGATAAATATAAAAATAATAATGGTATTTTGTTAGATTGTGGTTTAAAATACGTATCTATACAGCAAAAATGCAAACAATTGTCTATTTTCCTAGTGGTTAGTGACCCTGACTGCTACACATACATAGGTCGTGGGTTCGATTTCCACCCGAGTCTGGGTGTTCTTTGTGTCTGTTGTTTGTATGTTTGTAAAGTCCCCCACGCCCCAGGAGTAAAAAAAACAAAAGGAAGAAAAAAACTATGTTTACAGGCAAATACTAAAAATTCAATACCACTTTCAAAGTGTTTATTTTGACCGTGTTTGGCACATTGACCAAAAGCAAAACACAATCTTTCGATATGTCGATTGTCAATGTTGTATAAAAAAGTAAATAGCTGCGATCATTTGACAACTTCATTATTTCTAATGAATCCTGGAGAAGTAGAAACAAATCCTTACAGGAAGAAGGAATCACTAACAGAGATTTTGGTATTTTTGTGCAATTGCTCTCGGAAAGCACGATTTATACCCCGTTCCCCGTTCGTAGTTAAGAAACGATTCGTTTTGCTTACAGACGGTAAAATTTTTGCTGAAAATTAAATTTTCAATTAATTTTTTTTTTTCAAAATTTATCCGAATAACATGCTATAATTGAATCTTGATTATGAAGTACCTTTCGCTCGTAAGGATTATTATGCCATGCCTAATAATAATGCTTATGAATCACTTATTAATTTTTAATACATTTTTGGCACAAAATACTATTTATGGTGGTTTTGTACGTTTTTTAGATACCTACGATACTAAGGACTTAGTTAGCCCTAAATATTGCTTTTTACTGCTTTAACCACGTGCACTGGCGTAACGGTTAGTGATACGTAAACGGTCTACAAACATACTATACCTAAGTACTGTTCCTCATGAATCTAGCTATCATATACAATAAGGATTTTTCAAATCCGACTGGTAGTTCTAGAGATTAGCAAGTTTCAACAAACAATCAAACCAACAAAAAAGCTGTTCAGCTTTATTATATTAGTACTGTTACGAAAGCCTAGAGACCCGAGGGCGCCATCTATTGTCGAATATAAGAAGTCATAGAATGTTACGACTACCTAAATTAAGATGCACGCCATGAAGCCATCGTGGCTCGTTCATGGCGAGCATCTCATGTTTTAATTAGATTAATTATTTTCACTATGAATTTTATAGTATTTAGAGAATATATCAATACGATCTCGAATTATTTTTGTACTTTAAAAATAAAAACGTGCGCGAGACTGCGTATAAGGTCCGCCGGCGGACGAGCGACCGGTAGGTTTAGCACGCAAGTACATCGAGTGAAATAGGCCTGGTTGAACGAACAGCGAGAAAACAAGAGTGATAAGTGCAAAGTACAAGTGATTAGAAAAGTCTAATAGTGATAATTAATTATAACCGTGTTGTTTGTAATTATTACAACAAATTTTGTCTATTTTGGTAATAAATTGGTGTACCTCAGTAATCCCGAACCTCTGCTCGTAACAGTATAGATACTAGATAATTGTCGTGTATTTAATGAAGATGGGAATGAGGTTAAATTTTTAAAATAAAAAAGATTTTTAACATTTAATTCAAAATTAAAAAGCTTTCTCAGAAGTAACAAAATACAGAGACTCATTAGAATTTGCTGATAAAAATACATCAGATGTATCTAGGGACTCCTCTCTAAAATACTTGTAATGCCATCTAGTGGTGTTCATTTTACATTCGATCATAAAATACTTCGTGTGAACTGTGAACTAACTGATATAATATATGATCATATTAGGTCTTTACCTATGAAATTGACGTCTTAGATGAAAAAAATCAAATAATATTTTTTTATTTCTATTAATCAAAGTAGGTAATCACCCATGCAATCGATGCATCTTTGCCAAAGTAGTGGTAGTTTATTGAAGCCCTTCTTGAAGAAATCACCTGGACGGGAGGCAACACACTCAGTACACACCAAGTATACATAATGTATCTGTGTCGGATTCACCCCGAATATACACAGAGTATACACCGAGAATTTTTTAAAGTCCCGTGAGCTGGAATTTTTTAAAGTCCAAATGTTTAAAATTTTATAAGTGACCAATAAGACGTGAACATACCAGCGTATACGTATACCAGCTAAATACCACTGAAAAGCCAAAAGAACGAAGAACGCTTTTTCGTCGGGATCGCCAATGTTGAAGACGGGTCTACTTCATGTGATATTGTCAAACAGAAACCATTTTTCGTCGCAGGTATCAAAATTCCTTCGTTTGTGTACCTGTTATGTTGAGCAGCGCAAGGCACGTCTCGACGCGTACTTCGCGCTGGCGATCATGGAGTTCGTGAAGCACCCATTTGTCAAGCTTTTTTACCTTGGCAATTTGACGCAAATGGACCAATATTGTTTTGACGTTGATTGAGTATCATCAGCTTCCACAATCGTTTTTAATTCGTCATTGTCGACCAAAGTTTTCGGACGACCACGAGGTTCATTTTTTAGGTTGAAATTTCCGAAACGGAAGTGGGCAAACCAATAACAGGCGGTGCGATGGCTTGTAGTGTTAGCTCCGTAAACGTCGTTGAATTTACATACCGCTTGTGCCGTGTAGTTGTACGGTAATCATATTCCCTATTTACTCGATTTTTTACTAACGTATCCATGATGACGAAAAAGATTCAAATGCAATTAAAACTTCTTGTCTTCAACCAATTTTGTAACATGGTTTTTATAAAATTAAATGTATCACATATGTAGTTATCACATATCAAATGTACTCTGTAATACTTAATGTTCTGTAGTGGACAACGATGTTGGTTGTACATTTGCCTAAAACTTATCTATTAGTACCATAAGTTTACATTAAGCACTTTGTACAATTGTTTGTTGACCCAAATAAAAAAATAAAAAAAAAAAAAAATAAAAAAAAAAAAAAAATTACAGTGATCAATAAACAAACGACTACTTTTGAAGAAATGTATATTTTTTAAATAAATTTAATTTGAAATTAGAATTCTTAGCCAAAAAAAAATATTTTGTAATAGCCAGTACTGCAGAATGGCAATTTCGTAGAGAAAGACCTATTATATAGCACTTTTATGGCACTTAGTTAAATAAGAATATTACATTTTTTTTAAAGAAAAGTATTAACATTTAAGCATTTATGGATAGTAAATTAAATTTTTGCGTTAGCCACACTACTTGAATGTCATAGTTGTCAATGGAACGTCAGACAAGTTTATAGATGGTAGCTTGTGATAACCGCAATATTTTATTGATTTTTCACTAATTCTATTTCTACGTTCTACGTTAAAAATAAAATCACTAATTAATATTTCATTAGTATAAATTCACCATGTCTGCAAAAGTGTTAGAAGCCCGGGAACATTGCAAGGCTGCGGAGAAATTGTAAGTAAAGGAGGAAAATATTTCATTTAAGCAAATAAGTTAATGTGTTAATCTACTTTGAATTTTGCGATACGAGTAAACGAGTTTATTGATTAAAATTTGACCTGTTACGAAGCTGCAGTATCTATTTCATTCAATATTTGCATGTAACTGTCTGACACCACTTGTGTGTTACTTGCGATTTGTTTTAATAGTTATTATGCTGTATGCGATATAATGCCTCTTTTATATGTGCTCATTTTATAACATAAACTATTTTATTTCAACTGAGAATGTTACATTCTTCTGATGATTTATTGCTGTGTTTTATCACCTATGTGCAATCATCTGTACTATTGTTCAATCTTTTTCTCTTTAAATGTCTTTAATACTACAGTTTCTTATCTTTGCTATGTTGCTTTATTGATTTATATATATATATTATTTTATTATGGACTCTATCCCGCGCAAGAATCAGCGCAAGAATTCCGCCAATGTGAAGTGTTTTATAATTATACAAGTTAAATAACAAAAACGTAAAAAAATGGATGTCTATTCATCCATCTTGAAAAAAACGACCTATTGATTTATAACCTAGGCAAAATTTTAAAACACTAAGAGAGAAGAAATTAACGACTATACTTGTTCTTGTCCTTATAATAAACACCACCTTTTGTGAAACAATGCTTGCATTGCTTTTCGCCGCGAGAGTGAGGTTACCGGAGGCCCTAACCCTGCCCTTTCCCCTATTCCCGTCCTTCCCTTCTCTCCCTCTCCCCCCTCTCCTCCCCTCTAATCCCCCTCTCCCGCCTTCCCGCTCTTCCCCTATTCCCACCTTAAAGAGCGGCAACGCACTTGTGACTTGAGTTACAGGTGCCCATGGGTGGCGGTAGTCATTTACCATCAGGTGACCCGTCTGCTCGTTTGCCCCCTATACCATAAAAAATAATAATAATAAAAATAGCCAACATTTCATTGAAATGTTAACTTCTTGAGGTATGTCTGAGATGGCTCTATTAACAATCTATTTCAGTTTAGTTTGAACGCAAAAAAATTGACACAGATTTACAACAATCAACATCTATTCATATCAAATGCTAGTGCTGAACATAAGCAGTCATTTTTGTTTTCATGTTGATTGCAGTGTTCGAGATAGTCTATGGATCCAAGTACAAGTGTAAATTATGCTTTAGGAATTAATCATAGAGGAACAGATGTAAGACCATATTGAGAAATCTACGGTTTAAGCAAATATTGTGGTTAAGTTTTAGGAAAAAGTTTAAACGGCAATGTCTGTTGTTTCCAAATAAGCTTTCAAATATGTATTCTCAAGAGTAACAGACAGCCCTTGACCCAGAATTTGGTAGGCCGCTTGGCCAACCTCCATGTGCCCAGATATTGTTAAAAGTTCCAATATCTATTTCCTCTCATCTGAACTCTCAATATGATAATGAAAATCACTTTAGAATATTCCCACAATCAAAAATAGTATCCAAAATAATTAATTATAATGATCATAGGGGGAGATATCAATACAAGAAAAATTATAACCGCAATGACAGTAGGGAATTAGTGACCCGCATTGTATACTACAAAAAATCTGTAGTGTTTAGTATTCCAGTATTTAGGGTTGAGAAACGTGTTTTCCACGAAAGCTCCTAAAATGATTTTTCTAAATAATAAGAGGGAGCAAACAAAAAGTTTTATTAATTTATTTTATATATTTGTCCATTGTCCATGTTAGGACACCATGACGCAAAAACAGCGCAAGCGCAAAAAATTCTGACCTAGTATGATAATGATCCATATCTTATAATTAGTTTAAAACTCATAATATATATTTTAACTGTAATCTGTTTTATTCACCAGCCTCAAGACGTCTTTACTGAGGTGGAAGCCTGACTTTGATTCGGCTGCTGATGAATACAGCCAAGCAGGTTAGTTATCAAGTTTTAGGTTAGTTAAGCGGCGGTAGCCTAATAGCTAAGGCGTCGGACTTACGATCAAGAGGCTGCGGGTTCGAACCTCACCCACTGCACTACCAAAGAGAACACACAAGCATTTTAGCTTAGCTGGAGGGGTTAACAAGAATACTAGTACAATGTTACCTACGTAACGTGTTACCCACGGCGCTAATATTATATTTATTAAAAAAAAAATCACCTTAATTCTGATCTAATTACATATAAGAACAGTGTGCAATACATTTGTTTATTAGATAACAAAAATATAATTAAACATTCACCTAAGACCTTAATGTCAGGAGTCTGGAAAATTCGCCAACTGATTATAACAATCCTGGAACTTAAATTAATTTTAAATGATATGATGATAACAAAAATATAATTAAACATTCACCTAAGACCTCAATGTCAGGAGTCTGGAAAATTCGCCAACTGATTATAACAATCCAGGAACTTAAATTAATTTTTAAATCTTTCAGTTTTGCGTCATTAATCTTCTTTTCTAACCGACTTCAAAAAAGGAGGAGGTTCTCAATTCGACTGTATGTTTTTTTTTATGTTTGTTACCTCAGAACTTTCGACTGGGTGAACCGATGTTGATGATTCTTTTTTATTTGAAAGCTGGTGCTTCCCGTGTGGTCCCATTTCAATTTGGTTCAGTTCTGACAATGGCATCCATGAGAAAATCATAGAAGTCTTTTATGGAATAGTTTTTGTTTTGAAGTCGGTTTTTTTTTTAAAGAATTATATTTATATGACGTACATTACAACAAATATCGTTAACTATCTGACCCGCGCAACGAAACAGATAATATTAAAACTAGAATAAACCATTGGCGATGCTAAAGTAGGAGTGGTTTCTCTTACTAGCCTAGCACACTTAAGCATTCAGATGTAAGATATAGTAGTGTCCAGGGTCGCACGAGTGTATTGTTCTTTTCACAAAACTGAGCCGAACCAGAATTTATTATTTAAAAATGCCTTAAGCTGCTACCATTGTTACACGGGGCCTTGACTTATACTTTACTTTTTTTTAAAGTAAATAATAAAATAATGAATTCACTTTTATAAAAAAAAAGAATGATTACCAAGAAAGGAAATGGCGAGTGTTCAATCTCAGGGCTCGGATGAGACTGCCAGCACTTTACGACATATTGAGTACTTGGAATTTGGATATCTAATACCTAGGAATATCTAGGGATGTCCTATTCAAAAGCGGTATGTGACAGCTCCACTGTTTTTCTTGTCACGTATAATCTTCTCCAGGCTAATAAAATAGATTTCCTGTAAAGTGCACATTAGTATTTGACGTTGTTCTTTGACCGTTCGTTGCCCTATTTAAAGGGATGCGGGCGATTGTGGTGTTGTCTTTGTACACTATTAAAAATAGATTTCCTGTAAAGTGCACATTAGTATTTGACGTTGTTCTTTGGCCGTTGTTTGTGACTTCTAATGTGTATTAAGTAAGGCGATTTTTCATAATTGAGATTCTGATATTATAATTTATAAAAATTATAGATCTACAGACACCAACACTACAGAGTCACCGCAACAATAGGTTACTTTGTCAAAATGTTAAATATTAAAATAAAATAAAAATTATAACATAAAATAAAGTATCTCTCTGTGTCGAGCGATAACCGCCCGTCTTATTACAAATAATAAATAAATATTGTCAATTACAACGAATGTACCATCGGCCAAATTATATATCGTCTACCACGACCCTACGGTTGAAGATCATAATTTGACATCATAAAACACAAGGTTGATTATCCCGTGCAATAATATTCTGACAGCTCATTGTTCTATAGGTTCAACCTTATCGCTATTGTGATTACACAGAAACTTTTGTCAAAACTGGTAGACCATTTTCTTTGTCGATCGTACGTCGCCTTTTATTTCTTAAGAGGTATTCAACTATTTTTAAAGTTCTCAAAGCTCAGCGGTCGAAATTCGACCATAATCATTACTTTTATTTTGAAAAAGAGAAAAGTTTTAGTTTTATTTTTTTATTGATATCACTAAAGCTCGTCAAAAAGTTACTAAACGAAAAAGTATAAAGGTTCACAAACATTATAAATAAATAGATTCTGAGAATCTATGTTTGCAGCGATGTCTAATCAATATTATTTCCTAATGAATTAACCTGTATGTACGTAATGCGTCTTTTGTTCAGGCGCGGCTAGACTATTCTTTTGTTACATGGAGTAAACAAGATGACATTTACTTTTTGTAATCTGTCCTTTTGTGTAGTACCTTACATCTTTTCTATTGTACCTTGATTCTGACATATATTGTGTAAATAGCTGAATACAGTATGTTTTTGTAGGGCAACGGAAAGAGTTATACAAGGTGGCGTCCCTGTATAAATCTTTCCGTTTCACTGCAGAATGCTCGCTGCCCGTTTTGAAAGGTTCCTCCAATATACTTGTTGTTTTAGGGTCCCGTTCCTCAAAAGGAAAAAAAGGGACCCTTATAAGACCACTTTGTTGTCCGTCTGTCTGTCTGCCTGTCAAAACAATTTTTCTCAGGAACCCCTTGACGCATCAAGTTGCAATAAATACCAAATACGTATGTCTGCCGTCCCTTGAAACTGTATTAAAATCAAGCTTCTTCAACGCAATCAAAAGGTTTGACCAAATTTCAATTCGCAGGTAAATCTAAACCTTCAGGGTACTTCCCATTGACCTAGAATCATGAAATTTGGTAAGAAGCAAGGTCTCACATCACAAGTAAAAGAAAAAATCCGGAAGTCGTTAATTTGTTGTTATATCTGTCTGTGTGTCTGTCAAGACCCTTTCTTCAGGAACTCGTGGAGGCGTCAAGTCGAAATTAACATCAAAAAATTATGTCTACGCCGCGTCGAGTGTTGTGGGTTCAAATCCCACACGGGACAAAAATTTGTGTAATCCAGAAATAGTTGTCCCGAGTCTGGGTTCTTAGTGTCCGTTGTTTGAATGTTTGTGAAACCCCCCGCGACACAGGAATATTCCTAACGCGGGAGTTGTCTTAAAAAAAAAGACACACAGAAATCTTCGAAAATTAATCCCCGAGATGGATTTACTATCTACATACAAGTTTGTTTTCTTACGGAACCCTCGGTGCGCGTGTCAGTCTCGCACATGTCCGGTTTTTGTTTGTCAACTTAGATGTATTTTTTTTGCGTGTAAACCTTCACCTCAATTAAAGCTTAATTATGTTTTGAATCGAATGTATTAAAATCATATGTATCACAGACACCCTTGACGGAGTGCTCGGAGGCTAAGGTTTGAGGGAGCTTTCCATAGGAGAAATAGATCCAGAGTCTGAGAGAGAGTCCAGAGTGCTAGTTATTTAGACTTCTTCTCTTTTTCCCTTTCTTTCATGGCGGACTTAGGTGTGTAGAAAATGCAACTAACAGTTGGTCACCCTAGCACACAAATTTAAAAATAATTCTTCTTGTACTTTACAGCGCAATGCTACAGGATCGCCCGGGAAGTGGAGAACTCCAAGGACTGCCACCTGAAAGCATCCGAATACTACAAGAAGAACAGGTCTTTCTTCCATGCCGCTAAAGCTCTGGAGAACGCGCTTATAGTCTGCAAGGAAAAGGCCTCGCCGGAAGAGGTAAGTTGACACAAATGTAATCACTACATATTATAGAACAAAGTCCCCCGCCGCGTCTGTCTGTTCGTGATAAACTGAAAAACTACTGAACGGAGTGATTCATGAGGAAGGTTTAGGTGTAATATTTTGTATAAATTGGTTGAAATATGATGATGGTTGTTCAAGATGTCTCTGCTACCAGTGCGAAGCCGGGGCGGGTTACTAGTATACTATAAGACGACGATCGCGTTGTGCCATGCGTTGGCTGTTAGTGCCATGGCTATTATAAAGAATCTTCTTCCAAAACTTATTCTGCGTTATTTGAAAAGATTGGCGGAGCTAAACCATCCTTCACTCTCTTCATAACTTGTCGACATGTTTTAACCGAATTTTTAGTTCAGTTACAGCTATACTCGGTCCGATAGTTTTATTTCTTTTTGACAGTAGCTTGAGAACGTAAATGTGCCAGAGTTTGTAAAATTTAACTTTAAAACGCACAGTTATATTTTCGTTTGACTATACTATTTATTAGTTACCATTCGTAGACATAATGGTACTGTATTATGTAGTATTTTTTCAAAATAAATGATGAATCTTCGTTTTACGCAATAAAGAGACGTTACGTACTATTGTACGTAGTGATGAGCACAAATGTTTCTACTGCATATTTACAAATTGATATTAAGTATTTATAAATCTGTTTAAAAAACCATTTGTCTATAGTTATGAATACTTGTATTTAATTATAATTGAAATAACAAATTATAGGCGACTAGCTGTGCCCGCGACTTCGTCCGCGTGGAATAGTGTACATATTTATACCGAATCAACAGCCTAAAAAAATAAGTTTTAAGCTTCTAGCTCTAAATATGACGATACTTCCATACAACTTTTCATCCCCACTTTTCAACCCCTTACACACCTATTTTCGCATTAAAAAGTAGGCTATGTCCTTTCTCAGGCTCTAGACTATCTGTGTACCAAATTTCATTTCAATCGGTTCAGTAGTTTTGGCGTGAAAGGGCGACAGACAGACAGTCAGACAGAGTTACTTTCGCATTTATAATATTAGTAAGGAAGTAAAGATAAGCACTAGATTCGTCACATGAGGGCCGCACTGGCCGTGGTCACTGACTGACAGTCAGCCATGTGACCACGGCCAGTGCGACCTGCTCGTAAATTTTACTCAGAATGATGATCTGCAGGCTTAGAAAAGTGTCAAACGTTTCTTAGCGTTTCCATTTCTAAAACCGTTGACGCCTCTACGAAAACTATAATACATTGGTAGGCAAGTTTACTTTGATTTAGCGAACGCTAATTCTATTCAACCATTCTCTAAAAAGCAGATTCTTGTCTAAGATTTGTTTCAGAAACGTCAAGGTGTTTAGCGCGTATTATTTAAGGGGCGTCCACTAATTACGTGAGGCTTTAGAGGGGGAGAGGGTCGATCCAAATTTCAGCAAACCACATAATCACATAATATTATTTCGCACGAAACTGTAAAAAGTCACTCTTGAGACCCCTCATGACTTGTGGATTATAATTATCCTTTTTTTGCTAGTTACGTATTTTATTGTTCTATTTTCCTACTGTGATTCTAGACTACGTTATGTCTAAATAGTAGTGTTCACTAGTCTCAAATAAAACTTATTAATTATAAATCGCGTTTTTTTTCATTTCTACCATGATTTTATTGGTCAGCAAACATCTCACATTTGATTAATCAATAATACAAGTGAAAAAAACCGAAGTGAAATAATAATCTAGGTATCTATTTTGAAACATAACTTTCTCGGTATCAATAACATTCTCCAATGTTAACATTATATAACTAACTAATTTTTGATATTCGCATTCGTATTCGCAAAAACGATGCGAATGTTTGGCGAATATATTTGAGAAACGAAAAATAAATTCTTTTTGGTAATATGTCTGTTAACATTTTTACTTTTTTAGTGAAATTGTTTATTGTTTATTCTTTCACAATACATTTTCAGATTATGTTAACAATTATATAAGTATGTATATCGCACACCACAAAACATGTTCACTTCACGTAATAAATGGATGCTCCCTAATAATTTTCGAAGTTGGGAAGGTGAATTTCGCGTACATATAGTATTTTAAGTTTATTGTAAGTAGTATATAGTACCTAGGGTCTGATTTATTGTTTTATACAACCAAGTTGCCAAATATGCCTCGTCTGATGGTACAACGTATGTATTGTGATAGCTCTTTGCTAGAGCAGGTAGCAAGAAGGATAGATCTATTTTTCTAAGGAGAGGAAATAATAAGATTATGCGACGCAACTTAGGTTTTTTTACTGAAACCTTTAAAATACAATGAAGACAAATAATCAAATGACTTGTAACACTTTTACATATTCAAAAATATCTTGAAGCTCCGCGTGACAGCTGAGGCTACCACACACGCAGACTTCTCCAACTCGAGTCTCCTTCATTCTTCATTGTTCCATTTTCTAGATTAATTCAAATACGAATTAAGAGCACGAAGTTGCCAGCAGACTTTCGCGCGACCAAGTAGTATTTATTCGTCAATCCATGAAGGTTGCAAGCGGGCGCGCGTAGTCCTTACAGTATATACATACATGGTAATATGTTTATACTACTAAGTGTGATACTGTTGTTTACGAGATGTATTTTTTCATTTCAGTTGTACACCTTAGCGACGGATGCATCGAATCTTTACCAGCAACACGGCTCTGGTGACAGCGGGGCCTCAATCTTAGACAAAGCGGGCAAGATCTTGGAGGGGAACTCGCCAGAACTGGCGGTGAAACTGTTCCAACAGGCGGCTGATGTTTCCGCTGTGAGTTGTGTTTTAAACAGATTACGATTGCGACTTTCATAACCACTATCGCTGTACGGAGACTCCGGCTGTACCAGTTCTGGATCGGTGGCGTGTCAGATACACTCATCCACATCCACAGCAGGCAGCTACACCCTTGCGTGCTTAGGTGCGGGGACCTTTGGCCCCCTGCCGGACAAGAGAGACGTGCGCAGAACACATCTCGCCACCATCTTAGGCCTGCTTCTGCTATGGTAATGGTCACAGGTGGCGCATAATCCTGGCCGACCAGCGAGAAACCAGCCTGAAGTATTATAAATCAACAATCAATGATTTCTTTTAAATTATACGCGGGTGTAACCGCGAGGCACAGCTAGTATTTAGATAAAGATAATATCTGAATAAAAAAATCATGCAAATTGATGGCGAAATTAAAAATACAAAAAGAAACCGTGTGAGATGTCTTTAGGATACCACCTTTCGCTATAAATAAATACATTTAATGGGTCGAATAGATTGGATCAAAATACACTAAATATTGTAAAAACTCGCAATAAAAATTGCACCATTTGTGAAAGATACCCGATCTAATATATGTTGCCCGAATTATATATGTATATATATATTATACTAGCTGCGGACCGCGGTTTCACCAGCATAAGTCCCTCGTTAAGTTTTCTTTTTTGTGCAAACTTCACATAAACCATCTACTAAATAGTCCGAACAAAGCCCAAACATTTGGTTTGGATAGGTGAGCCCGTTCTTGAGTTAAAAAATTACCACGAAAAGTGGCATTGATTTATATGAATATATATATATGTATATAATTCGTATATTACCAACATCAAATTACAGTAGTATCGCGCAGAATCCATATATAGCGTAAATAAAATAAATCAACTCGCGGTCAGCTTTTATCGTTGCGCTAACATTCTTTACCGTCTAGCCAATAGCCCCCAGGGGAAAATTACTGATAAGCGGATCTACTTATGTAGACGAGAAATGTTAATGGTGGATCCCTTAGCTGAAGCCAAGAGAAGGGATTCAGGCAGATAATCACTGTGGCCCACATCTTCATAACACTCTGATGTAGCAGGTTCGATAACCGCTCAGCACTGAAAGTCAAGGAAAGCAAATTTATTAGTTGTAGGTCGGTTTAATGCATCTATAAAAAATGTACAAAATTTGTAAGTGCGTGTGTAATTCATGTTTCAGACGGAAAGCAGTCAACACCAAGGATCTGAGTACATCAGTAAGGCGTCTCGGCTTCTAGTCAAACTTCAACGGTAAGTATTTCTTTATTATGAACCATTATAGAATCATATCGGAAGGAGAATGTCCATTTCAGTATGAAAATCAGTTTCACACTTTTTTATGCTGCGTCAAATATGTATAAACTGCATTATTAAGTCTGCACTGAGTATTATCTGAAATATAAACGTATATTGTAACATAACTTGGGATTATTGAGAATTTAAATGCCAATATTAGGTTAAAAAATAATAACGCTAAGTTTTTTTTTAAATCATGTTTGTGGCATTATGTTTTTGACAGGGATACCATATATAAATTAAGGCAAAACTAACACTGAAGTATACATTCACTACATAAACTACGACTTCATACACGAAATAATAAGATTACTAAACTGCAATATATTTTAATGTGACATTACGAATTATTATCACGTACATTATTATTTAACCATTTTATTTTAAAACGATGTTTATTTGCATACAACGATTTAATGATTTATTTTATATAATGGCAACATTTCACTTAAAATGGAAACGGTCATTGATTCAAGTTTTAGTCCTTGTAAGATTAAATTTCAAACCCCAAGTTCTATAGAAGAGATTCAGGGTCGAAATATCACATTCAAATCAATATTTTTTATTTAACATTTGAAATAATAACGCGAACGTCTAAAAGTGAAACCATGAATGGGCATTCTCTTTTAAATGACATTGTAGCAATCAATAATAAATAAACAAATTAAGGGCGTGTTCCCTGATTTGATTTTACATTTGCTGTGTTGATGACATGGCGATGTGCTTGATACCGTAATAGAAAAAAAATTGAACAATTAAATATGTAAGGATATACAAAAGACACTCAGACTCCTGACACCTATTTGTGGATCATACAATTTTTTTTGTCCCGTGTGTGAATTGAACCCACAACACTCGGCGCGGTGTAGTGGCGAGGTGACTAATTAAACCATTGCGCCATCCGTGTAGTTTATTAATCGCTTACACGTGTTGTTTGTGCATAAAATATTGGTAGTAAAAGCAGAGCTGAAAGATGAATACATCCATGCAAAATATAATGATAATAATAATAATGGATTAAAGGCCTGATGCAGAAGGCAGTCCTTCTTGACACGGCATGTATTGTGAGGAGGTTTCTGCCTCTGGAACCCTAACCACCGGTAGCTTGGTCCCTGTACTCGATACCGGTGGGACACTATCTCACTAATATTATAAATGTTAAAGTTTGGATGGATGGATAGATGGATGGATGGATGCATGGATGGATGGATGTTTGTTTGTTATTCTTTCACGCAAAAACCACTGAAGCGATTGCGACGAAACTTGGGATGTAGATAGCTGGAGACCTGGATTAACGCATAGGCTACTTTTTATCCCGATATTCCCACGGGATTGGAACTTACACGGGTGAAACCGCGGGGCGCTGCTAGTTTTTTATATTTTTAAATATTTTTTTTTATAATAATGTATTTAAAAATGTAATTTATATGTTTTATAGATGTTAATAAAGAGAATAATAATCATTTATTTCATACCTTAATCTAAATATACATACTAAAACATTATGTGCTAGTAAATTTATCTTAAAACTAAGTTAGTAACACTTCATTACTTGGACTATGTCTTTGTGCGGTCCATTGGTACTTGTCCGTTGAAGCGACGAAATACCACACCTTGCTGTCATCTAACACCTGGTGCAGATAAGAACCGATGAGGTGCAGACAGCGACACGTCCGTCATGCCGGCGACATCCATCTGCTACTTTTGCTAAGCAACCGGAAAAATATGTACTTGGCAGCAGCAATATCATCCTCGCTGAAGTTAGACACATAGATCTGGATGGTGGACACCTCGTCCATCACGTCCAGATTCTGCTGCAGGGACGCCAGCAACTCATTTGCCACAAGCGTATCACTCAACGCTGTCATATATCATCGGCTTAAACCGCACACAACTGAAGCAAAGCGCGGCACATCGCCTAATGCAATCTATATCATACAAATAAATAAAATTGAAGTGTTTCTTTGTAATGTCAAAATAATAGCTGTTTTCAAATATTTTCTCAGGATTCGAATTTTTTCTAGTTGCTTGTTGGGTTTATTACTACCCAACAGAGATGTAGTTGTATAGTGTGTTGGGGTTTCGTTGTGTTGTGGTAAATGAGTAGACAACCAACTCGTTTGTTGGATTTTTTTTTTTTTTATGGGATATTGGTCAAACGAGCAGACGGGTCACCTGATGGTAAATGACTACCGCCGCCCATGGACACCTGTAACTCAAGAGTCACAAGTGCGTTGCCGCCCTTTAAGGTGGGAATAGGGGAAGAGCGGGTAGACGGGAGAGGGGGATTTGAGGGGAGGAGAGGGGGGAGAGGGAAAGGACGGGAAGAGGGCAGGGTTAGGGCCTCCGGTAACCTCACTCACGCGGCGAAAAGCAATGCAAGCATTGTTTCACGGCCGGTTTTCTGTGAAGCCGTGGTATCGAGCGGAGTCGAGCCGGCCCATACGTGTCGAAGCATGGCTCTCCGACGTAAAATTGTTACTAAATTATAAGTACAAAGTTATAATATTGAAGACGTGCTACCGTAACAATAATGCCTATGTGCATTAAATAAGTAGGACGCATTTTATTATATAATAATACATGGTTCAATGTACAGCGTAGCTCCAACATTGAACCACCATTATTCTACCCAATTCTTTAGCATTTGGTCAGCTCTGCGGACGTGGACGTTTTTAACTGTCTTTCTTTTTATATTCATAACAAGAGTATAATCTTAAAAAAATACTAAGAGTTGAATTAATTATTATAAAGAGTTTAATGTCGTACATTCAGCCTTGCACTGGAACGGGTGCACTTGGTTGGGGTTCGAATCCGCAACCACTTGATCGCAAGTCCGATGCCTTAGCCTTCTTTTTCTATATTCTGTGTATCTAAGACTGTTGTGCTTCTGTTCTACTCTTCTGTACTTTCGCAATAAACATTTCACGTAAGTGCTTGATAGTGTGCGTGCTGACTGGCCTGTTGGTCTAGTGGTTAGTGACCCTGACCGCTATGCTTATAGGTCGTGGGTTCGATTCCCATCTGAGTCTGGGTGTTCTTTGTGTCCGTTGTTTCTATGTTTCTATGTGTCGCGGGGGACTTTCCCCCGCGACACAGGAGTAATTCCTAATGCGGGAGTTGTGTTTGTTAAACAGAAAAAAAAATATATATATTTGGTACAATCACCGCAAGATGAAACCATATGTGTAATTTCTTCACAGGTTCGACCAAGCAGTAGATAGTCTCCGGCGCGAGATCGGCTTCCACCAAGAAAGTGGAAACACTGGCGCAGTGGGTAGACTGACCGTCGCCATTGTCCTCGTCCAACTGGCCAGAGGTGACACCGTGGCTGCTGAGAAGGCTTACAAGGTAGGTACACTGTAATATAGATAGAGGTTAGAGTACAGCAGATTTTTGTTAAAAGTAAACATAATTATAGTTTAAAAAAACTAAAAAAACACGCTTTTATAGAAAATTCAACTAAAAAAAAATTAAAAATTTAATCGAATTATTGCATTGTCATCAGTCTTTGACACGTGTGCAAAATTTGAATGAAATCTGGCCGTTTAAAGTGGGTCAAAATCGCTCCCAAAGGAGTCGTTTACAAACATACAAGTGAAGCTAAAATAAAGCGTGTAAAAAAAACAGTTATTTTAATGATTGTTTGTTTCTACGACAGTTCTCGCACTTCTCGCACTATGACAATAGCCTCGTGTTGTGAGGGCCTGTATAAACAAAATTAAGAGTACATCTGGACTCGTACAATTGTCTATGTGCTACAAAAGTAATCTTATTACTTTAAACAAGCAATTCTTGTATGCATGTATTTATTTATGTACGTATTTATATTTCGGGTATCTATCTCGGAAATGGCTTTAATGATTTTGATGGAATGTTGTATACAGGTACAGTCTGGGTGTAATTTATCTATAACATGTATGTGTGGTT
This sequence comes from Euplagia quadripunctaria, assembly GCA_963859945.1. Classification (NCBI taxonomy): domain Eukaryota; kingdom Metazoa; phylum Arthropoda; class Insecta; order Lepidoptera; family Erebidae; genus Euplagia; species Euplagia quadripunctaria. The sequence continues at coordinate 4,172,850 of OY982559.1, forward strand.
ACCATAGTACAGACTCTGCCTAGTTTGGGACCAGACGGCCGTGTGTGAGATGTGTCCAGTTATTATTATTGTTATAGCTAGATTCTATAGAGAACTAACTGTTGCACGCGTGGAAATTCTAATTTATCCCACGAAAACCGATTTTATTTTTCGTTTCGTAAGAACCTTCTACAAAGTGTTAAAAAACAAAAAAAATCGGGATAGTCATAGTTTTTTTTAAAGAATGAATAAAATCGGTTAAATCGTCCTGAAGATTATTTTTTTAAAGGATACTAGCATCGTGGATCACAAATTACTGGTATTCTTGTTAACCCCACCAGCTAAGCTAAATTACTGCGTCGGTAGTGCACTGGGTGGGTTTCGAACCCGCAACCACTTGATCGCAAGTCCGACGCCTTAGCCAGTACCGTTATGGCGTGACCGAGGGAAATAGGGATTTATTTTTTTATATATATACATATAGATAAAAGTAGTATTAAAAGCTTCATCAGTAATAAAAAAAGGTCTACATAAATAAAAGAGAAGAATAAAAGAATTTTTGACAATATTGTAAGGAATATCAGTAAAAACCCGCATTAATAAGAGCGATTAAAGCAGCGGTTAAAGTATAAAGTGTATGTAAGGTGTAGCGGCTCGGGAATACTATTTAAATTAATTATAAAGAATTAAAGTAACGAAGTTAGTCCGTAATTAGTATCTAGAAATCAATAACATGGAGAAAATTCAGAAGAAATTGACGCGTTTTTTATGGTTCAGAGAATACGGAGATCCTTGTACCCTAGTGTTATGGTGTTAAAAAGAGTGAATGATCTGTGGTTATAAAAAAGTATGTGACTCTATAGGTAGTCTTATGTTATTCTCTCGGATTTGGAATACACCACAATTTTAATTATTGCTGTGGTTTAATTTATTAAAATAATATTCTTGACAATACCTTATAACCAAGAATTTGTCAGCAATCTTGTTGGTGCTCGGCACGGTTGTGTACTCGCGGTAGCTAGACTTTGCAACCTTGACGCGCGATTTAAGGAACCCCAGTCCACGAATATTAGCTTCGTCAGCCGTAAAAGCAGATAATAATTCAAAGACATCCACTATAATTATTATTATTATCCGTCGAAGGTAGAGTAAAAAAGGTTTTTTTTTTCATTGATTAGGAACACTAAAACTTGTCAATAGTTAAACAAAAGAATAAAAAAAAATCGGATGGCAAACAGCTGAAAAAAGGGTATTTATCTGTATTGTGTTTGCCTATTTATTTGTCGATTCCCATATACCAATTCCCATTTGCAGAAGCTGCGAAAGGTATCTATTGTGTAACGTAATCTATTTAGTTTTAGCTTATAATATCATTTTTAAGAGATATTACAAATTGGTTTTACATAAATAAACAAAATTTGAACAGTTACTTACTTTATACTTATAGGACCACAATCATGGCAACATCAGTTCTACTAGAATACATTAAAAAAAAAATTAACGTTTAGATTCATTGGCATAACAAAATACAAATACGCGTTAATGTGAAAAGTATGCGTTACTTATAGAACTGAACATTACACGGTGTTCCATCCTGACAAGGACAGTATTTTTAATAACTAAATTATTATATTAATATTATTATTCACACACAAAATAAAACATTCCAGGAATGGGGCAGTAACTGCGAAATGGCCGAGATACAAACATTGGAGCAGCTTCTCCAAGCGTATGACGAAGAAGACCGGGAATCCGCTAAGAGAGCGCTAGCGAGCCCTTTCATACGCAACATGGACGTAGAATACTCTCGTTTAGCGGCTTCTGTACCGCTTCCTGAAGGCATAGAGCCGGCTCCAAGGGCCACTGTCCGGGAAAATGCGGCTCCTTCGTATGTCAGCGCCAATGCTCAAAGTAGCAACACTACGGTATGTATCTATACTAATATTTTAAATTTGGAAAATTGGTTTGGTTGAACTCGGTAATCTTAGAAATATACACAAAAATCGTGTCAAATAGTGGCACTCAATAGTGCCATTCTTAACGTGCATACATATAATGCACCCAGTGCACTACCGTCGTGAACCCACTCCTAACACAAGCAATTAGCTTAGCTGGAGCGGTTAACAAGAATACTAGTAATGTGCGACACACGTTACTAGTATTCTTTAAAAGAAAAAAAAATATATATAAATATGTTGTAGTAGTTTGATACAAACACTGCAAAGTATGTCTGTAGTTTATTACTTACCACAACGGAGTTTATTAGACTCGTGGTACCGCTCCCTAGAGTGAAAAATAGTATGACATTTCATGCCTTTGCCATTTAGCAGTTTTGAGCGCCGAATCAAACATCTATGGTATATATGATCGAAGTAGAAACTACAATTATTACCATGGCCAGCTAACAGTCCGGACTTAAATCCAATTGAGCAAATGTGGGACTAATTAAAGCGTAGGGTTAGAGAGAATGAACGAGGGGTCTATAACTAGCAGCAGCTGACTGACGTTTTAAAACGTGCCTCCGTCCGTCAATGATGTTGATGAATATCGGTGCAAATTTTTTTCAGTTCTAATGCAGAAATTGAAATGGCTTTGTAAAAATGCTATTGCACACTTTTTTATAAATCCTGATTGACAGTTGATTTTCTATTTGTAATCAAAATTTAAAGAAAATTCTTTATTCAATTAGGGAAATTCACTAAAAAGAATCAAAAACGATCTAAAAAAGTTAAAATAATAATCCTCAATTGCGGGCTTGCGACAATACTTTAAAACGTAATTGATCCCTAGACACTTGATGTGTGTATTTAAATATAAACTAAGTGAACCGTGCTTACGTACTTTAGCAGCACAGAAAGAGACAAAAAACATCGTTATACCATGCTAAACAACGCAGCTTGTAGGTCGTTGACAGTCAAATGTCAATATATTAGCTTGAAACGTCACAAACAGTTTTGAATAATGTGAGTAATTTGTTAAATAAGCTGATATGTTGGACATAGAAGATAAATACACAAAAATAACATAGTCAACTTAAAGCTATCATTATAAAACTATACAATTCAACAAGCTACGTTAAAACAAAACACTAGAAATATAGTCTATCAGCAATACAAGACTGTCGCCTTGGGATGCTTCTCCAATAGTCAAAACAACTCAGCCATGGACGGTACTTTGTGGCGACAATCATCAGGCGCTTTTAACACAACAGTACCATCCTGCGTCCAAACGGCTCTCATTCCGAAGTGCTGACAAGCCATGCCGAAGACCATCTGTCGAGTCTTAGTTAAGAACTCCCCACACCGAGACAGATGTGCCCTTAAAGGTCGACTTGGCTCTCCAAATGGAAGATTTTAAAACCTCCAATCCTGTGGCAGACAATTATGTTACTGGAAGTGATGTTCTTATTGTGAAACAAGCCGATGACCACAGTTGTGGAACACTCTTCCGGAACTCCCAAGAAGAGGATAGCCTTGCATCGGTGCCTTGTCTCGAAGCCATCAATCTGACTGTGGCAATCGCTGATCTGTTTGCGAAGGCCAAGCATTTTGAAAATCGCAAAAAATCCGGAAATCTGCCACTTTGGCCACTGTGTTTTTAGCTGGTACTCCACAGTTTAGTTGGGTTTCCAGTTTTGTCATCCTTCGATTGAAGCTCTTTAGGCTCCTCTGTGTAGATTCTATCTCCATTATAGGTGACATTTGGGATGCAAAAATGTGTGATGGTGTTACATTGGCAGGTGGTGGCTAGCGTAAAGCTTGTGATATCACACCAAGTGTGACGCCAACTTAAGTGCTTACTAATTTTACTGCATAAAAGGTAATCAAGTTAAAAAAAGTAGCAATAACGGTTACAATGTATCAAAAATTAATTTATCATGAGCAAGTGTGTTCAAACTTTTTTTCATCGTATCATTTAAAATGGCTAATTTTATTATCAAGTTTAAAATTTAAAAAAGAACATTATTATTTTAAACAACTGTTAGCCTAAATTGTAATCAATATAATTATTTTGTAGTTAGAAAAAACTTAGCGGCCCTTATTTTGTTTTGTTATGCCTGTATGTATAGCCATAGGACAGGTTTTAAATGTTTTTACTCCATTTTTTTTTCATTTTCGAAAGGTAACAAGTACCCACATTTAGAAAGGTTAATTCATTAAAAAAATGTCACAGTTGCCTCCCATCAGTTGCTTTAACATTGTAAAAATAAAAAAATATATAAGCGCTGTTTATTTAGAATGTTCCAAGTCCAGCAACAAAATTGACATTTTACAATGGACGGACAGACGGACATTACAGAAACCGTCAATTTTGTTGGTGTACCTTAAAGGCAATGCAATAAGAGAGCATAAAAATAAACTTTTACAGTACTACAAAGATCTATTAATAATTACAATCTGCCTACTGGTCTAAACACAAGCCAGCTGCTCTCCTTCTATAAACAAACATTTTGTCAACAGTACCTTTTATTATGACAACAGCTGAACAATAGGTATATTCAATCCCACATTTTATCATCCTTTACATATCCTATGACCAAACCAATCTATTAAATATGTGTCCATAGTAGAGTACTTTATTTATCAATGTTCTAATATATGGCATCATATCCGACATCCCTATTTTACAATTAAACATAACAAATTTAGAAGTATTACATAACTTATTTTAACCACAGGGAACTAACTGCCTCTGTTGGAAGGAGGGTGAGGGCGGCCAAGGTCTCCCGGGGTTCTCGTTGACTAGGGTATACCCGAGTCCCTTGCAACACACCCATTTGTGTCAAAACTGCGTGTGTTTTTTTTTGTCGGTTCGATTCTGACACCACTACACCACTAGCCTCGGTGAAGTTATGACCCGTGGAGATTTCCAACAGATAAAAAAAAAACTACCCTTTTACACTATGTACTCAGCGAGCTAGTCTCCATATCACATTTCTACATTTCCTCCAAGAGAACGTGAGATCATAGTACATAGGTACATACACATCAACTTCTTTTAATTTATTTTGTCATTAATTAGCCTATTAATTATGCAGTGCTGGACATAGGCCTCTCCCAATGTGCGCTATAGCATCCGGTGCTCCGCCTTCCGCGTCCAGTATCTTCCGACCTGAAGAAGGTTCCTCAGGTCTATCTGGCTGGGGTTCTCCACTCTAAGACCCGTGATAAATAGATTTATTTTGTATGTATAACAAATTATTTTCAAATTACAGCAAGTGACGATCGAGGACGAGGAATCTTCGCACGAACCGGTGACCTATACCAAGAAATCTGACGATGAAGATGGCTTGTGCTAAATGCTTCATAACCATATAATATTCCGGTTTTTTTATATTAAAAGTTATTTTATAATTATTGCTGTGTACACCGGTCGTGGGCGATAGAGTGATAACTGGTACACTCCTCGTAGTTTACTTATTGATCATATATTTAAAGGATACAAGTGATCTAGACTCCATTTGTGAGCAATATTACATTAAATAACTTAGTAAAGGGAAATGTTAATTTTGAACACTGCACATCATTTCTTTCTAGGTTTAACGATACATTTCAACACTCATGTAAGCAAGTATAGATCAATTCTACCTTTGAAGTGTTGACCATGTCTACCTATTTTGATAGTAGTAAGGTAGCAAAAAAGCATACGGCCTACCTGATGATAAGCAATTAACGTGCCCTGTTAGTGTTTGAATACCAGTATATAAATTCACTCGAGCTTAGCTGACCCTATAAGGTTTGCTATGTTATTTTATGTTAATAATTATAATATTTAATATTGGAATTTACTTTAGAAATCGCGCTATATTATTATGTTAAGCTAGTTAGCTAGTTGTGTTGATTGATTTAGTGTAAGCCAAAAAAACATTGTGACATAATGCGTATATATTGCAATCAATATAAATTAATTGAATCGCGTCATGTGATTAAAATGACGTCGATATTAACGCGTGGTGAGATTTTCGATTTTTAAAAGACTTACTCCAAGCAATGATAAAGTTTTAAATGTAATTACGCAAAATATTACAAGGGTTTCGTAAGGCAATCGTAGTTACGCGTTACGCATTTTTAGGCGTACGCTTTTGAATGCTGTTTTGTGGTTTGATCGTTTATAACGGGCGTATGTTCTATGTTGTAATTGGTATATTTAGATAATAATGCCAATGGATCTTGCACACTTTTAGTACCCATCTCTGGCGTAATAAGGTTCTTTTTCTTATATCATATTTTAATACACTATTTTAAATGCAACATGACAATTATAGTTCACGTTTTTACTAAATTATTTTTTCAAAGTTTAAGGTCAAAAGAAAGAAGAATTGGAGGACTTGTCCAAATACAAGTAGGGCCACAAAAAGCCAGTGATGGGGCCACTAAAAGTGTGAAGATCTTATCAGTGAGAACTAGGTAATCGTGATATTGTTAACAAGTGATTTAAATTTAAAAAAAATCTCTTATCTGTCTTTCTCTTATTCATTCCTACTTCATACGTGATCAATTCTTTCAACTTTACCACAAAATAATATATTTTCATGTTCAAGGTACCTAGTTGAGTAATAGAAAAAAATAAAAATAGATCAACATTGTATCATTTCTATTCACTCTTCGGTAATCTTTGGCAATTTTCAAAAAACTTAATCTAAATACAACAGAATATTGTGCAATATATTTCAAGTACTTTAGGAAACTATTCAAATGTACTGTTAATCATTCAACTACTCACACTAATATACATTTTATGTGAGCTGCCCCCTTAAAAACTCAGAATATTTTGTTGGGTGTAGAAGGTTGCAGAGATTTTGGAAGAGCGTTTATAAGCTTTTCTCCTTTAATTCTTTACGAGAAGAGCTCATTTCAATAGGAGCCTTTGAAACTCTCGCTATCTCCTGTACCCAACCAAATGTGCAGCTTTTTAGATTGAGCAAAACAGCTGGAAGAAGCTATTTCTACAATGAGCCAAGCTCTCTCGTGGTAAATTCGGTAACACATAACCTCGCGCTAGTGCATACATGCAAATGTATTTGTTAAATGTTAAACAATTTAAAATTTTAGAAGAGATTCTGTAATACATCGAATATACTGATACTTATCGTATTGATCAAAAATTAATAGTTTATATTAAGGAATATTCAGCCATGAGCGCTATGTTCTATCATACATATATACTGTCCTTAAATTATTCTCGAAGATTACCGAACGCCGAATTCATTAAAATATCTTGCTTCGTACAAGTAAATATATTTTATCATAAATTTATCTGATATATTTAAATATTGTATTTAAAAACTACAACGAGAGATTTATATGCATAATCTGATGTAAAATATATATTATTTTTAATTTTTATTTTATTACGCAATATTATATATTCAGAGTTGTAATAAAATGGTCTTTTTACACAAGTTATTTTGTCTCAGTTCTTATCTTTACCACGGTTTTTTAAATAAATATTTTGCTTGTATGTCGGGTGGAATAAATCGGCTTTCTGCAAACAGAGACTTCAAATCTATATAAATAAAAATGAATCGCCAAATGTGTTGCTAAGCGCAAAACTCGAGAATGACTCGACCAATTCGGCTATTTTTATTTTTCAAATTTTCGTTAAGGCACATGGAAGGTTCTTATGGAGAAAAAATGTAAACATTTTGAGGAAAATAGTAAAAGCAACACTTCTTTTCCTATACAAACCACATTGGAAATAATAATTAAAACAAAAGTCCCCAGCTGTCAAACATTTGACGTCAATTAATAACTTTTGACAGAACGAAGTCTGTCGGGGCAGCTAGTTAGTATATAATTGGAAGTTACCCGAATTGGAAGTTATTGCAAGAAAGTAAATAATACACAAATTTGAGATAGAATTTTTATTGGTTTAATATCAAATTTATTTGTATCTGCACTTTGCCTGCGTTACATTACATCTATGTAGATTACCATCAAGCGGATTCGCGTCATATTAACGAAGTCAATTAAAAAAAAACAAAATAAGAAGGAGCAAAATTCTCGACCTGCCCTATGGTAAACCCCTTGTTGGTCATTCTGCCCTCCTTCGAATGGGGTTCTAATAGTACTCACCAGTTAATTAATTCAGTTTGGAATTTCTTTTTTTGTTGCCGTGGTTGTTAATCATTATTGTTATATGTACTGGAAAATTAAAGACCATGCGGTTTTTTTGACCTAATAAAAACATCTCTAGAGAAATCTAGTTGGGTAACAAGTTGGGCCCTGCTATGGTAAGTTGTAACTGGGGTTCTGGCGAAACAAAAGGAGTCTACCCACAGACAAAAATGGAAGTTTTCTTTATAGGGCACTTGGCAAGAATTTGACCCGTAACTAGTGTACAAAGACCAAGAATACTCGTTTATTTCTTGTCTAAACTTTAGTTGTGTGATCGATCTTTGATGCAGTGTAAATTTTACAAAACGTATAACCAAAATAAATCTAAATTTATTACACAAAAGGTGTTTAGTATTATACTGTCACAGCCACGCCAATATGTTATACTTTTCTGTATTAGTATAAGTATAGCTATTCCTTATGCTACGCGTAGTCGGTTGGTATCCGAGGATTTTTCCTGTCTCTTAATGGGTATGAAGTAAACAACATCTTGTAAAAGAGCTACACACAATCTATTTTTTTACTCTTTCTGTACCGCTTCTTTGGAAATTCTCAACTTGAGAATTTTATGTAGGTACACATTTATTTTACAACTATCAACCCGCCCCAGCTTCCCACGGGTAGCAGAGAACAATCATCAACATATTTTACTCAATTTACACAAAATCTTAACAAATTATACACCTAAACCTTCCTCATAAATTACTCTGTCTATTAGTGAAAATCGCACGAAAATCCGTTAGTAGTTTTTCAGTTTATCGCGAACAGACAGACAGACAGTCGCGGCGGGGGACTTTGTTTTATAATATGTAGTGATGGTGTAATTTGTCAATGTTTGGAAAGATCTAATAGCTATAGAGTCATAGACAAAATTGTGTTTGTATCATATCCAAAACCAGAAGAGGAATAAACATAAGTACGTTTCTTTTACTTGTCTGGGCATCTACTTACCTGTACGTGGCTTTACTTGTACATTTTATTAGACCAATAAATCTCCATCGGAACTGCTGTAGCTGTATGCATAATATTTAAGACACCAACTGGTGATTTTCGAGACACTCACAGCTATATAACACTATATAATCCTCCAATATCAACCGAATGAACGCTCTTATAATTATAATGTAATCAAAGAGATAACGTATTGTTATATCAAATCAATGTAGTGAGATTTAGTGATATAAGTGTTAGTTCGCGTTATATTAGCTTAAGATAGTTCGTGCTCAAACGTCAGCTAGCGGTTTGTAGCTATGTATTTTCTGTAAGGTATGGTATTTCTGATTTTTGTTAATATCCTTTTAAAAAAAATGTTAGAATAATTTTGGGCTCTGGTGTACAACTATTGTTGTAAAGATTATAGAGTCAAATTAATTACTGGTAACCGGAGCCAGTGTTTCTCAAATAGTTGCATATAACCATCCAACCGAAGCGTATGCCTTAAATGATAAAGAATGGTTAATAATTTTTGACAAGATCAACAACCGAATGCTAATTTTTAACTCATGAGTTGCCAACATTTTAGATGAATCTCCATTCTGGTAACGAGTTTACGTGACCCCGCACAAATTATTAACCATTCTTTACCATTTAAGGCATACGCTTCGGTTGGATGGTTATATGCAACTATTTGAAAAACACTGACTTTATCAATATTTTTAATGAAGTCCTTTCAATTTATTTACTTACCATACATTATGTACACATAATTAATGTTCTATATTAGTTTTTTGTATTTAGTTATTAATATATATAGGTATAAGACAGCTATAAGACGTACATAAATATATATATAGGTATGTGGTATTGTTGAATTTATTGTAAATGCACTGCAATGCAAGAAACCGTGCCTACGGAAACATTTCGTGTTGTTATATTATGCCATTTATCAGAAGTGGTTAGTGCAAATCGCAGCACGTGTAGGTAAATTTATTTTACGTAGCATGCTTTCTGATAGATCGTCAATATATAAGCCAGTATTGTAAAGTAATGAACGAAGGTGTATTAAACATTTTTTTGCCGTGCAAAATGATTCTTTACTAATATGCCTGTTTGTCCGACTTATTAAGTTACACAAGCCCATTTTTCATTCATTCATTTTAATGTATACTAGCTATAGATAAAAGGTTATATTTGTCGTTTTGTAGTAGACAAAGTGACATGTATAAGGTTTCATATAAGATTGCTTGGAATGAAATAAATGTAATTGAATCAATTGAAGTAGTTTAATTTACTTAATTAATTTTTAAAACATACAAAAGTAAGTATACCTTAACATTTTATTTAATTATAGGAATAACTGTGAAAATGATTTTCATACAGAACTTACGACCGTTATATATATTTTATAAATAGAAAAAAATGTTACATATTCTATTTAGTTTAGTATATTACAGATCTACGATAATTTAAGCAAATTATTTTTAAGGACTAAATTAGTGTCAACGAAGTAGTGTTGGGTCCTGAAATTAGTTTTAATATTTAAACTTAGTATTTATATCTAATAACTAAACAATGACGTCATAAAATGCCGACCTTGTGCTTTGTTACCTCTTACTATACCTAAACATAGTTATGAAATCACAAGAAATTCACAAAATAAGTATTAATCATACAGGTGAATTTTAATTCGTGTCAATCACATCAATCCATGCAAATCTACAGCAGATTTGAAAGGAGTTTGATCGCCTTTTAGTCAGATTTATGCCCGCGTTCCAATAAACAAAAAACGATTCGTTTTGCTTAGGAACAGTAAAATTTTCATTGAAAATTCAACGAAATTTTACCGTCCGTAAGCAAAACGAATCGTTTCTTGTTTATCGGAACGCGGCATTAATGATTTTTAAATTAAAAACAATGTTTTCGCTTCTGGTTATTGAAAGAAACATGAAAAATAGCAACCATTGCTAAATTAAGTAACAAAAGGAAAGTACATATTAGCGACGCGAGTATAACCAGCTGATAATAACAAAAATGATATTTTATTAAAATAAAATCTTCCATGACATTAATCACATTCCGTGTTTCGGGGACGCCCAACTAGTCCGACGAAGCACTTTTGTCAATAGGTAAGCTACCTGCTGCGCCACCCAGTTGCCCCACTAGTTTATCCCAATACACATATGAGTAAATATGTATATTTTTAGATGAGAACTAAAAGAAAAACCAGTCTAATAAACACACTTTCGAATTAGCTACTATAGATCGACCGCATAACTCAGTCCTCGCCTGCGATATGCCAGGGGTGCGGGAGAGGCAGTGCGATGCACAAGTGGTTAACGTATTTAAGGACGACTCTTATGATACGTTATATATTTTTTTATTTATTTGCATCGCCAACAAATAATACACATTTCCTACATCTAGATAATAATTTACAGACATGCCTTGTGTGCATTTACTTACAGGTAACCACATCTACAGATAAAACTTTCGCCATACAATATTAACAGTATGCTAATATATCACATACAGTAAAGAGTGCGATGAAAATGAACAATACCAAACTAAATACGTACTTTGATATATAAAATGAAAAACAAAAACTTTAAAAATAGTAATAAAAATACACGGACGGGAAAGGTTAATATTCAAAAGTATTCAGGTCCTATTTACTTTTTTTTTAATATTCGTACACGTTAATTGCAATTTGTTTCCAATTTTATGTCCGAAGATAAACCGGTCCATCTCGGGAATGTAATCTCGTGTGATGTTACACAGAGCGACCGTAACCAGGTCTATGTCACTCGATGTACTTGTGCGCTCTAAATACCTACTGGCTACTGATCCGCCGGCGGACCTTATACACAGTCTTTCGCAGTGGGTTGCCGACAGCTGCATCGCGCGCACACACACTTTTATTTTTAATACAGTACAAAAAACGTAATTCGAGATTGTATTGATATCAATATCTCATATCGTTTTGAAATTTAATAAGTATTAATTAATTTGACTTTACCGCCTACAACCGCATTGCGCCTGCCGCCTATTCCCCGCACGATCGCCTTTGTCATCCTTCCCCGCACCCCTGTAACGTGGGTCGCAGGCTAAGTTAAACGGACGATCCAAATCGCATGGATTAATGAAATCACACGAATTCAAGTTCACTCTGCATTTTGTACATACTAATATCTTGAGAATAAATTACAAAAACGAGTTCTTCCTCAGATACAATAATTGCAAAATCAAACCGAACGGGTCGTCTGATAGAATAAATGTAATACTGGGCAATTTTAGTTTAACATAGTCTTCAAATAGTAATATCTAAATTATATGATACATACATGAAAGGCTACCTCATAAACACATTTACGATGATCACATTGTTCCTTAACCACTGAAAACAGAATGATGATGAAATTAAGTAATTGATTATGAGTGACATTAGTGAACTTCATCAAGCTAACGATGGTGGTTGCCGCGGAGTTAAATTACCAATCGGACTGCTGCCAATTCAGCGAAAAGTTTATTTTTCTTTTAAAATAATAATTTATTTTAGATTATCTACTGTCATTCTCTCGGTTAGCAAGACTTATAGTTTTGGCTTTGAGCCCAGTAGAGCCAATACTGGCTTTAAAAAAAATTATACAGTTTGGCCTACCTTTTGGTTTAAACCGATTGGTTTAATGAAGTATGAAATTAAGGGGATGTTAAGTGCTCTGTGTACAGCCCTTCGCTGCTAGACGTGTGCGATTCAAACAGTATTTGGCATTCATGATATACAAAATTAAATAAGGACCGTACTGTTGTAATGTATAAATAATAACATAACATTATGAGATCAAATTGAGTCAAAACATTTATTTGAAAAAAAAAGTTGTCAATGGCTTTGAGATAAGAAATTGTCCCCATTCAAAAATAAAACCCTTATGTACTCAGCTTGGGTAGGTAGTAACTATATATAATAAGTTAACACTAAGGCTTCATTATAACGCAAACTGTTTAAACTTACAAGATCTGTAGTTGCGAACCGTACTTCATACTAGGTGCACACCAGATTAGCCGAATCGATTACCATTTCTTCCGACGACTTGAAAATCATTTTGGATGCTGTACAAAATGCCTTTATACACATTATTGAATCCACCAAAAAAAGCATATCCCTCGTTTGTGAGAATAGCGACATAACCAAAAATTCTTGATTTTAGAGAATGGTAATGTTTTGTGATTTCCGCTAGAGTATTTTGTTCTAAATATATAATAAACTTAGCACGAAATCGGTATTGCATCTCTGTTCACCATAAAATATCAAAGATTGATGATCGTTTGGCATACATAGTTCAATTCGACTGAATTTTGAATTATGTCGATATTCTCGCAAACCAGCGATATATTATTTTTCTTTTGAAATAGCCAAATGGGACAGCCATTCTGACAGGGATTACTTTACCTGCAGTAGTCACACTTTAAACAATCTTTTTATAATATCTGTACTTAGTAACTCGGAGAGTTGGGTATGTTCTAAGATAAGATTTGACCAAACCCACTCGAGAAAGCTTCACAAAGCATAGGACAAATTAACGAAAACGAAAGCCCTATATATAGTCATATAACATATATATAGACTGCTATACTGTGCCCAAAGCTGGTGCTCTACTAACTAAGAACTCTATTATTGTTCCTTAGAAGATCATGAGCGAAGACAGAAAAAGCCAATATTGAATATATTTCAAAATAATCCTACATACAACATCACACCTAACGGGTTCACGTTAGGTGTGGTGTTGTATGTGGGATTATTTACATATATATATAAACAATTACATAAAATGCTAGGTATCTTGCTAAAGTACATATTATACAACAGGCTGCTCTTGTATAAGATATATAGCCTCAATTGTTACTCTGATGTACTTAACTAGATTACAAAACTTATATTAGAACTATATGTGCAGGCAGTACAATGTTTACAACCCATAAAACATTAATTTGACCCATTTTGCTGCAGCACAGTCTTAAGGATGCATCGTGCTGAGGTGTAACAAACACAACTTAAGGTGAGAATGATTTTAGATTATTCCCGATAGGCTCACACATACTTAGTATGTAAAAAAATCAAGGATGTTCATTTGGCATCCTTTCGTTGCATTGACATGTTAGGCAAATTAAAGTTTTTATTTAAAATAAAAAAAAAGATTACTTGTTAAGTAGTATATCCCTCATCTATCATTTTACTATGGATTATCTTTAAGTAATATATAATGCATATATTAGTCCATCTAGTTTGACACTAGGTAATAGGCTACTTTAACTCGCAAGACGCACACATTTAGGAAGACTGCCTATTTTAAAATAGATTAATAGTTGCCTATTTGACTTTCTAATATGATTTTGTGCCAAATTGTTGTCACAGCTTTGGCAATGATGACTTAAAGTCCTACTAGGTATATTATAATGCTATGTCGATACAAATGTAGGCACAATTGTCAGCTATGTACGGTTTTTAGTAATTACGTCGATTATGGATAAATGGCTAGGCACGTTAATCTATCATGATTGCTACAAAACAACCATCAGCTCAATTTAGTCAATTTCGCTTTAGTCTTAATACTAATGAATACCAACAGTATACAACATTGGGGAGCATAGTATGTGCATATAAGATATTGTACATCAATATTGTTTATTATTACTACATAATATCAATACTTACATAGGTACCACAACACTAAATTTTTTTTAAATAACAATGACTTACACATGACATTGTGTACATTTTTAATACATCTTTATTGCTATGTATAGAATCCATATCACTACATATTATAAAACAAAGTCCCCCGCCACGTCTGTCTGTTCGCGATAAACTGAAAAACTACAAAACGGTTTCTAATGGGGTTTTCACTAATAGACAGAGTGATTCATGAGGAAGGTTTTGGTGTATAATTTGTACCCGTGCGAAGCCGGGGCGGGTTGCTAGTATATGTATAGAATCGAAGTTGCTATGTTCTTTTCATTGAATGGAAACAAGCCTTTTTTCGTAGGTAATTAATATTACCTTCCAACAATAAACAGTGTGGATAAACTTCAAACATTTTTTTTATTTAAGCCGAGGAACAATAGTTTTATAAATTCTATTAGCGTTTTGGCATAAATTGAAACAAACTGATTACAAAAAACTAGTCAAGCTGCACTAGGAACTCATTTATTAACAATAATTACTCATTATTCTTAAAAAGTCGATAATCGTAGAAATTATCTTTAGAAATAAATTGGTGTGAACTGTTAGGGCTGTTATACAAATATAACTCCGGTTTCTGTAACCCTTAATCCCAAGCCTATGCTTCTGAAATATGTTGCAACCTATAAATACAAACAGATGTGTAAGCATCCAGAGAATAATCTTGTTTATAATGTATTGTCTCTCTGTCATGCTACATTCACTATACTTACTCCCCAAACAATATGATGAAGTACTTACCCTACTTAAGATCTATGATTGTATATTTTTATGACTAAACATAGTATGTATGTACGGTGGTACCATAGGCGGTACGGAAGACGTCGACTCAGGAGGCTGTTCTTTCTCTTTATTATTCTTCGTCTTTCTAAACTGAAAACCATTTTTCCTCAATATCTTTCTTAATGTTTCCCGGGAGCCTTTGAAGTTAATTTCTGCTTTCAAGATTTGAAGAAGCTTATTAATAGTAGGAACTTCTTTCTTGTAGGCATAGAATTCGTGAATTTTTCTTCGTATTACTTGAAGATCATATTCGTCGACTTCTATCTTGCCTTTTGTCCTCACTCGTTTTTTGGGAGTTTTTTTCAAAGTTTCTGGATCCAAAAGGCCTTGTTCAACCAATCTTGCCTCCTTGACTATATTCAAGACTGTTCGTTCTGACACACCTGAAAAGACATATTATGTGAATATTAGTGGCATGACGTTATGCACGCATTACAATGAATACATAAACTGAGCTAACTTCAGGGGTCTTTTTCTATCAGCTGTAGCTTACAAATCAATTTTTTTATCTTATAAATCTTTCATACTACGATTTGGCGAAAAACGTAACTCTCATATTGTAACCAATTCGATTTTGGACTCGCTAAAGCATACTATGACACAATTGCACCACTAGCTATAATTACATAACAGACATTATTATTTGTTTTGTTGATGTTACACATATTTTTACTCAGCCTTTAATTTTAATATAGAGAAACATACAAACACAATGACTTACTTGATAATATTGTTTAGTTAGTCTAGGGAACAGAGCTTTTATAGGGATGAAAGGTAGCCTGTGTCGTTTTCCTTATACAAACTCACTTTCGCATTATAACAGTCAATAAATGATTAAGATCTTAGTATTATTATGTACCAGAGTCAAAGAGGCAAGCAGAGGTATATTGCATCAACACTTCAGTTTTTGGTTTTGTATTTACTAATGGAAAAACGCTTGTCCTAAAAGTTTGTCCTGGAAGTCAAACCCAGGACCATATATGTATATAACCTTACTATCGCAATATAAAAAGACAGGATAACTCTTAACACTGGAAGTTTTTAGCAACTGATAATAATTGTCTGTTGTGGTCAGTGTAATGTGTAAAGTGCTAGTACTAACAATAATTCTTTAAAAAATATATTACGCAGCAGTTTTTCATATCAATTATTTCATGTTTGCCTTTTTTATTAGTGCAGCAGGCTGCATAAGCTTATCAGGTAATTGGATTCGCAATAGCTGACAGAAGTTCTACACCTATTGAAGTTATTTCTGTAAAAAATCTTCTTAAGAGAATTCATATTGAGGGGTCTGAGGCGAATTGATTCAAGCGCCACATTGGACAATATTGAGTTATATACATAGTTGCAATCAGCAAAAATCGCTGATTGCAACTCAATTCGCCTCAGACCCCTAGATATGGTGATTTGAAAATATTTTCTCACATAGTTCAACTGTTGTGATTACAGACTATATAATATGCATTAGCATAATATTATGCTGTGGCCGAATATATATAATGCTTTAACAAATTAAAACATATGTTGTAACCAATTTAATGTTCTTAAACTAAATAATGTATCTTCTTTTGATTTAAATAATAATATGCTTAGACCAGAGTTATGCAAGACAGACAGATTTCTTTGAAAAATAATACAGGTTTTAAGTCTCTTTGTAAAATTAAATTATACTAATGGATCAAGTGTGGATTTGCCAGGAACATTTCTCACAGGCCAATTGAGACACTGGTTAACACCAATTGAGATAATTGGATGGCAGTAGAATGTTCCTTACCTACTCAAAAGAATATTTTGAGTGATTGGAGACACAATATTTTTACAAGATATTTAAAACAGTAACTCAAAAAATACAACTTTAGTTTATGAATATTCAGGGCGCATTGTAGCAAAAAGGAAAATACACATTTTACACTCAAACTTAGCAAAAACCACTCGGATTGCTGCAAAAATAACAATTTGCAAAATCCACTCGGATTGCTGCAAAAATAACAATTTTTTTTTAAATATGGAATTTATTGACAAATCGCCAGCAGGTGCAGCACAGCAATTCCCAGCCGGGAATTTTTTAACAATATACATAAAAATTGTCCTGGCAATCACAGTTAATAAAAATAACCAAATAGGTTGCAACTGTAAAACCTAAATATTGAAACCTGAAATAGTATTGCACAGTTCTGCAACTTTCTTTAAAAGCCTACTAATTAAAAAGTATCAGTTTACGTCCATACCTTCTTTGGATTTGAAATTGTCTCATTTCTTGAGATATTATAAAAGGAAGTGAAAAAAAAAAATACAACACTGACGGTAACAACGCCCTTACTATATAATTATATGGCCAATGCATATGGTAAATGATAATTCAAATGTTCATTAATTACCACGATATAAGTATCTCTATATGCGGAGAAGAATAATCAAGAAACAATCATTTGTGGGGACGAACCTGTAGCGGCCGAAACTCTTACATATACTTTACTCAGCGGTATTATTGGAACTTGCATACGCTTTTCTTCGTCCATAAACTCCTTTACTTTTAATATAATTTCGCGAACTTCACTTGTTATGTTTTTCGGCATTTTAAAACGCTTATTGTTGTTAATTCAAAAACAAAAACAGATCTCGAAAATGGCCGCTTTGTTTTTGCTAGGGTATGACAGCTTGTTTTAGGTGGCGGATATGCTGCGTTCGGATACACGTAGAAAATATAATCGAAATCATGTTTTACTTGTATGAGCAAGCTATATCTGCCATTTTGATCAGGTCAAAATATAACATATACATATTATAATAAATAAAAAAGCTAATTAGGAAAAATTAAAGATTGATTTTTGTACGAGTAAAGTGAATAATAACACGATTGCATTTTAGAACAATCTGATTTTTTTTTTATTTTACTTATGGCTGATTTGCACTTTGGTAGGTCCGAGTATATTATAAAATGTTATGCTAAGTTGAGTACCCAGTAAATTTTCTCAAGTTATTAAATGAATGCTTTTGGATGTACGAAGATCAAATAATTGAGTATTAAAATATCTAAATATTAAGTCAAGATTTAAGTACTCAATACTCAATAGTTTATTGCTTCTACAATGTAAATACATAGGTGATAACAGTTTAAGGAGTAACAATTATGGACCCTGTCGGGCGCAGCACAGTTTGTTTGGGAGAAAGGAAGATAGTACAAACATATAATTCTAAAGTAAAGCGTTCAGTGTAATGTATATGGTAGGATAAAATTGTGATACTTTTATATTGCATAATTGATAAATTCGTTAATAATTTTAATATTGTATTAATAGTGTATAAAAGAAATAAAATATCGTTTGTTACTTAAATTCAATTATTATTTTTATTATTTGATCGATTATATTATTTATTATTATTCTCTTTATTAACATATATAAAACATATAAATTACATTTTTAAATACATTATTATAAAAAAAAAAATATATTTAAAAATATAAAAAATAGTGTCCCACCGGTATCGAGTACAGGGACCAAGCTATCGGTGGTTAGGGTTCCAGAGATAGAAACCTCCTCACAATACGTGCCGTGTCAAGAATGACTGCCTTCTGCATTAGGCCCTTAATCCAGCTGCCTAACGTGAGCCTCTGAAGGTGTTGATCGAGGCTCTTTGCAATCAACCCATGGGCTGATATGACTATCGGCACAATGATTGCCGAATCCACATCCCACATGTCGACCACCTCATGGGCCAAATCCAAATACTTCATTTGTTTTTCTTTTTCAGAACTTAAGAGATTGTCGTCATGGGGAATGGTGATATCTACAATCATTGCTCGGCGCTCTAATCGGTCTATTACCACTATATCAGGTTTATTGGCAACAATAGTCCTGTCAGTGATAATAGACCGATCCCAGTACAATGTTACACGACCATTTTCAAGAACTGGGTCGGGCACATATCTGTAGTACGGTAATTCCATAGTCACAAGGTTATATTTAAGAGCAAGTTGCTGATGGACTATCCTGGCCACTTGGTTATGTCTGTGCAAGTACTCGCCGTTGGCAAGACGAGAACAACCGGAAATTATATGCCTGAGGCTTTCTCCGGGACGATGACATGCCCGACAAATGTCAATCGTGCCATCCTTCAGGATATGTTTCCGATAGTTGTTCGTCATAACAACTTCATCAGTAATTGCACAGATAAAACCTTCAGTTTCTCCAAAGAGGTCACCGAAACGTAGCCAGGACACAGATGATAATAGATCTACTTCGGGCCCATTTAAGGCCCGATAAAAACGTCCATGCAGCTCTTTGCTCTTCCATACTTCCCTGCGATCTGTAATATTGAGTACTGCAGGTTTGCGCCAGTTCTCTCTACCTAAAGCAAGCGGGGTGAGTCCGTTGTCAACTGCCACAACATCCCGATGCACCTCCACGTTAACAGAGAGGAAGTAATCTCTGAGATTGCATACCTCGCGGTTATGTAGTGTCTTGGCATTTAAAAAACCACGACCCCCACATTTCCGCGGGATATACAATCTCATTACCGATGAACGTGGATGGTGCATTCGGTACGCGGTTAGCAATGTACGGACTCTTCTATCCAGGGCATCAAGTTCCGTCTGAGTCCATCTAAGTATGCCAAAGGAGTAGGTTAGGACTGGTATGACCCAATCATTATAGGCCCGCACCTTATTACCGCCTGACAAAAGACTTTTTAACACTTTTTTCAGGCGGCCAAAGAAGCGTTCCTGTAACGATTGCTTCATAGTCAATTCCTTTAAACCTAACGCCTGTGACATTCCTAATTATTATTATTATTATTTGAATTATATAAGTATTTAAATCTCGACAAACTGCGAAAGGCTGCCTGTCCGATGTGATCCAAGTAGGTACTAAAATTATTTGTATATAAACTTTACGGTCCTACGTCGTACGTCAGCAGTCGTGTCGCTCTGCTCGGAATATTTTTTATGGAAATTCATAGTATTCCAGTGTCGCTTGCAGTTTGCGGTTTGCAGTCCGTCTTGGACTTGTACCTAAAAGACAAAGTTTACACAAAAGTATATTACATAGTACGGGTCGCAATACCGCATAATTTTTTCAAAACCGGTATTTTCGGTACAGACATCAAATAAATCCCGGTATTCCGGTATTTCTGGGATTGAAGAAGTTATAGAAAAAAAAATAGTGAAAATAAAAGTTTACAAAGTGTGTTTCATATTAATATTAAAGTCTTCTGAGTTCTATCAAAATCAAAACAGTCATCAACGAAAACATTTATGTATACTAAGTAATACTATAAAAATCTGTTTTAGTCTATTTTCAATCAATTCCCACACTTATTAATTATTCACTATACAAAACCACGAGAGTATCTACAGTCCAGGGGGTACTGTAGATACTCTCGTGGTTTTGTATAATGACCTATTAGTTTAAATAGGATTAAATCTTAAAAAAAAACAAACCAACTTTAACGAAAAAGATATTAAATTCACTTCTAATCAGCTCTAATAAAATTATAGAATTGCCTTTAATACTGCTAAACTAATATTACATAAAACAAATATAAGTGATTAAACCTAGGATGTGCTCCAGACCTGAGTGTCTTATTGGACCAATTAAAAAATATCACCAAAATAAAAACTAGAATCACTTAATCTTATACCTACTAGATATAGCGAAGAAGAAAATCGATTGTTTTCGGGGATTTTAATATTGATTTACTAAATAAAAATAGCTTGGTGACAAAATACCTAAACGAAGTCCAAGAAGGTGGATATGAAATATTGAATAAAATCAATAGATTGTACTGCACCCGAGAAACTAGCACAACCAATACGATACTGGACCATGTGTGTACAAATATAAATAATCATTCATTCAATATCGCAATAATAGATTCATGTCTCTCAGATCACAAGCAGATTTTTGTCCAAATTGGTAAGCTGAAACCACAAATAAATAAAAAAAATCATTATAAAGCAGTTGACTATGAAAAATTGTACAATGATGCGTTGCAAGCAGACTACAAAAATGAAGAACACGACTATAACTACCTTGAAAGTTTTATCACAGAACAAGTATTTATAGTAAAATAAACAAGACTAAAATTTTAAATCCTCCACAAAAAGACTGGATAAACCGTAATATAATCAATAGGATAAATCTACGGAACAGTTTATGTAAAAAGAATAAAGATAATCCACTGGATAGTAATCCACGAAAGAATTTTATTAAAGAACAACAAAGAGTGAAGACACTTATCAACAAACATAAGAAAAATTACTACTATACTATGTTCCAGAATAGCAAAACTCAACCAAAAAAGATATGGGACCTCATTAACAACTTAGGACTAAATAAGATTAAAGACAGCAATACTCCTCCCAAACTAATATCGGACTCGAGACTCATTACGGAAAGTAACTCGGTATGTGATTTATTTAATTCGTTTTTCTCATCAATAGGTACGGAGTTAGCTAATAAAATACCCCACACTTACCACATAGATACGGGTAATACTCTAATGTATAACGACAATTACATTCATGATTAAACGCGATTAAACGTTTAAAAAACATAATCGTCGAAAGGTTGACAAATTGTATTATTACGTGTTTAAAATAAGGCATCTTTCCTCATTCACTAAAGATAGCCAAGGTCAGTCCTGGAAGTAGAACTATAAGGTAACTATAGGCCAGTATCAATCCTACCCGTTATATCCAAAATTTTCGAACGAGTTTTGTATAACCGCTTAAATACTTACTTGACAAAAAAAAGTTCCTAATAGATGAACAATATGGTTTTCGTTCGAAATCAAGCACGCTCACAGCGGCAATAGATTTGATTACAAAAATTAAAACCCATATAGATCAAAAAAGGATCTTTATTGATTTAAAAAAAGCTTTTGACACAGAGAGTCACAAAAAGCTCTTACAAAAATTAAATAATATAGGAGTCACGGGGAAAGCTTATAATATGTTTGAATCATACTTAAAAAATAGGCAGCAAGTTGTTAAAATGGATAACTATGTTAGCTCAAACAGAAACGTATCCTGTGGCTGTCCACAAGGTTCTATTATCAGTCCATTACTCTTTTTGATATATATTAATAATATTAATACAATAGGACTTGCAGGACACCTAACATTATATGCAGATGACACTTGCCTCTTTTATTTCGACAAATCAATCAACAACATAATTGCTACAGCTCAAAAGGACCTTAATCTTCTCAATGAATGGCTAAAATATAACCTCCTTACAATTAATACGTCGAAAACTTCATTTATTATCTTTTCTGCAAAAAATAAACAAATAGCTAACTTTCCACCTCTGACAATAAATAACGAAGCCATAAAACAGTCAAGCCATGAAAAACATCTGGGACTATGGGTAGATGAAAAACTCACCTGGAAATTGCATATTGATCATATCAAAACAAAACTAACATCTATACTGGGAGCATTACGTAAAGTCGCAAACTGTTTACCATACAAAGTACGGACTATGATATACAACTCGTTAATCAAGTCTCATCTGGAGTATCTAACAGAGATATGGGTATCAGCTAGTGTTAGTAATTTAAACTCGTTACAAAGAACTCAAAATAAAATAATTAAAGTCTTATTCCACTACCATTATCTTACTCCCACCAAACAGCTTTACGAAGAGACTAAACTACTCAACCTAAGACAACTTTATATCTATTACACTTGCATTCTCGTTAAAAATATTATTACTAACTCCGTACAAACAAATATACAGTTACATAATAGAAATATAACTCACAATCTAAGAAATAAAAATAAACTGGAATTAACGAAAGTACGAACTAATTATGGACGACGAACGATATTGTTTGAGGGAGTGCACCTGTACAACAGATTGCCGGACGATGTAAAAGTTTGCGATAGCATGTCTATATACAAGAGCAAACTTAAGAAATACGTTGATGTAATTTAAATGTTATATGTATAATTAAATCAAATAAAATTAAAGATAAAAATGTATAAATGTTACAAATACTGATGTATAACCCTTAAAAGACTTTTTAACACGCTAGAGCTATAATTCACTATTTAAATGTTAAATAATATTCAATGTTTTGGTGAAATTAATACCGGTATTTTTAAGTACTTGATTTGGTCAGGTATTTCAATATTTTCGAAATCCGGGATCCCGGTATGCGACCCATAATGCCAGCCTTCCAACATTTTTCCACGGCACAGAAGAATTAACCAGGAATATTCTTACAAACACTGGTTAATTCTGAAGTGTCCGCAGGACCGATGCCATAAATGCTTAGCAGATAGCTTGTCCCAATACTCTTTTACCTGTTAATCCATTCTCTCAGAGACGATGGGACGCGTCGTTATGCACATTAAGAAGGATTTTTTTAATTAACACAACATGCAATGTTGCAGAGCGCGCTCGTTTGTTGGCTGTGGGAGAATGGGAAACAGGCACTTCCATCGTCGCATAACATAGGCACCTTGTTGGACGATAACACATTCCGACTTGCCACTTGCCTTCGTTTAGGAACTTTATTGCAGTATATACCTACATTGCAGTTTTTATAATGTAATACGCAAATTTACCATTATATCAAGCCACTCACTGTTATCCTGCATTTTTATTACAACCTCAACACATGAAGACCCGTCTTCAAAATTGGCGATCCCGACGAAAAAGCGGTCCCCAGGCATTAGTCGGATAGAGCGGTCGAATATTGAAACCGTCACACGTTCCTAGCGATATACGTAGCTAGCTATAGTCGTGTGTCTATTTGTAATAATCTACTCGTAGGTACATTGTGAAATAATTGGACATTATAATAATCGAAGTGAACTATATTCTTTCGTTGCTCACATTACCCTTCAACGCCCGCAGTTAGATAGTGAGGAATTATAGGCCCTATTTAGGATAATGATCCTACCCCTCCCTCATATGTAAATATAAAAATGAATCCCTATTTTCCTTAGTCACGTCATAACTTGAGAACGACTTAACCGATTTCATTCATCTTTTTTTTATGATGTCTAATACATTTTTTGCAGGTTCTTACGGAACGAAAAATTAACAAAATAAAAAAACGCAGCAAATTGATAATGTACATTAACGCGAGCGAAGCCGGGGGCGAAAGCTAGTCTTATTAAATATGAATGAACGTTTTTATTCATTGAAGTGATTGTTTTAAATCTGATATATCTGTTAATTTAATACCATTTTACTACCATACATTTTATTTAATTTTTCCATAAAATTTGCATTCCTTTATTAAATCGACTTCCGTCGAATGTGAGAATGACTCATCATCGCACAGGCGCTTTGCTCTGAACGTAATGGTGGGTTTACACGCTCGCGTTCAAACTGACATTCAACGAGCACAAGCACGAGCACAAGTATGTGAACAGGCTGTTTGTGCATGCTTGCGTGAAAAAGTAAATGCGCAAGCTGCGTGCCGGGCTGCTTGCCAGGCTGCATGACGTACGTGTAAACCCACCGTGACATTGCAGCGATCAAAGTTGATTCAACACGCGTCGCGTTTCGTCGGATGGCATCGCGTTTAAATAGTTGAGTTTTGTGTTGAGGAAAGTTTAATTATGTAAATTTTTAGTATTTATTCAACAAAAATTATATAATAATAACTTAACACATCTCTCACACACGGCCGTCTGGATCCCAAACTAGGCAGAGTCTGTACTATGGTAACTAGACTGCTGATAAACATACTTAAATATTTCTAAATACATACATGTTGTAGATAAATTACACCCAGACACAGAACAAATTATCGTGCTCATCACACAATTATTTGTCCTGGGTAGGAATCGAATCACAAATAACATTGATATAAATTATTCTCACTATTTAAATTCACTTATGGCTCCTATATTTCCACTACTCAATTCACTTGTTGCGCTATATACTCCAAACATTATTTCATAGACAGATCGTGACGTCAGTCTGGAATTTTCTAATACATCGTGGCACATTCTGTAAATAGATTTATTAGTTCCGTGTATTATCAAAAGACAGCGTGCATCTCAATTTAGATAATCGTAACCCTTTATGACTTCCTGTACTCGACAATAGATAGCGCCCGCGGGTCCTGAGGCCATGTTTGTATACTCTTTGCTTTCGTAGCAAGAGGGTAGTGTTTGTATCTAAGAGCAATAATTACTAGTTTGTATACACTTTGGCAAGAGGTTTATTCCTTTATTGCGAGGGACGTAACTTGCGACTAACTTCAACCCCGTCACTTCTTCTATAAGCTCTGAACGTAGTGTTTGTTTACTCTTTGAAGCTTTGAAGCTCTGGTTGACAAATAACTTTAGTTTATGGTGAAAAATAAATAAATGAACCCAACTGTCATAAATTCCCTACATTTACATATTAAAAACACTGTATAGGAATTCACAAAAATGTATGACAAGGATGAATACAGCGGTTTTCACGAGTCCTATTACATGCATACATGTCCAATTGTACCTGAAAAAGATGTTGTTTATACGGATATATTAGGTAACAGTTGTGGCGTTAACTTCAAGCGATGGTGGCACGACCTTTTCTTACTTTCGTCTTCAAATGTCAGATCTATAGGCTTTTACAATAGCTCACATGCGATGAGGATTGAAAGATTTAGACAATACAGGAAATACCCTGCACGGATACATCCAATGAGCAAATTTACGTAAGTGCATACATATACCATAAACTTAGTATACTAGTTATTTCATATATAGAGTTGAATGATGTCGGGGCTTGAGGTGACGAGCGAGAGCATCTTCCCCCGCTGCCTTCGAACCTCGCCTAAACGCCTGCAAACCTCACCTGCCGCCCGCAAATCTCTCCTGCCACGCCCGCGTTGTAGTGACTTAAAATGTAATTTGTAAATGAAAAAGTTGGTGCCAAAGGTAAACTTTAATCAATTAAAAATAACTATTTAACTGCAATTAAATAATCTTAAGAACATCAGTAGATCCTATCATAACGTCCGTCCTGCAGAAACAATTTTACAGCTTTGTGTTGAGATTGCCATTTGGTTTGCCGGAACCGCCTGAAGTTTCCGGCCAGATCTCGTGCGTGAAATGTGAGTGATCGCTACCAATTCTTCTGTATCTACCGCGGTGCGCTCTTTGTTCTCTTTAGCTCGGTGTCTTAATATGTATATATTTTATACCTATTAAAAAAAGTATTAACATATTTTATTTTCAGAAGCTTCTGGAAATGTCTTCTTGTCTTCGCTGTACTTCTGACCAAGATACTATTTCGATTTACTTCTTCAATAATCTTCGACGTACCACTGGGTATTTATTATTTTGCAGCTTCTCTCGAGCTCATTATTATCATGGATATTTTCGTCAATATGAAGACTGGATATATTAATACGCAAATTAAAAGGGTGGTTCTGGATTCTAAAAAGGGTTTGATACATTATTGTTCTACTAAACTGTTTTTACACATGATGTCAGCTATTCCTATGCATTGGCTTATGTTTCTTAAATACGGTCAGGGGATAACTTGTGGTCTATGTAAATGCAACAGATTTATAGCCGTTATTAAAATAATAAGCGTCTTGAGTATTTACAGAGTGTTCGAAACGACCGTATTTTGGACTTGGAAACGAAATCCAGAGAGCACTCATTTGTTCAACCTTTTGAGGATTGCAACGGTCGGCCTTGTGACAATGATTCAGTTTTATGATGTTGTCGATGTTATGTGGATGTTAACTGTGTTAAACGATCAGAAGTTAGATGGTTCCGCTTTTACTAGCATGTTAATTGTAGTAAGATACGGCATAATAAGAGATGTTCCAAGTTATATGGTTCTGTGTTATGACATCTCCAGGATTTTCAAATCATTTTTTCTGTTTAGCTTTGGTTTAAAACGGAATTCTGGTTTTGTATGGGACAAGATATCTTCGGTGGTTGCTTATCTTATTGCTAACACTTTTTATGCGTGGACTCTATTAGAATGTTATTCGATGATCAGTCGACGAGTGTACCCGAAGGAACAGCTTATGAATATCAGGGTTTGTCTCAACGATTTGTTGGCATCTCGTCAGCTATCCGATGAACTGAAGTATAAGATTGACAGTTACTTTGACTTTAAGTCTACGAGTTTGAAGATATTTGAAACACAAAATGGGCTGTATAAGAGTTTGCCTAGTGGTTTAAAGAAAGAAATTACATTGAGTTGCTATTCGAAACTTATCATGAAGATACAGAGATTATGGACGGAGTGGCCCCTGAATCTTATAGAAGATTTAGCGTTGTTGTTAAGACCAGAGATGTACTTGAGTAATGATATTGTAGCCGAAGTAAGTCATGTACCTTATTCATCAATTTATAATTTGATATTTAATTTCTGTAGTCGCTGTATTTTGGTTAATACTGTTTTAGATTCAAAGTAAATGGCACTTACATCGTGACAGTTAAGATTGTAATAGACCTTATGTTTACTCTACCGAAGTTAATATTAGGGATGCACTTGTTAAAATAGTTTTAGTATATCATTTGACTGAGTGTCCTTAACGCTGTATGTTGTGTGGTAGGTATGTGGCTGACCACATACCTTAATTATTGCTACGAAAATCATTGAAGCGAAGTTATTATTTCATCAGGCTTGGACTTCAGGACAGGGTTTGATGATAGTAGATGTGGGTGTCCTGGCAGTGTACACCGTTAAGCACGAAGAGACCGGCCACCTTATCGATGGTGATTATTTTGGAGAAATTTCTCTAGTTACCGACAAGGAAGTTAGGATGTCCTACGTGGTCGCTGTCACTCCATGCAGGGTAAGAAAGCAGTTCAATTATTTAATGAATCGAGAAAGCTTCAATAAGAAATGGCGACTGACAGGTTAGGAAAATGTAACTGAACTTTGTTTCCAATCTATGAAACGAATAACCATCGATCCTGTGTATAATACCTACTCCAAAAGCCGTTTGATTTCTAGACAACTGATATTTTTATACCTGGTCTCGTTGATATTTATAGGAGCTTGTCCAGTGTCGCAAATATTTTCCATGCCATTATTTTCCTGTTTTCAGATATTGATTTTAGACAAGCTGATATTTAGAAACTTCATGCGTAATCATCCAGAGACCTTTTATAATCTAAAAAGAACATTGTATAATAGAAATCAGAGATTAATGGCGGGAAAGAAATTAGGTGACCTGTTAGAGCCGCGAACGAACGAACAAACAAAGAAGACAGGAACACCTCCAGATCATGAAGCCGGTGTTGGTGATGGTCATTAAGTGTGCAAGTCTTATAACCTAAATATGTTTACGAGACTGCCGGTGCAGTCAATCAGGTCGAGTTAGGTGTTTAAGTGATAAGCATGAATAATTCAGCACACATCTTTCTTTTTTCTATGAATATCTTCATCTATTTCTATCATCCTCCGACTTCATTTAATAATGTTATAATTATGTAAGGCCTTCGTTAATAAGTTGGATTGATGTTAATAATTTATTTTTTTCTTTGTTAAGTTTATAATTACATTGGAGGCAAGTAATAAATACCTAGATAATAAAAACAAACTCGAGTTTTATATTTTTTCTATTTCATTTAATTATTATAATTTCTACATCTCATAAGTATTACTTTTTTGAACCGAGGAACCGGTCTTTTGTGATAACAATATAGTTCTATACATTATCTAAGTAGTAAGTGTTATAAATACACATATACGTAGCAATTGCATAAAAATGTACGCTACAAAAAATAAAAACCGGTTAAGTGTGAGTCGGGTTCGTAGTCGAAGGGTTATTTTTATATTTTTAGGGTTCCGTACCTCGAAAGGCAAAAACGGAACCCTTATAGAATCACTTTGTTGTCCGTCCGTCCGAACGTCTGTCTGTCTGTCTGTCAAGACCCTTTTTCTCAGAAACGCGTGGAGGTATCAAGCTGGAATTTATATCAAATACTCAAGTCTACTGTCCCTTAGAGCTGTGAAAAAATGAAACTTCTAAGCCAACGCAATCAAAAGATACAGCCGTTTATGGCGAAAATTTCTGCAAATTTTCGACACTCGACACACATCAAAACCTACAGGGTACTTCCCGTGAACTCAGAATTTTGAAATTTGGCACGAAGCAACGTCTTATAGCACAGATAAAGGAAAAATTGCGAACACCGTAAATTTTTAGTTACATCATATGAAAACAATATTTTACGGAACCCTCGGTGCGCGAGTCCGATTCGCACTGGGCCGGTTTTTTTGTTATAGCAGCAATACGCACTGTAGAAATTCAAACTGTCTACTTATTACGGTTCATCATCTATAGCTCGCTGACAGACAGACAGACTAATGATTGATAAAAGTAGAAGACAGGATGTGCCCTACTTTATGTATATAATTTTTAGTTTTACAAATAAAACAAGCAAATTAAAACTAAAAAATATATTAGGTCTTTATATATGAAATTGGCGTTTGTTGAACTTGTTGGCCACTTCGATCTCAAATATCTGGCGTTTGGTTAGGAATTCCAAATTCAATTTAAACTAAAAATGGCAAGAAGCCACGCTGTTTTATTTATTACTAGAGAACGCGTCGTGGTCGAATTTCGACCATGATTTATTTCATTGGCCAATATTACTTGACCTGTCATTGTATAGACTTTTGTACCATGACAGGTCAAAGATATACTGGACACTCATAGCTGTATGTACCCGTTTTTGCATTTTTTTTCTTTGCAGCAAATATTGTTACAAAATTGTAGCATTCGTCACTTCTTCTCTGTATAAACTACAAGTGTGCGAAATTTCATACTCCTCCGTCCGCCCAATTTTCGTAAAAACGGATCCAAAGTTTTCGCTTCACGTATAATATATAGATTTTGACTTTCTTGTGAGTATTGTTTATGAGGCTTATTCTCAAATCAGTGACAGGTAGGTACACGTTGCTTGAACGCAGTTCTTGTGACTGTTTCTTCATCATTTTCTTGCTCTTTTCCCAAATTTATTTGGGGTCGGTGCAATGTGTTTTCATCTTCCATTCTCCTCTATTTTCACTGTTTACTCCCTTTCTAGCAATATCCTCTTTCACTTAGTCTTCAACTCTTGTATCCGTTAACTTCCATATACATTAAAGTCTCCTCTATAATTCGGCAGGTCACTGCTTACTCCCTTTCTAGCAATATCCTATTTCACGTAGTCCTCAACTGTTGTATCCGTTAACTTCCATATACATTAAAGTCTCCTCTATAATTCGGCAGGTCACTGCTTACTCCCTTTCTAGCAATATCCTCTTTCACGTAGTCCTCAACTCTTGTATCCGTTAACTTCCATACATTAAAGTCTCCTCACCACATTTTGCCCATCCCTCGTCCACCACCACATGTCCATACCACGATAATCTATTGTTGTTGTCAGGATTGTTTCTTAACTTTTGTTTTATACTAGCTAAAAATTTCATTAAAATCGGTTCACTAGTTTAGAAGTTCATCGCGAACAAATAACGTGACACGAAGTTTTTATGTATATATTATATTGTTTTGTTTCCTTGTTTGAAGTTGCATTGGGCTGAGTCTTGCTTTGGTTGTAGCCGTTATAAGATATTGTAGTGGTGTTGAGCATCGAACGCTATTTTTTGATCTGCCACCAATTGGGTTCATTTGAGGTGACAAATACTGACAACTCGTTAACTCGTTGCAAAAGTTTAGGACTGCGATATTTTTTTATCGTTCCACAAGACTGCCTAAAATGCACGAAATTAATCTTCACCCAAAACGATATTGTAAAATTGTAACCAATAAATAAGTTTTATTCATCAAGAGTTTTTTTTATAAAAAGGAAATGCAATATTGTGTCCGTCGACGATGATAGGAGGTACCGCAAGGTGTGTCACTGGCACTAGTAATACGGCCCCTAGAATGCTACTCTGATCTTTTCACATAAAATTCACATACTCTTTCCACATTTTTTTTATGGTATAGGGGGCAAACGAGCATGCAGGTCACCTGATGGTAAATGACTACCGCCGCCCATGGGCACCTGCAACTCAAAAGTCACAAGTGCCCTTTAAGGTTTAGTGCCTCCGGTAACCTCACTCAGTCGGCGAAAAGCAATGCAAGCATTCCTTTACTGCAGGTTTTCTGTTTCTGAGGCCGTGGTATTACTCCGGTTGAGCCGCCCCATACGTGCCGAAGCATGGCGCTCCCACGAAAAATAACACATGTTAAAATAACTAAAAAAAATCCTCCATTTCCCTTGAGACTACTGCGTGACACTACTAGTAGTGTCATGGGAGATTTCTATTTCCCGTGACACTACCAGTAGTGCCATGGGTAAAACTGCATTTCCCGTGACACTACTCTTTCGCAAGTCGTGCCACTGGAAATTTTATCTCCCTTGGCACTACTATGTTATCTATCCTTTTTAATAAATATCCTCCATTTCCCTTGACACTACTGCACTACACTATAACATAATTATTATATGAACTTATATAATTTAACCACAATAATAATGAATCACCATAATTTATTAAAGTTGTGTTTTTTTTATAAGTTGGTCCACATATTTGATGAAATACGGCATTTTTAGGTTAGAAATACTCTTCAAGTATGTAGGCAACCCTCTAAAATCATGCTTTCGGGTAATAGAGGTAAAGCAGTGCAGTGTAATATCTCGATAAGTCCATTGTGCTATGTGATTGTGACACGGGTACGACGCGGACGCTAGTAGGTAACAACGCTCATGTGGTCTATAGACCACATGAGCATCGTTACTTACTACCTACTTATACTCTACTACTACTTACTCGTTACCTACTGTTGTAGTAGTGTCACTGGTAATCAGTTAATTTACGGGGAATTTTTATATATGAGTTTAACCAGCCAATGAGAATAGTAGTGTCACGGGAAATAAAAATCTTCCATGACACTACTAGTAGTGCCACGCAGTAGTGTCAAAGGAAATGGAGGGTGAAAAAAATAACACATGTTGAATGAGGGAAATAATTACAATATTATTTTACTGTTATTGTTTATCGATATAGGTATTTTTGAAAAAATCAGTACAACACTATTTGTTGTGGCCATCATATTTGAGAAACATTTGACTTCAGATCCCGTGACCATATTTCCTATTTCCTCTTCTTCCTTTCTCTCTGAGGCTAACAGCGTTTCGTTTGCATCCTTGAGTACGGAACCCTAAAAACCCAGACAGGATGATAAAAAAGCGAAATATGCTATTACCGCGTATGCGATGCTTGTTTCGGTATGACAATTACGAGAGCAAGTATTATTATTTAATGGAACTTACATAATCTTAGTAAAACACAGAAATTCGGTTAAATGAATATGTAGCTATATATATAACCGGTATAACCGATTTCACTTGAAATGGTTTCAAACTGGTACAGACCTGAATGGTAACTGATTAATTTAACTATCACTGGTGTTTAAGCGGATAACTGTAAAAAAACAAAGCTCATTGGTATCTGATTCACAGATTATAGTATCAGAATTATTGACATATATCTTAAAATAACAGAAATAAGTACCTAACAAAATTGACTGATACGTCGACAATAAAGTACGTAAAAAAAACACTATAAAGCTATATGCTTCACGAACACCGCATGCATGTCAATCACGAGGTTTTCCTCAAATTGTATTAATATTCTTAACACGGTACGGTGAAATGGCCACCTGTTCGTGGTTTGTAATCACCAAATGTAAGGGTTTACGTAATTGAATGATTTAAACATAAAGGTATTTCTTGTTATATGCCGCCCATCAGGCTTTAACACAATAATGCATGGTTAAAAATAGTTACGACCATTACCTGAAAGACCTAAACCCTCGACGCGGATCAATTACTTACTCTCAGCATCAATAATAATAATAATAACTTGACACATCTCACACACGGCCGTCTGATCCCAAACTAGGCAGAGCCTGTACTATGGTAACCAGACTGCTGATAAACATACTTATATATTTCTAAGATGCTCATAAAGATTGGGAAGATTGGGAAGATTGGGAAAGCGTTAATATGAGAAGTAATGCGGAACTTACGGACGTTCTGGTATGTCCATAGTGATTGATACAGAGACGTTGTAAGATACATAGTGGCCTGTAAAGGGAAAAATTTGTTAGAATATTTTTTTTAAACGATGTAATCAACTGCTGAAATGGAAGAACCCTTCAAGCCCCCAAAAGCTGATAAGGAAGAACCCAATTTCTAATTCCAATTAAGTTAGTGGTAAATGTATGAACATTTTATGTTAATACGTAAATAAAAGTTTAAATTAAGTTGATAATAGTTTGTACTGCACGTACTGATCTGACTATATACATACTATATCCAAAAGACAGGCAGCAACTTACTTACTATTTGTCCTGGGTGGAAATCGAACCCACGACCTCTGGCTCAGCAGTTAGGCTCACTAACCACTTGCTATGTAGAGCTGTTACAAAACGTAGCCAATTTATTTTTCGTGGCATGTTTTCGATTTAAATTGCGATACGATACCGATGTAGTTAAAATCGTTGTTTAGCTGTAGGCTACTTTGTCAAGTGGTTTCAATGTCTCATAGGACCTTTATTTGTGTTCGTAATACGCATATAGTTAGTTTATCTGTAATTTTGTGTAATTTGTGGCTTTGGTACTTTCGGTTCTATAAACCAAATTAAA
The DNA here is from genome assembly GCA_963859945.1 of Euplagia quadripunctaria. Taxonomy (NCBI): domain Eukaryota; kingdom Metazoa; phylum Arthropoda; class Insecta; order Lepidoptera; family Erebidae; genus Euplagia; species Euplagia quadripunctaria. The sequence continues at coordinate 4,207,036 of OY982559.1, forward strand.
ATTTATAGATGGAGCGATGACCTAGTTAATTTGACAGGGTGCTAAATGAAGACGACGCATTTTCAGTCTGGAAGTCTTTTTCTGGGGGCTTATGGTCAGAAGTGGCCGTTTCGCGGCTGCGATGATACTGAACATGACTGCAATTCGCAATTGAAAAGGGATGTGCGGGGGAGTAGCCTTATAAAAGATTTTTTTTCTCTTGAATCAATATATAATCTTTTATATAAACTAATTATAGTCAGTTACAAAACTTAACCTTACCAGTTTATTTTTTATTGTCATTGTTAAAATATTTTCGTAATCAGTTGTTGGTGTTTAATAAAACCGAATGTGTTTTAACACCTTTATAATGCAGCGCACAAAATGTAGAATGCAAATTGACTTTTATATAATGTAAACCAAGGTGTCAACTGCATGGTTAAGTGTTAGAAATCTTTCTGTAACTCCACACCTGTCGAATTGTTGTCAGATTCTCAATCTCGAATACCGTCGCGACCCACGTCTCGGTATGCGGTACGCTAAGAATAGGGCTGCCATTCCGTACTATACATATTTATTTAATTCACTAGGTATGCTGTGGATAACAGTGTGAGTGTATATTTACTGTGAAATAACGAACAGTGTTATTGTTCGTTATTCCAAATAAATAGTGTCACCTTTAAAAAAATAATGTAGGTAATAATAAATTCTGTACTCCTGCACTGAACACAGCTTGTTATCTTGGACTTTCTGGACTGAATCTGGGGTGGACTCAGCCAGTCGGCAGTTCTGAAATTCGTCTTACTAAAAAGTTAATGCTATATATTTTTTTTATTATACCTGCGAACAACCATCGTTTTTCGTACCCTAGCTTTCATTCCATTCCAAAATATGTATAATAATGCAGTATGGAGGAACGCTACCATCAAATTTAACAATAATACTATATAGTAGCCACACATGTATCTCTATTAATATACATTTAAAATTACTATACGATTCCCTAACGTTTTTGGATTTTGTTAATGAAAGGTAGCAACCCTATTTACGAATGATGAACGTAATAATTTATAGGCATCAACGTTGAAGCATTGTTGCATAAAACGAGTTCGATGTTATAAAATATAATCTGTTTACATAATACGGAACTTAATAAGGAATAAAATATCATAATCACATATTGGTAGATCAAGGAACACTGGCATTAAAGATAATACAATTGCATTTTTATCCGTTTGACAATACGAGCGTCTTGGATCACGGTATCAGTATTCCAAGTACGATTTTTCTGTAGGGCTTTTATAACCACGACTGTTAATTCTTTGCTTGCCACTAATTCGTGGCAAGAGTGATTATACTTTGTTGTTTTAAAAAAGATGTGAAGGAGTTTAAAATCCCAGGAGAAAGTTACGCCGTGTGTTCTATCGCGGGTACAAGTTAAATGGTAGTGTTCAGAGCAATTGTTGGAGATGCTAACCCGTCGCTAGTAATTTGCATTATCATTGACGTCACGATTGGCGTAATGGTATGCTCCTATCTGCGCAAATTTGTGTCATTCCAAATATTTGTCCCGAGTCTGGATGTTCTTTGTGACCGTTGTTTAAATGTTTGTGAAGCACCCTGCGACACAGTGGTGTTTATTAATGCAGTTCTCTTTTTAAAAAAAATAAAAAACCGGACATGTGCGAGTCTGACTCGTGCATCGAGGGTTCCGTTAGTTCCGTAAGCAAACTAACTAGTATGTAGATAGTAAGTTCATCTCGGGAATCAATTCTCGAAGATTTTTGCCTGTTTATTCTGAAAGACAAACTTAATTTTGCGTTTCTAATACATCTCTCTCTACTCTCCTATACATCGATGTACGACAAAGTCAACTTTCCAACCGCAAAATATAAGTTTGTAATCAAACACTAACAACTACTACAAAAATATTTTTTTTATGTGATATATAACAACAAAATAACGATTTTCGATTTTTTCCTATGTGATGGCCATGTCTTTTGATTGCGTTAACTTGAAAGCTTGATATTTTTACGATTTCATTGGACCTCAAACATAAGTTTTTGGTATTTACGGGTTTTTCCTTTTGAGGAACGGAACCCTAAAAATCAAAAGTAGTTGAAAACCATATAGCCGCGTCTGCTTACGATAGCTGCTCACTACTGTATGAGTCAGCATGAGATAGATTGTCACCCGGTTTCTGAAAAGCTGGTCAAAATATTGTTCAACTGAGCTGTCAAGTTAACAGTGGTGTCAAATCAGTTCTAATTTCTGAAACGTTAATTAAAGAATAATTTACTAACAACATTCGAACATTGAATTTAATTGACAAGAAATGTAACATACGAAAATTTGTTAATTTTTGCGTTGAACAGCCTTTTAGAAACCGGGCGTTAGTCTATTTATTGATTAGGTAGTTTAAGAAAAATAAGCAATTTCAATATTGAGTTTAAAATTTTCCTAATCTGTATTTAAAGATAATAAAAAAATGAAAATTTTGAACATATTTTGAACTAAAGAAACACACGTGATTTTCGGGAGGGGGGAGGGAGTTAGTCTAAAACCTCACCACGTACTTATCACTAGGTGGGAGGGGGGTTAAAAAGTTGCTAAAAAAACATCACGTGATTAATGGACGACCCCTTAGCGAAGAAGTTAATGAGTTTGTTATTTGTTTTAGTGTAGATCCGAGGTAAAAACGGCAGCCTTTTAATGTAGTCATTTGTTTTTCAGTTTTTTTTTTATATAAGTTGTCATAAAAGGTTACAGTTAGGGCTTGCAGTATTCGTTCAATTTTACTATTCGAATATTTTGAATAGTTAAAGAAATACTATTCGAATTATTCGAATAATACGAATTTTTCGAATATTCCGAATATTTTCTACGTAAGGAACAGCAGTCATTTAACTTGAATATTGCACATGATTCGCACAATGCCACTTAGGTAGAATTTCAAAAGAAAATAGTAAATGTTTATAAACATAATTTCTTAAAATATTTATTGATATAAATCACTATCAGACTTAAGAGATAGACTTTAATAATAAAAATAATAACAAATATTCCTCTCTTAAAACAATTAACAATTTTTTTCCAATTACATAAATTAAAAGAAATAAATTCTTCTATTATTATTCATAGACATAAAGTTAACATTTTAAAATTACAATAAAACCAACTTCTTTTATCAAAATAATGATTCGGTCATTTGTTAAGTCAGTTCTTTGGGTTAATAAAATTATGAACTAAAAAATCAGTCTTCTCGATTTTAAAATATGAAAAGGTAAAAATACTTTACAATTGAAAAGCAAATTGTATCAAAAAGTTAATACTCAATGATTCTTGCTTTGATAATATGACCTGAGAAATGAAGGCACTACGAAGGTAGCTGCATGTCATCCTACATGATGAAAACACTTTCAGATTCTACGCTTGTTGGAGGAATCGTTAACAAAACATTATATGCCCTTATTAAATGTAAATTTTTTGAACCTCCAGCCTCATAAGATGCCATCTCTACACGCATTGCAATTTCTAAATCTGCGTTAGATTTATATGTAAATGAATAGTCTGTTGCGGAGAGTTGTTAGTGTTGCCAGAAGTGGTAATTAAATATATATTTCTTTTTTATTATTCCTGTTATGTTTTAAAATATTATCATTATAAATGTTAATAATAAAAATGTTATTTGTAGTAGGTATTCGAAAAATTCGAATATTACTATACATGTTATTCGAATAGTATTTAAGGTGAATATTCGAATATAACGAATATTCGAATTTTCGAATTTTCGAATACCAAGCCCTAGTTACAGTCCGTTTGATGGTAACTGGTTACCGATGCTTATAAATTTTGTAACAATTTTATTGTCACTCTAAGGTTGCCCATCTGATACCCGGGCTGGGGTTCACCAGCAGAAATTAGATATAGATATCTCCTTCATGCTTTGGATTGTCTGCGTCGTTCGACAGAAATATGAATTGACAATTAAATATGTGACCTAATTAAGTCAACGTCCACTGCAGTAGCACTGAGCTGAATTAGTGTGTGTTGTACTTTGCCTCTATTTTATAACAGATGTAGGTACTTATCGATGAATAAGAAAACCATTAAATTAAAAAGTTATTTAACCGCGAGCAAGCCACAAATAATGACATAAGAAGTCTTACGATATGTCGGTCACTAGCGTGCTTATATATTAAGTTACAAGTGGAGCATAATCACGTATCAAAATGTATGTAGATACATACTATGTATGTTATGTGGCAAGCAGGGCTGGCACCCCAGCCGAAACGAAAACAAACATTTTTCAGGGTACGAGTGCGTTCTAACAGATTCAGTTACAGTTTTACAGATACAGTTAGCGTGTTACAGAAATATGTGGTCAAATTTTAGGAGCGTTATGTGTAGCCGACAAATTGTTGATTTCTAAACAACACAAAAATAGCGACTTTACAAAAATAAATTAGCACTACGTTATTCACGGGTCGACTATACGACCCTAAAATAAGAATGCACCTTTCTGTAACACTATATATATCTAACATACCGTAAATCTGGATATAAAAGGTTTTATAATTTTTTTTATAAAAAAGTAAATGTTTAAATTCACCGGCATTTGATTTTTAATGCCGGGAGATGGCGTGCTAGCGTTTTGGCATATGTTGGGGGACTTGGTGGTTTGAACATTAAAAAGGTAGTAAAGTGTACCAAGCACAACATCACTGCTGAAGACGACATTTTAAACCACACGTCAATCATGTTAATTTCATATTTAGCGTAAATTGTAGGTACTTATTTTACCTATGTTTACACATCCTCACTCATATAATATTTATTGGTTATGCCGCAGAATCGACGCAGAATTGAACACAAATAAAGAGAGTTTCCCAACCAAACTACACAGTGTTTCCTGATTCGCACGGCAATCCGTTTGTAACCTTAACATTTACCACGCGAAGTATGTTACGTGACGTCTTATTATTTACAAGAACATCTTTTGCTTTGAGCAATCGATCTACTCCCAACCTTCACTGAGGACGTACACATTTGTGAACGTAAATCGAACAATTTAAGACAGTCCCAATCACCTACCAGTTGCCAGTGATTAATTGTTGTGCTTTATATATTTAACTATTATTCAACCAATTTATAAGTATGTTTATCAGCAATCTGGTTACCTTAGGTACCTTAATCTGGTTACAGGCTCTGCCTAGTTTGGAATCAGACGGCCGTATGTGAGATGTGTGAAGTTATTACACACATCAAAAAAGTCTAAGCAACATGTACGGTTTTGAACTTTTGAACGGTTTTTACCTAACTAATGTTTTTACTATTGTACAACAAAATTCTTCATTCAATTGTTCATTTCCTTCAATTCATCACAATAATTAACAACATGTGTACCGTAACATACGTAGTATGAAATAAAGTTAAAACTAAATTAAACTTTTCATGTCTTACAAAATAAATAACGACATTTTTTTAATTATTTGGCAATTAAATACAAAGTGTGACCGCCTCTGTTGTTCAAAACTTGTCGGCAACGATTTTTCATTGAATTTATAAGATTGTTTATCTGATCCTGCGGCAATCGCTCCCAATGGAATTTTAACAAGTCTTTCAGTTGTTGGGTTGTCGACACTCCATCCGATCAGATGAAGTGTCCATCCAGGTTCCATCAGCGTGAAATTTGAGTCAAGACTTTGTGCAAATGGGTGAACTTAAGGCCCGAGGACATGTTCAACATAAGTTTCAGCGTTCATATTGCCATCTACAAAAACGAGCTCAGTTCGTCTGCCCATACCATCACTGAGGAGCCACTGTAAGGGTGCACTTCCTGGACGCATGTCAGCCGTTCAGCATTTACGGGACGACGATACATTCTTACCCTTCTTGTATCAGGCCTAAATCCAAACCGGGACTTATCGCAAAATAAAATTTTATCCCATTGGTTCTCGGTCCATGTCAAGTGTTCCCTACACTATTCGTTTCGATCGGCGCGATTCCCATTGTGTATAGGTGGGCATCGCGTCGTGCTCGTAGGCCGTATTCATGCAACCTATTTCTCACCGTTTGGTAGCTAACAACAACACCGCTTGAGAATTGTAGTTTTAAACCTATCTCCCGGGTGGTTAATATCGGCTGACGTCTTGCAGTCAGTTGTATGTATCAGTCCTGTCGAGCAGTTGTACTTCCTCTATGTCCTGGGTGCTGTTCAGCAGGATCCCCTGTATTAACATTACGCTACCAAAAACAATAAATCACGCTCCTATTGACACCAAAATTCCAAGATATCTGGAACTGATTTCTTCCCCGCCACTCAATTTTTTCAAAAACTGTATATCTCAAAATGATAAAAGTGAGATAAATACCAAATTTATCAAGCAACGAAATCATATGAAATCGGGAAAAAATATTAGCTTTTATTTTAATGAAAACAAGACACAATCGAAATCGGTGTCCGGTCTGCTCGTTTGCCCCCTAAACCATAAAAAAAAAAAATGTTTCTATTTTTAAAATCAGTCAGTATATGTTTCTGAGAACAAAAAAGATTGTATACCAACTTTGCTAAAAAAAAAATAATATATCAAAGAAAAAGTAAAATAACATGCAGTTTCTGTAAATGATGCGTGTTGATGACTTTTTTGATGTGTGTCTATATATTTATAAGTTAGACGTAGACACGTAAATACACTATTTACGTGTCTACTTCTAACTTAACATTGAACTTGTTATTGTAAACTAGTTGTTTTATTAACCTCTCCCGTATTTACAAAACAACTACAAGTAATGGAGACTTTTTTTTCTAATGTATTCATTTCTTTGTTCACAAATTATATTCCTACGATCCAGCTATGTTGGTACCAAAGAGCCTCAACAAACTTGAAATTAAATTGTTCTAATTTCAACATTGGTGCTATTGAGAAGAACCAGAATGTGACAACCCTACCAGTACCTACGTGGAAAAATTTCGTCATTCAGACAGTTTTTAAAACTACTTGCTCTCAACCTACAAAAGCGGTGATCTAGTGATTAAAGATTACGGTATATACATATTTAATATGGCGTCTCGTGCATTATGAAAACTGTACAATTTAACTAAGCCAGTTTTAACTGATTTTACTGTTTTTCTTTTTATTGCATAGGGTATTTCTCGAGAATCTTTATATAAATATTTGATAGGAAAGTTTTAAATTTTTATTATCTATACTAATATAAATAGACAATAAAAATTTCGAGCTCTTAAATCATGCTGATAAACAAATGGAGATTTTTATTTTGAGGGAAAACAAGATACCTACATAGAAGGTACAAGGACAATATTTATCTCTATCACTAATATCAATAAAAATATAATCAAGTAATAAACATCAAGTGTGTTATGGTCACACTCACTATGCTTTATTAAAAAATAAACTATTGTTTGCAAAAATTTACCAAAATAACTACCTGGCCTGTTCTCTATCAGAAAGAATGTATACCTAAACCTAATAGTTAAACCTAAAACTTAATAAAAAGTTAAAAATTAATTTGGAGAAAACGAAACGAAAACTTTTTCCCTATGAAAAAGCCAAAAACCAGAGAGTATTTTGTTCATTCTTAAATCTGGAAAAGGCTTATGATAAGCTGGGTGAAGAGCGCGCACGCACGCGCGCACGCACGCACGCACGCACGCACGCACGCATGCACGCACACACACACACACACAAGCCAGACGTAGCTCCGCAATATCCTAACTCGGAGCTTTATGTGAAGTTGTCGGTAACACAGAACCTTTCTCATTTTGTTAAATGAAACCAGACAAGTTCGATCCGGGTCTTTATTATAAGCCTTATTTCCTGGTCAGATTCCCATTCTTGATTTGGAATATCTCGGCCACGTGCTTGGGTACGATGGATATCGCCTGCTCTAAATAATTATGATGGGTAAGGTAGAGAAAAGAGACGCGAAGGAAATAATCGTGGCTGCGCAAAATCCGGTTGTGGACCGGTATTACCTCCATCGAACAATTGTTCCGCTTGGCTATTGACAGGGATGAGTGTAGGAAGCTGTCGGCCAAGCTTAAGGAATGAAAAGGCACTTGAAGAAGTAGAAGAACTACCATGATGATCATGATCCAAAACTTGGTCAGGTTGGGTAATTTCTGCGCCCTGTGCCTCGTTGGCACCGCACTCGATACGGCAGTCCTCCACCTACTTGAGCTGTTTGTTACCTATACTCCACAATTCATTCGCATAAAAAATATATCCCTTTCCTTTCATTGCCTTTCGAAGTTATGATGGAAATACAATATAAATGTTACTGTGTCAACAGTAGTGTGCTTTACATCATACTAGTACAGTTTCAAGTGACCATTACACTCGTTTCGTAATGACGAGTACTGCACGCATCTGATTCTGTGGCCGGCGCGACCTTGTTTTCGCAAATCCGGAACACTGGTAAACTGAGATATTTTTATAAATTCTCGTATAATCTTCGTATTATACTTTACGCACACATTACGTTAGTGGGTGATGGGTGTTTGTGAATTTAATTCTGGACATGTTTAATAATTTATCGTCATTTTGTGATATATCGAAAGGGCAAAATCCAGGCTGATGTATTCTAGGCAAGTAAAGAGTTTCAAGAACACAAAAAATTTACAAACTTAACAATAGGTTTATCATGTTGATTTTAATAATAAACTGATATAGTACACACCAAAGCAGATATATATATATGCAAATAAGTATTTTAGGTTGCGTAACGGTACGGTCGGCATGATTTTTACATATCAGGCTTCAAAGCAACAACCTTGGCAACAAACTGGCAATAGTGCTATTAGAGTAAAAAAAACCAGACAAGTGCGAGTCTGACTCGCGCACCGAGGGTTCCGTAAGTAAACAAACTTGTATTTAGATAGTACGTCCATCTCAAGAATCAATTCTCGAAGATTTTTGCAGGTCTTTTTCGAAAGACAAACTTAACTTTGCGGCTGCTATGTACGACAAAGTCAACAATCCAACCGCAAAATATAAGTTTGTAATCACAAAACCTTTTTTTTTTTTTGTGAAATAACAACAAATTAACAACTTTCGGATTTTTTTCTCAACTTGTGATGTCAGATTTTGCTTTTCAAATTTCTCTCTTCTAGGTCAATGGAAAGTACCCTATAGGTTTTGATTTACCTTACGAAATGTTTAAATTTAGTCAAATATAAAGCTTAAGTGGCGATATCTTTTCATTGTGTTGACTTAGAAGCTTGATTTTTTTACAACTTCAAGGGACCGTAGATTTATGTATTAGGTATTAATTTCAACTTGAAGCGTCTGCGGGTTCCTGAGAAAAAGGTCTCGACAGACAGACAGACGGATAACAAAGTTATTCTATAAGGATTCCTTTTTTTCCTTTTGAGGAACGGAACCCTAAAAATTGAAATCATCAATGACCTTAAGAAATCGATTCATAAAAAAATGTAGTTGTTAGTTTGTTGTAATCGGCAATAGAACCAGTTGAGATATTATGTCACTAGTTCAACTGAGACTATTAAAATATCAAAGATGAATAATTGCCCATAACGCTGTTAGTAATTAGCGTATTCGGACCAAACACGAATGAGCCTCGTATTTGTACGTTATGCATAATTTTAGTGGGTCAGTGCTACTGGTCCATTAGTTGCGTCTTACGTATCAATTGCCCAAATTGTTAATTTTTTAGTGATGCAAGATACCAAGTTATTGAGTTAAATGGCAACCCTGACAAAATAGTTTTCTCTTCGCTCGCTTTCGATCACGGATATTGCAAGAAGTATAAATAGGTACGACTGAAGAGATTTAAGGTGTATAGGTAGCCTGTACTACGGTACAGGCTCAATTTATACCTGATATCCCGTTTTTTATATGGTAATTTTTGACGCTACAGTTCGCTGCTTGAAATGTTCAGATTTCAGAATTTTTTGAGTGATTAAAAATCAAAAGATTACAATTGTAGCAGTTGGACGTTAGTAGCCTGTCTCACGAGTATGCAGTATTTTTTTTATTTTAATCTATTAAAAATTCGGTTGAGGCGAGAATTTTTTCCATTATGCACCACCGTATGGGCGGCGGTTCAAAATGATTCCGAGGAGGGTGACACAGAGCGCTAACAGGTGTCGTACCTCCTAAATAATTTATTTACACAACATTATTTTTTTTCTTTTCGTCTGTGCCAATGGTTTTCAATCAATACAGCATAACTTCCTTCTTTGTTCCTTGGTTCGCTTTTCATTAAAATAACAATTAGTTTTCTTTTTAACCGACGAAAAAAAAAGGAGGTTCTCAATTCGACCGTATATATATATTTTCTTTTTAGCATATATCTAGTAACAAGCAGCCGTCATCATTTTCCTCTTCTAACAAAAGACAGATTAATAAACTAGTGGTGGCGTCGTACGACATTCTGTCTCGCGTGAATGGTATGGACTGAGGCTTCCAGTTGCGACATGTGAGGTCTGCAGTCCATTTCGGAATAGAAACAGCCGCGACCGCAGGCAACAATGCGGTCGATTCGAGACTGCACCTCGTCTTGGACTTGTACGTTTAGACGACTGCCCTTGACGTAGATGGATAGTCACCCGGGATTTTACCCAGTCGTGGGTTTTAACCCGGGTGATAACCCATCTCTAGACATAGGGCTAAAACTTTATCTTTATTTTTCATTAACATGCTATTATTAGCTTCATCTGTCACTAATTAACTATGCAAACAAATTTTGGAAGTCAATTTTAACCTACTTCTAATTGTCGTATCGAAATGAAACTTTGTATGTATATGTAGATGACTACGAATGACTAATACTATAATACGACTATACTATAATTTGGCATCTTAGACCTGATCTGATAATGGAACCAGGAGGTAGATAGTAGAACTTTTCAGTGGCTACTAGTAAACCCCTGGAGTTTCAGTTCATATGATTCATTTTGACGAGTCCAACAGACTGGGCTTGGTAATGATGATGGTCTGATGATGAAGCCAGGAGAAGTCTTTTTTATTTTATTTTGTATGAAACATGATGGGATCGAAGAACTGGATCATTATCAGGGGTTCAAGTTGAGCAGCTTTTGAATCTCCAATGTACAAATTCCAAAAGAGTAGTTGAGGGTGTAATGGAAGGAAGTAGAGCAGAGCAGTATTCCGTTTTAATTTCAACAAAAAAACACGGTTATTACAAAACCTATTATTAATAAATTTATAGTTATAAAACAGAGAACCACTTTCAGGTGGTTTTTCGACAGCAACATGTTTGCCGTCGCATGCTCCGATACAGTGATTGTAGTTCCATTTTTCTTCGAATTCTGCTGTTACTTGTCTCCATTCTGATCCTGTTTGCGGCAACTGAAAATTGATAATATAATTTTATTACTTTCAGGGTTCATCATTATCTTGCTCAGAAGATACTCAGTTGATAACTTCTACAAATAGTACATAAAAAAATGGAAAGAAATACAACAACATGACATTCTAAAAGGGTTGCAATTTAACGAACACAAAGGAAGAGGACTGGGAGATCCTTGGAAGACCCACTGGAATGCAATTGAGAGGTTTAAATAAACCTCAACATACTATAGGCCGTAACTTAATATCGGATGTGATATTTTATGCTACTTTAAATAAATTCCTTCACCCATGTTCTTTTTTTCTTTTTTAATTGAGCCATCGGCCAAGGCTAGGCAAAAGTAATTTTTTTGGTGTCTAGATAATACTGCAGTAATTAAATTTAGGACAGTGTGTTCAGAAGCTTCTAATTTCTAAATTCAGTAACGACTGAATTTAGACGACTGAATTTAGCTAAGTGTAATAATTTAAGCACTTAAGACGTGCGACAGCGCTAATTTTAGCAACTATCAGTACTTTAGAAAAAAAAAGTAGGCAGTCATGGGACTGCCGACACAAGTGACAACATAACTTCACAATGTATTTGCATATACATACACACACACACACACACATTTTCGATCAGGATCACGTGTCCTGACACGAGTTTAACATTTTTTACCCAACTCAAAAAGTGCCCAACGCCGCTAAAGAAGTTTTCACTTCATAAATTGCTTGTTTATTAGGAAAGGCTATAAAACATCATGCTGCGGTCCACAAAAACGGAGCAGTGACCATAACGGGAAAAAAAATCCGGGTAATTGTAGAATAGTATGGGATGATGTATGAACTTGTTATATACCTACCTATAATATCATTAATCTGCCTGTTAAACCGCGGGCATAGCTAGTAAATAATATCAAAATTATATAATGTTTAGAAACCAACTATATTACACTACTTATTGATAAATAATATTGTGGTAACGAGACCTCCTGCGCTACATTCAACCTCCTTCTATTGAAACGAAAACTCCTTGACAAGGCATGGAGGTCTTGGCTGGTAGCACCAAAATCGAATTAAGAATAATCGTACTTTTTAGAAAAAAGGAAAAGGAATTCAAATATAGGGAAGAGAAAAGTCTTCTGGCAGACGACGTGGTGTCTGCACTGTCTTCTCAAGAATGATGATTTGTTCAAGAATTTATGGAATTGTTTATAAATGTTGAATGTGTTAAAAGCTTAATTCTCATTATATCGCATTAAGTACTTGCTAATGTTTTAATTGTAATCCTCTCGACAGCGACATCACGATCTAGTGTACCTACACACGTCCCCAATATTACAATATAAAAAAGAATCAGTGTCAAGATAGTTTCATTCGATTACCTTGGTATTGCACACTACGAATTTTAATTTTCCTATTTGCCATGGGATTGTAGTAGACCTGGTAGATACTTGAGCCTACCTTCTTAAAAACCAGTACGATACCATAAACAAGTCGGGTAAGACCAGGATAGATGTCGCGGAGGGATAGGTGCCTCGTTTCCGAGAACTCCATAAAGTCGCAACATCGAATTAATAGTTTAAATAAGTAGCGTAAATGTCCTATATATTCCTTTATAATCCTCGGTCCTCCGCGTGTGATTATCTCGGCAGCGAATGCGATAAATGCTTAAATATTTTAAAGGTAAGTATTTACTGTTGCATAACTTTATAAGTAGTACCTAATAAATTTCGTTCGATTTTTTATTTTACGAGATCAATACACTGGTTCATTAGGTACACCTAGGTGTTATAAGCGCTCTTTTGTGCTTATTTTAGTTTAAAAAATAAAAGGGCCTCTATCCATTACAAAAAGCGATAGTCACCCCGATTTTTAGCGGTATAGGTGCCTTTGGGGCATCCGTCCGTTCCACACATCGAAACATATGACAGTGTGAGTTTGAAACTATTTTTTCTTTTTAGCGTTTTATATTCACAGATTTTAATGTTGTACGGGACATCTTTATCCTGATAGTGCTGGCGTGTGTTAAAAAAGTACAATATTAAAATTAAAAAAAGGAAATATTCTGACAATTTGGGAGATCCATCCACATCTTGAAATTGGCCATCACTATTTACAAATATTTTAAAACTATTTATTTTACTTATTTTATTCCATTCTTAGCATGGGGTTTCATATGCGGTGGGATAGATATCCACATAGATGGTGATAAGGATAGATAAAAATAGAAGAGAAAAAAATGTTTTTTTTTATTTATTTAATGATTAAGGTATAAAACAATGCTGATGGCTGGCGGATAAGGAGTGCGTTTACTTTCGATAGTTTCGAACTATTACGAGTGAAAATGTCTCTAGGCTGCAGTCGCTATTTGATTTAACTTTACTGTTATCTCATAAAACAGTCCGCTATGCAAGCACCGGCCACCATTAAGCAATCAGGATGTTGATATCCAAGATACATGAGACTATTAGATTAAACTGCATAGATGTCATAATTTCACATGAGGAGCGATGTCGCCATTTTGCAGACTATTGCGTATTTTAATAAAGTTATTATTATACGAAATATGTTTAATTAAATCCGCGTTTCGCTATCATAGTGGATTATGTGTGAAATATGTGGCGGATGTGTCCTCTTTACTTTAATATTATTTGTCTTATGATTTATGTCATTTGACTTTAGAGTTAAATTAATTCAGATGTTGTAATAAAAATGATAATATTAGGTCTTTATATACGATATTGGCGTTTAATATGGAAAAAGTAAAAAAAAAAAATTTATACTTATATTTAATTAATCAAAATATGTACTGTATGTATTGTTATCTATGCACTTCTACCATTTTATAGGCCGTTCATTAATTCCCTTGCTGAAAAAATTGTGAGAGCGTGAATCAATGAAATCTTTGAAGACGGTTCGAACTTTTTTCCTAGTAAGAAGTTGTCCAAATTTCGGAACAAATGGTAATCTGTTGGAACAAGGTCCGGGGAATATGGTGGGTATGGAAGACATTACAAACGCAGCTCCTCTAATTTTGCGAGCGTCTGTTGTGCAGTATGTGGTCTAGCTTTGTTCTGAAGTAGCTATGGGCTAGAGCAATTGACTAGTCTCGGTTGTTTAACGGCTAGCTTTCCATCACTGTTTGCAATTGTTGACAATACAGTTCAGCCGTAATTGTTTGGCCAGATTTTAGGAAGCTGTAGTGAATAATACCAGCACTGGTCCACCATACACTCACCTGCACCTTTATTTGAGTCAACTTTCGCCTGGGGCAAGATTTGGCCAGTTCAACCATTGTGGTGAGCGTTACCGATTATCGTACAGAATCCATTTTATATATACCTAAAACAATATGATTTAAAATATCCTCGTTATTGTGACGTGTGATGTTTGTTCAAGTGCTTCATTCAATTCATGCGATACTAATTTTTCAAACTTTTTCAATTCTCCAATTACATTTGAGTGAATTAAAATTGTTTTAAAACTTACACCGAAGTCTAAGGCTAATTCTGATATGGTTTGCGATGGATCCGATTCATACCGGATTCTACGATCCCTTTTAATTCTTTATTTTCAACTAGGGTCTCCGGCCTTCCACGAGGTTTCTTCTGTAGGTTAAAATTTCCAGAATGAAAACGCTGGAACCAAAAACGTACCGTGTTTTCTTTTACAGTAGCTTCACACATACACATCATTAATCCTTCGAGCTGTTTCGGCAGCGCTAGTGCCACGGCGAAACTCGTATTCCTAAATAACGCGAAATTTTAAGTGTTCCATATTTTGAACAAAACGATGTCAAAGAAAAATCAAATGGTGCGAAAACAAATGAATCACCAAATTCGAAATATAAATACATAAGACTAAATTTAAAATGAATTTGAATTCCTAACCAAACGCCAGATTTTGAGATCGAAGTGGCCTGTTCGACAAAATGCCAATTTCATATGTAAAGATCTAATAATAACTTGAGAAACACGATCGTCTGATCCCAAACTAGGTAGAGTCTGTACCGTGGTAGGTATGTAGATGGAGTGAAGTGTCCGAGTTGAAACATGTTCCTTTTGTTTTTGTTAACTAAAGTTGATGAAACGGTGAACGATGCAAAAAATAATGTAACGAACTATATGGATGTACAAAGTTATTAATTGACTTTACGTATCCATTAAATCTTTGTGATAACATTTTATTAATATTTAAAATTTATTATTATTAGTTGCGATTCGAAGCAGTCTAAAACGAAGTCGATATATAAAGGCCAAAAAATGAGAGAGGAGTTACCACTGATTATAGAACTCATATGTGAGTGTAACTCATAAGTAACTCGGAGTGTTGATTAGCCGGAACAAACAGGCAGACAGACAAAAATTTTAAAAATTGATTTTTAGGCATAGGTTTCCTGGCTTAAAAAATACTTTTATTTTGACATTACAAACTGACACTTCAATTTTATTTATTTGTATTGATGATGATAATTAATTGCGCCCCACGTCCCTTAAATTAATACTATCACTTGTCTTCACCCCTTTTGTATATATATTAGGCAAGTATATTAATGTAAATAAGATTAAGTTGTAATTTTGTGATCATAACATAATTCAATTTTTATTTTTATTTATTTTATACTATGTATTAATTTCTATGTTTTCAAACGATTGGCTATTTTATTCATGCTTAATTATGCCTGTAGAAGTTTAGAATTCACGATTATTTATAGTCTCTACATCCCTACAATATTTTTTTTTGGCTCTACCACAGCTCTATATATAAAATCCTTTGACAGTTTGTCCTCCGTGTACCTACTTGACATTGGCAAAATTGTGGTAACTCCACAAAGCCACAAACCAAAAGTTGAAGTTGAAGTTATTTATTTTTGAAATATTGGAACTAAAATTAATTGTTCATTCTTATTAATTTTATTAAATATTTCTATAATATAATAAAAAAATACTCGTTTCATAGTTTCATTGTGTATAAAAATAGATGTACTGTCTGCTGTGGGCATATCTAGCAAGGCACATTTTTTTTAAGGATTCTCTTACTAATTGACTTAAAAGATTTTCTGTTGGTAAACTCAACAAAACTATAAAGTAGTAATAAATAATAGTATTTTAAAAACTGTCTACGGCCTTATTTTGTTACCCAGGCAAAATAACAAAAAAACCTTAATACAAAAGTTGCAGTGTTATACGTAAGTACAATCCAAAACAACTGATTCGAATATTTAGTAATCAGTGAGTAGATAAGAAAGCCATTTTTTTTTATCGTGTGGAAACCCCCACGGGTCATCACCTCACCGGGGCTGGCGGGGAACCGACTAAAACCACACGGTGTTCCGTCACAAGTGGGTCTATTGCAAGGGACCCAGGTATACCCTAGGAAGGAAGTCCCCGAGAAAGCTAAGAAACCCATGTAGTTTTAAAAGAAAATAAAATAGTTACCAATATTTATGTTTCAATACATTATCTATGTGTACGATGTATAATTTTTAGTTTTTTTATTTTACGAACCGGGATTAATTTTTCATTCTCATTAATGTTATTAAATATTTGTATAATATAATTAAAAAAAACACTCGTTTCATAGTTTCATTGTGTATAAAAATAGATGTACTGTCTGCTGTGGGCATATCTAGCAAGGCCCATTTAAAATGATTCTTTTAAAAACTTAAAAGAAAATTAAATTGGACTTAAAACGCACGTGTGAGTAGTAGACAGAATAATAAACTGGATTCTGGCATTTGTCTTCAAATTGTGGTACTAGGAACTTATCATATATATCTTACATAGGAAAGACAATGCGTTCTTATTAGGTTAAGGGTTCATGGCCAGAAAGATGCCTGCATTAAAGACAAATTTTTACTTTCTGCCATCTGCTTGTTTGCCATCTTAGTAGTTTAAAAACATTAAACTTATTAAAATGATTAGAATCTTCACAAGGTCGTCGGATATGAGTTCATTAACCTCATTCGGTAATATTTTGTACGTCTAAATCGTTTTTTTATTGAAATGACTTAATGATTACAATATCACAAGTGTGGTAAAGTCAATAACTCAAACACCATGTATGTTAATAGTAATACATGTATGTTGTCTGTTCATTATATCTTCACCTGCCTCTGCTGGTCACCGTTCTGCTCTCATGGGTCGTAGCGTGAGTTTATAATTATAGCATTGTAACGAATTTTACAAAGCGATTTGTAAAAAATGAATGCATCAAAAATTTCGCTTTTATTAAACGATATTAAAAAGCAGGAGGTTCTCAAGTCAATACGTATGTATTTTTTTATAACTAGAGTTCACTCCTTAAGAGTCGATTTTCATATAAGGCGCCCGGTATGAAAAAAATATGAAAAGTAAAATTTAGTGATCGGAGGGCAGCGTAACGCTTTAACGCTTTGTTGAGCTTTTTGTGCTTTATTGTAGTTTACTCCTTATCCTCGATGCATGTTAGTAGATATGTCTATTTACCTTGATGTTGTATATATGTATATATATATATATATATAGAATATATCGATACCTCGGGGCTCAAAAGGCGTAACCGCCATTTTGGCGAAATTGAGTTTTTAATGCAGTCCTACTTATATTTTTCTCCTCTATCGATCTGTATATTTAAAGTCTTCCAATTCGCAAAAAAATGGTATTTACGACCCCATTTTTTGTAGGAAATAAAACAGATATTTTTAGTTTTTGTGTCGTAACAGCAACCACTGTTACTGTTTATAAACGCGAGGGTAGTAAACGACGCCGTAGATGATACAAATGTTTTTAGCCCATTAGCTTTAAATGTTATTAGCGCCAAATTTTGTGAGGATACCTAACTGTATACCTGAGAAATCGCTCTGAAACGGTTTACCAACAGTCGATTGGTCCATGAACCGTTGGTCAACATTATCTTTAAACTATAAACTTTTCGTCCAATGGACTTTTCATCCACGAACGTTTCGCCAGCATTACTCTACGCCAGTGAATGCTTAACCAACAGAATGTTTTGAACAATAACTTTTCACCCAAAGAACAATTGGCCCATGGACTGTTCCTCAAGAGAACGGTACGTCAGTGAGCGTTGAGAAAGCTGTACAATCCGACTTGGATAGGTTAGGTTAGAAGCTCACTGACGTACCGTTCTCTTGGGGAACAGTCATCATCAACCTAGCGTGTCTCCCGGTTGCTCGTCCCGCCTAGCGCGGGAGATCCCAGGGTCCGCTTTCCTACTTAATCTTGGGAAACTGTCCATGGGCCAATTGTTCTTTGGGTGAAAAGTTATTGGTCAAAACATTCTGTTGGTTAAGTATTCACTGACGTAGAGTAATGCTGGCGAAACGTTCGTGAGTGAAAAGTCCATTGGACGAAAAGTTTATGGTTTAAAGATAATGTTGTCCAACGGTTCATGGACCAATCGACTGTTGGTAAACCGTTACAGTTTCCTGAGAAATTATAATATAAAAATAAGAAATAAATAAACAATATTTTGATTAGTAAGTGATTTTTATTTTTCATTTTCCTTTTATAATGAGTTATTGAATAGTTTTTAGGTAAGACAGGCAATTAGGTACAGGTAAATCAATAATTATTACTATTAATTCGTTATCTAAGTTGATAGAAAGGTTAAAGTGGACCTAATGGTCCACTTTCCTAAAATGTCTACTCGGTTTCCCACTCGGTCTACTTTCCCCTAGTGGTCCACTTTCCTGAAATTGACGGTTACAACCATCACTCATCATACATCCATTGATTTTTGGGGTGTAAACGCCCCAAACATATAAATTTTCGGGGCGTATAGGAAAGCTATTTTCGTTGCTTTTAAATTTATTCGAAATATAATTTTACAGTGACCTGCATCACAAAAATTTAAGACTTTTGGTCTTAGAATAGTTTATTTAGGTAAAAAATTGAAAAAGTTATGCTGAAAAAAAGAATTTTGTTTTTGTTTTTTTGCTCTCCTGTAAAATCGACTTTTGGTGCTTACGCCTTTTGAGCCCCGAGGTATCGATATACTGTACAGAGTCTACCAATGATGAGAGAGGGAGGGAGGGAGAGAGAGAGAGCCTCCAGTAAATTGTAAACTCCAGTCGTGCGTAGGAGCTGACACACACCTTTTTTATATTTAACGCATAACTTTTTACAGGTTATTTCGATTTCGATAATTCTTTTTTTATTGGAAAGGATATACTTCCTGTGAACCGGTTTTGTGAAACTTATCACAGTAGTTCTAATGACACTACAACATGACGGAAACCTGTAGTTGATTTATTGATGGATGCGAAAGCCTTCCGAGGGAACTCCTCAACGGTTTACAGCAGGTATCTCGTGTTTGTTCTTATTAATTCATCTTAATAGGAACTTTAAACCTAATAAAAGATTCAAATAATTTTAACAAACAACAATGAGTAGGTAATAATATTATACTTAAGTTAATTAAGTAAGTTAGGTAGGTAAGAATTTTAAATAAATAACTATTTATCATAACTATATTTTAGCCACAAATTAAAAAATAAAAATTAAAAAAAAATTAACCGCAGAAAGAAGAAAGGGACTGAAATGTGAAATAAAATTGTTAGCCCAACTAAACTCCTACACTAATGTACATACCTGTGTAGTATGTGAATATCGTGCTAATTGGTCATTTGAGGATCAATGTTCCTTCCGTTACCTACCATTCTCCCTTGACACCGATAGTGTAACAATTGGGTGCGTGCACAAATTCGTCTGTTCATAAAGCTACCAGAGAGGATTCAAGATCAAGCCGAAGATCGGTGTATTGTTCCCTAACCATACCATCTTCCTTCGGCTCTTAAATAAAATTAAACTCAAATGCAGTCCACGTTAAAATTTCAAATTGATATATGGCCGCACCAGTGTTAGTCCGAATAAGATTTTTCCTGAAACAAGATTTTTAAAAGTTGCCTGTACTTAAGAAAATCAGATATTTTAAACGACAGACTTGTTTAAAAGTGTTGATGAAAGTGATCAAAATATTTATATCTTGACACGTACCTAACTCTTCAAAAGTCTAAAAAAAATTATAATCGCCATACTCACGGCTACTCTTTTAAATAATCAGATAGTTATCAATATTTAGTAAATTGTACATTACTGTTCTGTTGTGCAATGTAAACTTAATCAGAAACGATAGATCTTCTATCTGTTTACCGACATAATTATGCTAATATCTACTTTGAGGAAATCTAGGTCTTAACTCGCGGTCTTTCTAGTGTTACCAAATAAGTTTTTTTTTAAGTGGGTTGGTACATATAATATATATATTGTCAGTATTTTATATCATGCCTTGACATTAACAACAGATGGTAGTAATGCGTTCCGAAGCTCTTCCGGCAAGGACAAATTATATTACAATCTCCCCATACAAATGACAACTAGATTGAAAATAGTACTTTGTAATAGACCAAATCAGACTTGACGTCTGCCGCCTATCTAATATCTTTTACAATACTCTCAGATTTAGAGGAGTATAATTTTCATTTTTAAATTATTAGTTAAATTCGAATGCCTTTGGTCATCAGTGTACTAGAAAAGTTGCTTAACTTAATAATGCCTCAGATTGCTGAATATTACAGGCAACAAATTATATTATCATTAACACAAACTAAAATAGCAACGCAATATGAAATGTTCTCCGTTTCGTAATAATAAATTAATGTATTATAATTATGAAATCGTCAGGTTGAAAAAATACACTACTCGCGAGCCGTCATTCCGTAAATAATGTCGTATGTAAGGGTTAAGTTGGTAATTTTTTTTTACAGTACAAAAAGGTTCACTGTCTAAGTCTAACACCAAATTTAAAAAGTTTGCATACTTACGTACTAATAAATAATATAATCTTTATACATATCAATAAATAAATCCCTATTTCCCTTGGTCACGCCATAACTTGAGAACGAATTAATTTGGAAAGTACTCACCAAAATTTGTACGAGAACGAAGTCACGAAGAACAGCTCGTTAGATATATTTTCTTCTTAAGAACGAGGAATATACTCGTATAATATTTTTGTTAACCATTCATTGTTTCAAGTATTTCTTTGAAAAATAAGAATAATTTTGTGCTTGAAATGATTCCATTACATAAATATCATCAGTAGGTTGTCCAATGCCATATTTTATTTCAGGTTTTAGAGAAAAGATCTCAAAAACTGTTTTTTTGAGATGTTTTCTTGACAATCTTTAATCAAACAGGTTTTATCTTCATTTCCGACTATCCCGTCCATATAGACACGATCAACCTCAAACAGGTAGAGAAAGACCTGTGACCCAGTGATCTTTTGGTAAATGTATGTAGTTTCTCTCAGTATTACAGGTGTGTGTCGATCGAGTCTATCATAATGTTTCCTTGAGAATTTTGTTAACAGTCATAAAAAAATATATTCTTAAATTGTTTTTTTAAGTTTAAACTAAAAAACGGATAAATTAATTAGGGCTTTAGACGTATTTTATTAATTATTCCATCATTATTTTTAAGTTTCAGTTGCATATTATTTAAGTTTGGCGACATGGGTCTTCGTACAACTAAGTATAGGGTAATTGCCACGTATTTTACTTATTCCATGGTTTTCTCTATACCAACAAAAAAAGAATAAATTTAATTTTTTAAATTATTTTTCTTTTTCGATTGTCTTGGAATATTGGAATATATAAGTATATGTATGGTATAGGTCAATCTTTATTCAAAGTATATTTACATTTGGGGTCTTTTTTTGTAGGTTTGCCATAGCGTGATGTTATATCATAGCATAGCCTACACTATTTCTTATCAATCAGGCTATACTTTTTTTCAAAGATTACTAGCAATGTAGATTCACGTCGGTAGTGCAGTGGGTGGGGTTCTAACCCGCAACCTCTTGATCGCAAGTCTGACTGTAGCCATTACGCTGCCGCCGCTTAATCATATACAAAAAGATTTTTTTTAAATATGACGATAGTAGTTCCGGAGATAATCGCGTTTAAACAAACAATCAACCAAAAAAACAATACACCAAAAGAATTCTCCAACTTTATCATATTAGTATAGTAAAAATTACCCTTGTACCTATTGTTAAAATAATATTATGCAATGGTTAAGCGATTTGTGTCGCCTTATGGACTCCAGAGCTCGTTTCCCTTTCATTAGGTATGCATTACGAAAACCCATTTAACTGGAATTCGTTATTTAGCAGCATTGAGCCACCATACATCATAATCCTTACACAAAAAAAAAATCTCAATAATTATATAAAAAAATACACTAAATAGGTACTAAAGAGAGGTACCATTAGCAATGATGTATTCTGTGCCATGAGTTAGAGAAACCTATTTCTATTTATTTAGGCGACACCCCTACTAGGTATTATGCAAAACATTGGCAAATTGTGACGAAATCTATCTAACCAAATAATCCTTAAAAAAACCGACTTAAAAAAACTATTCAATAAAAGACTAATATGGTTTTCTGATAGTTGCCATTGTCAGAACTGGACCAGATTGAAATGGAACCACACGAGAAGCACCAGCTTTCAAATAAAAAAAGAATCGTTAAAATCTGTTTACCCAGTCACACACAAAAACAGTCGAATTGAGAACCTCCTATTTTTTTGAAGGCGTTTAATAAAACTGCAATTTGTGCTATACAATGCTGCTCAAAGAGTAACATCAAAGAAGTCCAATAAAGAATATGGAAATTGGAGAGCTAGAACGTAAATCACGGTTTAAAAGCTTCGTGGAACGCGATATCAAAAACCCATTAATGGATTTATTTTTACTGTATCAGGAAATGACTATCACGGAAGTTGCAATATCTAGCTAGTCCTTTGCATTTCATCCAGGCTGTCAGTAACATTTTTCTCATTACTACGATGTCAAATACACGCCCTGTCTCTAGGGTTTGGATCACTATATTTTGTATGTTAGGTATAAAGAAAACTCTGCATATAATAATTACTTTAAAACCCATTAATTTTGTGTAGTGATACTTTAACGAAAATACATCAAATGTTCCATATTTTTACTATGATTATGAGCAAATAGAGTACGTTTACGTTGATTACTGAGTTTGTTAAATTTGTTAATTTCACTTTAACTACATATTATATAGTTTATATTGTACGAAACCAGATAAGTGCGGAAATCACTTGTCCAGTTTCAAAACAATGCCAACATCGTGTCATTGAGCGTACCTCGTTTAATGACATGAGTTGCTTCGTAACAAAAGAGTAATGTACCTCTAGTTGGATGCCTGCTCTACTTACTTAACTCAATATTTCTTAATGCATTTGATAACGTAAGAAAGCCTTTTGCGCCTAGACCTTGACCGAGCTGCTTCTTCGGGTGTTGACCGACCTCTTGGTAATGTTCTAGAATTCTGTTACTTAACTATATGTTGTTACAAATTTACCTATTCCGCAATCAATTTACATCGACGAAACTACTTTTAAAACAACAATATTGTAAAAAGTTTGGTAACATTTTTTTTTATTCCGGGAATGTTAATTTGGCATTTTATCTTCATATATGAAGATAAAATGCCAAATTATTTATATTAATATATATACTAGAGATTGCGTGGTGGTCGAATTTCGACCATGGTTTATTTCATTGGCCAATATTACTTGACCTGTCATTGTATAGACTTTTGTACCATGACAGGTCAAAATATATACTGGACACTCATAGCTGTATGTACCCGTTTATGCATTTTTTTAAACTTTGTAGTAAATATTGTTTAAAAATTTTACCATTCGTCACTTCTTCTCTGTATAAACTATAAGTGTGCGAAATTTCATACTCCTCCGTCGGCCCAATTTTCGTAAAAAGGGATCCAAAGTTTTCGCTTCACGTATTAATATATAGATTTATATTATATATCTTATAGTAATAAGAAACAAGAATATTCCTGCCAGTGTATACATAGGGTACACTGAAAGTTCTGCGCTCCTGGCCGCCCATGTTTGAATTTCGAATGTTGTATTTTTTTAATTTCATTGATTAAAAAAAAATGTGCGGGAAACCGCGTATCAATTGTTTTTTATCACAAGTTGAAGTTCGTCGTCCGTAGCAAAAATGGAATTAACGCGAAAAGATTTTAGGGCGATGATTTTTTATGATTTTAAAAGTTCACTGACTCCGCATAACTGCACTGCTCGTGAACAAAAAACAGTTAATGCTGAGTGGTATACCACCATTTGTTTGTTCAGTGTCTTTGAAAAATTAGGGAAAAACGACCAAGAAGTTAAAGCCAAGACCAAGAAGTTAAAGTTATCATGTTTGGCTTCTGAAAAGGTAGAGCTAGTGACCCATCCCGCACATAGTCCAGACCTAGCACCATGCGATTTCTTTACTTTGCCAAAAAATCAAGATTTGATGAGAGGTATGACATTTACGGGGCCGGAATAGGCCGTGATAGCTTTCAACCAGCACGTGAAAAACATGCCCTTAGACTAATGGTCCTCATGTTTTCAAAAATGGTTTGACCGAATGAAAAAGTGTTTAAAATGCAACGGAGAATACTTCGAAAAGCAGTAAATATATTACTTTACATGTAAATTGTTTTATTATTTATACACCCCTCTATATTTCACGGGGAATATTTGATTGAAATATATATCGAAACTATCGACACACTCACGAAAAAAATCATCAAAGAATGAAATAAGAATCTTAGAACCCGGTTGCAGCGCCGCCTACCGTCTCAAGTCGTGAATCTAAGCCATCCAGATACCCACTAAAACACACAGAAAAAGTTTAATCAAAATCGATCTAGCCTTTTAGGATGATTTCAAACAAACATTTATTTTTATGTATTAGATATCTACCTATAGTATTGTATAGATATAATATGTAATAGCACAACAATAACCCGCAACGTTTTCTACCTTTCCCTTTAACTAGCAACCCGCCCCGGCTTCGCACGGGTAGCAGAGACATCTTCAACAATAATCATCATATTGTAACCAATTTACACAAAATCTTAACAAATTATATACCGCAACCTTCCTCATGAATCGCTCTATCTATTGGCGAAAACCGTATGAAAATCCGTTCAGTAGTTTTTGAGTTTATCGCGAACAGACAGACAGACGCGGCGGGGGATTTTGTAGTGATAATGCATATCAACAACTACAACATATATTATTCCAGTGATTGTAACTTATAGATAACACTAAAATAATAATAATTATATTTTGTTATTAAAAAAATGTAACCAAGTATTCTAAGAGAAGATTCGGAAGAGATAAAAAACGTTATTTACAGAACGTCCTTATTTAAAAGAAAACTTAAAGCGTTCCTGGAATTGGAAAATAATTATTATTCCATCAATAAATTTATCAATTCAAATAGATGCAATTAAATTTCTGGTAAACATAGTGTTTAATATTGTAAATTATGACATGGCTAAATTTTTCTTTTTTTTTTCTTTTGTATTGTGCATGACATATTGTAGAATCTTATTAATTTATTTTTGATTATGGTGCTTTTTACATTTTTAATTTAATTGTATTTTTAATTTTAGATGTATTATTATTAATTTTTATGTATTCAAACACAATTATATTATTGTTTCTGAAATAAACTAAACTAAACTAAAAAATATATATTAAATAATATGTTTGTGCACAGATTATGTATGTATTCGTGTAGAACGCATGCGCCGTGACTAAGTAATAAATAACGGTATAATATTGTATGTGTATAAAAGACGTAACCAAACATTGTATTTATGATTTATGTATTTGTGTAGACTATATAAGGAAGATGTTAGTTAAGTAAGCAGTCGTTAATACCAGTCTCCAACATAAATAACTGTTGCAATAAACACACTTGATAACCCATCATATTTTATTTGCATACTCCGAGATACTTATAGATACTCATCACTACAAGGTAATTAGGTAATCGTGAACATACTCATTACCTAAAATGCTCTTGATGAATACCTAAAATCTCCCTTGGGTTTAATTTTTCTAGTTCAAATAGATTTTGAGATTATATTCTATATTGTTTCACCCGCGTAAGTCCCGATCCCGTGGGAATATCAGGATAAAAGTAGCCTATATATTAATCCAGGTCTCCAACTATCTACATGCCAAGTTTCATCGCAAACGGTTCAGTAGTTTTGGCGTAAAAGAGTAACAAACATCCACATACTCACCACTCACAAACTTTTACGTTTATAATATTAGTAGGATCTTTGAACGGTAGTCATGCCTCTGTTCATTTTTTTCTATATCTCAAGGTCAACACGGATGTCAATCCTTGTTGATATTATTGACTTGCGTACAGTAGCAAGCAACCACGTTTTATACGTGTCAAGTTATAAAACGTGGTTGGTTGCTGCTGTACGCAGCGACGCCAGACGTACGATAATTATCGTACATGTACGATTATTTTGACACTGGTACGATGTACGATGCAAAATGTATTATGGTACGCCAGATTACGATAGTTTCCAACCCTCCTCCGAAGTGGAGTGAAAAGAATAGTATCCAGTGCCTTAAAATCGTCTAAAAATACAAAATAAATGTCTGGCTTTAAAACTTATTACTTTCAGCCTAATGCGTAAAAAGCCAATCAAAAGAATGCGGTTATGGTTTTAAACCAACTGAAAAAATCTCGAATGACTTCAGCAGTCCTTTATTCAAAAACGGCTGGCGCTGCTGCAGAGGTAGAAGTAAATAGTGATTCCGATAATCCCACTCTTTTATAAAAAGTATAGTAAATAAGTTTTTTTTATTTCTGTCTAATTGCACAACTTCCTAAAATTCCTATGCTATTTCTAGTTTTGCGAAATAGCGCGTTTCGCGCGGTTCTGGTAGCTGTAGGATAATTTTTCATCTGGTACGATAATTTTAGAATATTGATACGATATTCACTCGCACTCGTCTGGCAATCCTGGCTGTACGCAAGTCGATAATAATACATGAGTCTCGATATAGGTTGACAGTTTGGGGCCAATTCGCAATACAAATCCGGCTAGCCTCTTGCAAAATTATTTATTATTTTATCAAAGTGAACGTTAAGTCAACATTAGGTAACTAGGATTCCAGAACATTATAAAAGATTGTTCGTAATATACAAACCATTGCCTAATTAAATGTTAATTAGTAGACAATATGTTTGCATGTTAAAATTGCTTCATTTGCAGAATATACAAAGTTACTGATCTAGATTCTAGATTAAATGCAGCAAACAGTGCCAAAAAAATCGTCTTAAGCAACATCATCATATCTTCTTCCTCTATACGCAGTACCTAAACTTACAAATTAAAGCAACTCGTTCCTCACAATCGAAGGTTTTTTTAAATCGAAATATTTTGTGCTAAGAGTGACGAAGTATTATTATATTACTTGCATATTATACTAGCAGCGCCCCGCGGTTTCACCCGTGTAAGTCCTGATCCCGTGGGAATATCGGGATAAAAAGTAGCCTATGCGTTAATCCAGGTCTCCAGCTATCTACATACCAAGTTTCATCGCAATCGGTTTAGTGGTTTTAGCGTGGAAGAGTAACAAACATCCATCCATCCATCTATCCAAACTTTCATATTTATAATATTAGTGGGATATACTATACTGTTATATGGTATTATCATTTTACGGTGAGGTGCGTGTTTTTTTTAACTTTTGCAACCATTTTTTAACGCAATTTGGCGTGACCAAGGGAAATAGGGATTCATTATATATATATATATATATATATATATATATATATATATATATATACCTATATAGATAGTACATATATTATTCCAGTGATTGTAACTAACAGAGAAAAAAATATGTGAATTGCACTTTTGTCAATGCTACTTCGAAAATCGTATGCTTGTTGGCCTAAATTTTACAAATCGAGTTTTCAAAATTTCCAATAACGCAAATTATATTTCTTGGTCGGGTCGTAGATGATTCAGTACCAAAGCAGCATAACTGATCTTTATGAAATAAAATAGGTCCAAAAACTATATTAACTTTATTTCAGTTAATTCAACTAATAAACTTATTTTTACAAGGTTTTAGTTAACTGGCAATATTTGTTAATATTGGTAAAATCTTTTAAGCTGGCTCTTATCCTATAGAGTTGAAATTTGGTGGAGTTGGTTCAGTTCCGATTACAACGCATTTTTATGATAAGCTTGACCTGCATCTGCACTCAGAATTGGCCCCAGATGAGGGAGCTCCTCAACGATACACCTTACAGAAACAAACCCTGTTTTAAAGTTCACTATGACTTAAAAAAATATAGTTTTTCGGAAAGTTATCTTTTACAATTCATTTATTAGGTACTAATTTAAACAACTGCCATCCTTGGACACCGCAATTGCCTTTCCGGGTGCGACCTGTTCGAACTAACCCACTGTTGTTTAGGACTTGAAAAAATACATGAGTGTTTTACGCTAAACAAATACACTTAATGTCTCGAGAAAGTATACAACGGTAGATCAAGTTAGCACATGCATAATATCTTGACACTCCAATCACTCGTTTTCATGTAATCCTATAAGCAGCCTTAAACTATTACGTCTACTGAATTAAAGTGACTCGTCTGGCGTTTCTGAGAACGTAATACTTATATTACTTAAGGTTGTAGAACCAGTTCGTTTCTTGTAACTTCGATCCCTGATTTTGGGCTTTTTCCTTTCTGTTTGTTTTTAATTAATTATTGATTCTGGGGTTTTTATTCCCTTGGAACTCCTGGGTTTGAAAGCGCACAAAGTAACGAATGTGTCTCCGACATATCCGTTTTGTCTGACGACAAAACGGATATGTCGGAGACACATTCGTTGGAACAGAGCAACCGTTACTCGAATGTTGAGAAGAAAGTTTAGCTACTGAGACACTAATGCGAACACCTTAAATGAGCTCTTCATCCTCTTTCTAAAATAGTGATTTCTGGGTTTGTTTACATGTTTTGTACCTACTCATAGCAAATCTTAGTTATTTCTTGAAAAATCACGGAAATGATTACCATTTCTGTGATTTTTCAAGCCGGAAATGTGTGTGTAATGGTTACACACATTTTATTTCTGACTTCACATAATTACGAAGGTTAATTAATAATTTTGATTGTATGAAAACGTTCATACAACGTTTTTGTTGTAGTGACAGTGTACATGGAGTACATAATATTGGTGGATATCTAACTTTGTATGAAGTCCAATGTAGTAAAGTCTTTATTGAATTTAATTCTTTAAAAAAAAACCGACTTAAAAAACTATTCCAAATTAAACTTATATGGTTTTCTCATGGATGCCATTGCCAGAACTGGACCAAATTGAAATGAAACCACACAGGAAGCACCAGATTTCAAATAAAAAAAGAATCATCAAAATCGGTTTACCCAGTCGAAAGTTACAAACATAAAAAGCAGTCGAATTGAGACCCTCCTCCTTTTTTGAAGTTGGTTAAAAATGAAAGAAAATTATTACTCAAGAAACGATTAAGAATACATACATGTGAAATCGTAACTTCTGCCATTTTAGACACAAGCAATAAAATAATAATAACACTAGCTTGTTAAGTTGACAACAAGCAGGTGTTAAAATTATTCTATCAGCAAAACAAATAAGCTATGGAGTTGCGTGAGAATATAAAAGAGATATCCAAAGTGGCATGAAAACAGTTGCAGAAGGTGCCCCGAAACTTGTGTTAAGTGTTTTTATTTATTTATGGGATATGGGGCAAACTAGCAGACGAGTCACCTGATGGTAACTGACTACCGCCGCCCATGGACACTTGCGTTATCGGCCTTTAAGGTGGGAGTAGGGGAAGGGTGAAAGTAGGAAAAGGACGGGAGTGAGGTTAGGCCTCCGGTAACTTCATTCACTCGGTGAAACACAAGCATTGCTTCACAGCCGGTTTTCTGTGAGGCCGTGCCGAAGCATGGCATTTGTTTAAGGCACCTCATTAAGTAGATCACTCATTGGGCCGGTATCTCCAAACTTCTGCGTTAAGTAATCGTAGAAATCTACGGAAACCAGATGTAGGCAATCTAGGGAATTACTATCTCTTGCCGAATACCCATAGGAATGTTAAGCAGATAAGATACAACCAGCAGTGTGTGTGACATTGAGTTAAATATACAGACCGTTAGCTACTAATTAAGTTTCATATATTCATAGGAGATCCTGGCAGGTTGATCACATTACACGTACAAATATGTTATTGTGTCAAAATAAAAATATCACGTTGCTTGGGTACCAGAATGTTGTTTGGATTTCTTTTTGGTTAACTGGGTTGAACTATGTCTGAATAAAAGCTGTTCCCGGACTCCTCCTATTTAAGGCGCAATACGGCACACCGTGTGGTTTTAGTCGGTTCGATTCCGATACACCGCCTCACTGAAAACCTCGGTGGGGTGACGGCCCAAGGGGGTTTCCAAACGCACAAAAAAAAAGACTGGACACTGGAGATTTTCCAGTCATATATGTATGCACACGCACAGGCAACGACCGACACCGAATCTTCGTAAGAATTGTGATTCTCCGCCGAGACTCGTATCAGTCAGTCAGCAGTCAGTCACCAAACTTAAGTTTACGTTTCTGTTTGCGTGACGAGAGGAGTTGGGTTCGATTCGTGGGTCAAGCAAGTTGTTTTTGAGTTTTTCGGATAGGACATTTTCACTTAATTAATAGTAATAGCCTGAGTAAGCGTGATGCAGAGCTCTTTTTTTAAATTGAAGATTTAGATTAATTTTCTCAGATCGTTGTCTAATTTTCATTAGAAGTTAGGGTGACCCGTTACGTATTTGTGGCGGGCAATGAGTCTGAGCCCTCTAACATTAAAAAGACTAAAAACTCTAGATATTAAAATTCATGATTTATTGGTATCAAAACTTGAACCTCCTTTTGTCATTTATTTGTTTGTTCTTCTGAACTGTGTTTATAAAATCCATAGATAAAGACAAGTGTTCTCGATCTGAAATACTGGAAACACAACACATCTATGAGTACTAATATTATAAAGAGTTTGTTTGTTTGGTTGAATGCAATAATCTCAGGAACTACTGGTTCGAATTGAAAAATTATTTTAGTATCGGATAGTCCATTTATCGAGGAAGGCTTAGGTATAGAAGGTTATATAACATCACGCTACGACCAATAGGAGCGAAGCAGTGATTATAAATTCAAGGCAGTGTCACGTCAAATTCGGATCGGAGAAGCAAAAGCAAACGAATGGCGAATAGTAATCTTGGTCTTGAACCTTGAAAGTCTTG
The DNA here is from genome assembly GCA_963859945.1 of Euplagia quadripunctaria. Taxonomy (NCBI): domain Eukaryota; kingdom Metazoa; phylum Arthropoda; class Insecta; order Lepidoptera; family Erebidae; genus Euplagia; species Euplagia quadripunctaria. The sequence goes on from OY982559.1 coordinate 4,238,557, forward strand.
GGGGTGGGGGGGGGGGGGGGCGTACGTGGAAATTCTTCATTGAGGAAGTAACAAACTATTTATAGATAAAGATAAAGCTCAAATTAGCTGTATGGATTCCTTTGAATATCTTTTAAAACCTTGTACGTTTTATAAGAAAAGCGTTGAACTTGGTTGTTTTTGCACAAAGGATCATTAATTTTATATTTAGGAATACACCAATTATAAGTTACTGATTACATACTATAATTATACTTACTATACTATTAAAAGTAGTTGGTAGTTGACTCTCAAGTCAAATAAATTTATTTTTATTAAACATTCAAACTGTATATTAAGACGAATCTTCTATAAAATATGATTTACGATGTCATACGTTGTGTCAAATCATTTGCTTTGAGTTATTGATTTCATAAGTAAATAATAGCAACAAAGGTGTAAATAGATATTAATCTCATTTTTCTGTCTTATATGTTTAACGCTTAATAAATAATAATAATAATAACTTGATACATCTCACACACGGCCGTCTGATCTCAAACTAGGCAGAGCCTGTACTGTGGTAACCAGAGTGCTGATAAACATATTAATGTATTTATAAATACATACATCATCACTTCATATTATAAAACAAAGTCCCCGCGGCGTCTGTCTGCCTGTCTGTTCGCGATAAACTGAAAAACTACTGAACGGATTTTCATGCGGTTTTCACTGATAGGCAGAGAGATTCACGAGGAAGGTTTAGGTGAACTATTTGTCAAGATTTTGTATTAATTGATTGAAATATGTCCATGATCGTTGAAGATGTCTCTGCTACTCGTGCGAAGCCGGAGTGGGTTGCTAGTAGTATATAATAGATAATCAGCCAATTGTTTGTCCTGGGTGGGAATCAAACCCACGAGCTCTGGCTCAGCAGTCAGGTTCACTAACGACTAGACCAACAGGCCAGTTAATTAATTGAGTAAGGATTGCTATCATGGGAACTACAAATAAAATGTAAACCTAGTTTATAGACAAATCACTTTTTTCATTTACAATTCGATTATTGCTAGTGACAATTAGCACCTACATTCCTTGTTTTGCACTGATTTTAAAACTATAAATTTGAATAGTCCCTACAAAACGAGCGATGAACGTCGTACACTTCCTGTATCAAAACAGGATAAACCAGATATGGGTGAAAATTGTTAAAATATAACTGTCTTACTACAAAACCGTGTTTAACACGCATCGAGTTAGACGCTGCCTAACTCGATGCGTGTTCTATATGGTAACTATAGGAAACGTTTCGTTACGTGAAGAACTGATTTTGAGAAACAAATACATTTTATTATGAAAAAGCTTTAATTTAATAAAAATCTACAATAAATAATCATATTCAATATAGAACACGCATCGAGTTAGGCAGCGTCTAACTAAATATGTGTTAAACACGGTTTTCTAGTAAGACAGTAAATCTTTACGATTTATTCTTCACATTATATAATTATTTCTCATTTTAAAGAACGCGGAAAGCTACTCTATAATACAAGAAACAGGCTTCAATTTCGATCTTGCATCATAATAAGGCACTTCCCATACACATTACCCATGCATACACCATAACTGCTACTAATGACATGCATATAAAGACAGCCTAAATACGGTTATATCCTGGTAAATAGCATGCTCATGTAGTATGCTATTAACATATTTGATGTTATTGAAAAGTAACGGTGTTTTTGCTATCCGTGTAACTATTTACAAATCTTATATGTATATATAAAAATGAATCCCTATTTCTCTTGGTCACGGCAACACGCGTGAACGGCGGGACCGGCGTCGCTAATTCTTTTTTTTTGTGTTTGTTACTGTCAGGAAAAGGTTCTTATGTAAGACAAAATTAAAAAAGTTGCGCCGCAAATTATAAAATTTAGGAAAACTTAACGAGGTACTTACGCGGGTGAAACCGCGGGGCGCAGCTAATCTATATAATAAAATAAATCCCTACTTCCATTGATCACGTCATAACTTGAGAATGACTTAACCGATATCACTCATCTATTTTTTTATGTTTTCTATGCTGTGTAGAAGGTTCTTAAACTGCAGTCTGCACGCATTGTGCAAAATTTCTTTAAAATCGGTTCATTAGTTTCGGAGTTCATCGCGAAGAAACAACGTGAACAAGTTTTTATATAAACTCCCAGATCGATGTAAATAGACATGTACACACATACACATATTTGCTCTCAGAGGTAATCGAATCCGCGTCCTACAACATGATAGTTAAATGCACTACCACTGCGCCATATACGTCGTAATATCATAGTCCTGTAAAAATATTTCTATTTTCATCACAAAATTAGGTTAAAGTTTGCGTAGTCATGGCGCAAATTGTAATTAAGATTTTTTAGAAAATTCGTTAGGAACATGGAATCTGAAAGTGCCCGGTAGATGTGAATAGGGTTACCCTCTATCAGGTGGGAATATAATACATCTCTGCCTACCTCTTTGGCCCTATACTAATACGGTACGAGTATATCTATAAAAATACCAACAGTAAAAAATATCATCAGATTTATGAAGGTCAGTGGATATGTATAAATAATAAAAATACATTCGCTTATTGCTTAAAATTTTAATTCGCATTGCCAATACATTTTAAATAGGTTTACATTTCTCAAACAAATAGGTAGGTACCTAGGTAGAATAGAATGTATTGTAAACACTATTGCTTCTCTTTGGCATACCTGCTCAAAAGTAATTTAAAAAAAATGGTAAGATTAAGTACAAACCAATATGAAATAATGTATTCATTACCGCCATCTCACTATGTTCATAAAACAAGTCTTGACATTTGATTATTATTACAAAACGTCTTGAGATATTCAGGATAGCATCATTTACCTACCTACTAATAAACATAATAAACTGTAGGCTTACCACATAACGTAAACCGTTCATATAACTTTAATAAACGTAATGAACATATGAACTTATTAAGTATTAAAAAATAAATACTTCTACATATTTCCAACTTTTAAACAATTAACAAAATGATGCATTATACAATAATGCTTAAAGTTTCTATAAAGCACTACACTAAGACCACTTTTATCACTTCAAAAACATCGAAACTAATAAAAGAAGTGGCTACTGTTTCTCGATTTGCCACCACCTGAACTAACCCCACCAAATAGAGAGGTCTCCTTTACACATTCACATTCAAAGAGAGTATTACCTTTCTAAATTTGCCAGGTAAACCGGGCTAGTAGGGATGGATTAAGGGGCTAGATTATGCAATTGTTGGACCCGCAACGATCGAGTATATAAGGTTGTGGTGCGTTCAGAGGAGTAGAAAGTAAGCCAGTCACAACAGACTAAGTATACCACGGAATCAGTCCAGCTAACTAAGCAAGATGTACGCGAAACTCGCTGTGAGTGTAATAAAACAAAACTTTATCTATTAAATTTAAATAAAATAAAATTTGGCGCGAAATTTACTGTCAACTGTCTGTATTTTCTTTTTTAATATTTCGTATTAGTGTTGCCTAAATTTTTTTTCAGTTTTTTTTTAATTTTCAACATTTATTTATTAAACATTTAATTGTGTGTTCCTCAGCTTGTCTCCCTCCTCGTCGCCGTAGTCGTTGCTTCACCAACCCCCGGCGGCGGTGGCCATCAGTAAGTTTACTTTTCAAAATATTTACAAGAGGTATAGGCAAAATACTAAAAAAGGTTTTTGTCTTTACTCAATTCCCTCAATATACCATAATTCATTCTTATCAAGTCCAATCTAGTTTTCTACTTATGTAAATTTTAAACTAGCGATTTATTCTATTAAATCATTATTGCATACATCAAAGAAATAAAAGTTATTATCTCGCTCAAATCAATGCCAATGCCATGGAGAAAAAACAAAAGTAAAAATTTTCTGCGCATGTTGGAATATTAAACAAAAAAGATTGCAGAATACTACATACCTACATTCTTACGCAACAAAGTCACGTTGTTCCAAGTTCAACGGCAAAGAAATAAAACAAGCTGAATAACATTGTTCATTTAAACAAAAAGTTCTATTCAATTTTCAAACGAATGCTTTACAGATAATAAAACTCTATAAACTAGGATGTTGTATAGTTTTGTTACCATTTATTCGTTTAAAATTGTTGACTTGTGGTGCGTGTTTGTAACAATGTAGTGTTGATTAATTATTTTTGTAAGTAATAAATATTTTTGAAGTGAAAACTTCTTTAGGCACGTTGGGCACTTTGGGTATAGGGAAAAAGCACCAAACTCGCGTGACCGTCACGCTCACATGACATACACCTACAGATGTGTGTGTGTATGTGTTTTCACTTCTGACATGCAGTTCTACGACTGAGTTTTTTTTTTTTATAAAACGCCAACAATTATGTACCTATTAGTTGATATTAAGAATAATGTAATAAATATACCAATATAAAAACTCTTATTATTAGTTTTGGGGCTAAAAATATAATCATATACTGAAAACCGTCAAATACCTATATATCACTATCAAAAAATATGAAACAAAAACATTGTTACTTCGTGATATTGTCGTTAAAAAAAAACAAATTGGTAATTCTATTCGGCACTATAAATTGGCAATGATAATATTTTATTGAATTATATTCAAGAATCTATCGAACCTTCCCACCTAAAGGGTGTGAGTAGTATCATCTCGTAGTAGGCAGCTGTCAAGATTCCGTGACATTACTGAACTCGAACAGAAAACATATAAACATACTTACAAATTATTCGGAGACCTGACTTTTTTTTTTAGCAAATGTACTGTAATGTAATGTAACGTAATGTTACATAATGTTGTTGTAAACGTCGCTTGTTTAGTCGAGTAGCGTAGTACTTGGAACTGACAGCTACAGTGATTCGTAATTACTTTTGTTGTAATTTCCTTGTATTTTACGAGTAAATTGCAACTTTTCACTAAATGGTGAAAAGCAAGTCTGATTGTCAAAAGTGGTATTATTATGCCGTCAAAATTAGGCAAAAAAACTGTTGTGTAGCGAGTAATTTTGAAAAAGTGAAAGCCTTTATAAAATCGGTCCAGCGATTTTAGAGATGGTTTGTAACGACCTTACTTTTCATATTAATTGTATGTAAATAAAAGATAATTTGAAAGTAGTATCATTGGATATGTAGTTAAATATATTAATAAGAAATGTATAAGTAACTACACAGAATGCCCAAGTAAAATAAAGAATAAAGCAAATTATACAATCAGATGTAGTCTATACATGATTTTGCTAGTAGCGTGCAGTGAGAACTGTCTAAGAATATCGTTGCTTCTCTACTTAGATAATAACTAGTTTTTACTAAAACGGGATTAAGTCACAGCACTACTTTAAGTTTTACCACACACTTAAGGTAGTTCTTTGGTACAGGCATCAAGGGAAGCTCTAATATAATATATACCAAACCATAACATAAACACATTAAATAACATTTAACTTTAAAATGTAGTAAAACTTTACACTATCGGCTTTATTAAGTAACGTTTACGCAATAAGGAATCAAACTGTTGACTCATCGATGATAGATAAGTCGTCCACAACGTGCATGTTACGGCATCAATGAACGGGAAGTGTCTACAATTACTAACATCTTTACAACTGGCGGTTTTCAATGTGCGCTTGTTAATAGTTTTATTAGGGAACTTTGAACTTAAATAAGATACGTTTATTTATTAAGAGAATAGTTTAGGACGTTAATTAGGTATGTCTAACATTCCTTGATAAGGTAATATACACTGGAAATTTTGAAGAAGAAAAATTCTGAGGATTTTTTTTTTACTAATCCCGGGATCCCGGGATAATGCCGGGATTGTAATAAAAACTAAAGGCTTTAAAAAAAAAATAGTGAAACTAAATTTTTCATCGGAAAATATTTTCGTGATCCGGAATTCGGAATACCATTCAGAAAACCTCAAGAACCACGATATTCTCTATACCCTAACACTTTAATTAAGGATCTTTTATAAAGTCATCAACAAGTGTATAAAATCTGAACATCTTCTAAACATTGTGATAAATAAATCATAAACAATATTGTATGGACCCTTTAGTTATTCCAATTTCAATATAGAAATTACGACATCTCAAGAATGGTACCGTCTCACACGGAAACCGGTGATTCCACCATCAAGCCTGCAAGTGACATTCTACTGACGTGGACGTGGTCAGAACCGCATGTGAGCTCACGGTTCACAGGTCTATCGGCAGCTGAACGTATTATTGCATTCACTAGGTATTCTATACTGTAATTAGACGTACTGCATGATAGGTTAAGACTGTTAAATGCAGTTATTGATAATATTATAACATCAATTTTATGAAAGTTTTATAGCCATATTGCAACAAGCTGGAAAACAGGTTTAGTGGCGTAACAATTAAGCAATATAAGTTTTTTTATAAAGAATATCATTAAATACGGTGTATACAGCAGTATTCAGTATTAATGTGGCAAATATTTACGCTTATAACAAATTCCCATTTAGATATACAATGTATATGGCGCTGCTAAGAGTGACCCGAATCTCGTGAATAAAAATTTAAATTTCGAAGGAACGAAAGACAACTTGAGATCTGTAAATCCAGCTCAAAAAATACTATAAATCTTTTTACGATAAAAAATAAACACCAAAGACCAGACTTATTTTTTTTTATGGTAGGTCTGGTAGGTGGCTTGGCATAGCTAACGACCTTTAGACGGGAAGGACTTTGTATTCATATGATGATCCCATCTGCTGCACGTATGTATATGAAAAAAAAAAACACTTAAAATACAAATACAAAGTAACCATTATGTAATATAGTAGTCAGTTTAGTGTTCTTATTCATATATATATTTGTTATTCCAATTACTAGAACGACAAACAATAATATCCAATTAATTATAAAAGGGATTGCAGCACCCTTCACTCATCAATCGTCACTCAACCAAAACTTCTACATGTTGTGGATAAACCACAATAAAAAATTAAACTAGGTCGTATCTCTATATTTGTATATAATTTTACTGTCTTAATAAGAAATGCAATAAAACGAAGTCATTTTAAAACGATTTCAAAGTTTTTTTTAACAAGCACAATTTTATATAAAACTTTAAGAATGACATAAGTGTTTAGTAATAATAACATAGAAAATATGTTACATAACTAGATGCAATTATTTCAGATCTAATTTAAACTATAATCGTTACAAATTGAAATATGATCGTGTTATGTTAACTATTTTGTTGAGTTCGAAAAAAGAATGACGCGTTATCTATTTCTCTATGGATTATCACTAGCCACTTGCACACTACGGAAATATCTAAATAATATATGTATGTACTTAAAAAAGTATGACGGCTTTCATTCTAATAAATTATAACTACATATCTCTGAAGGCATGTGACTCTGTACTTTAGAATGTTTTTGTAAACAAGCCGCGTGGTTTTTGCGGCATGTGCGTAACTGCAACAGACCATTCTCCGTTATGTAACTGCTGAAGATTAAAGCTATGTTTTTAAAAGGTTCTATTTAGTGTGATGATTGAACAAATATTGAGGTGTCTATCTTGATGTACCTACAATAGTAATTTTTTATGTCGTCTATTAATGTTTTCTACCAATGTTTTTGTTAATTCAATAATTTTCTAAGAATGTTTTTAAGATATGAACGCTTATGGTGATGGGGTCATAAAGATTGCATCATATTTTGGATTTGGAAGGCAACAATTTAGGTTGCAGGTTAGGGCTTGGGCTTTTTTTATTTTTATACTTAATAATCGCATTAATTCGGAAAGTAGATATCTATCACCTATATTCTTTAGAAGAATATAGGCCTCTATCATCGAAAACGGGTAAACTTGGTAAGCCTGTGTGTAGTAGGAGACTGAATAGTTAATACGTGCAATAGAAGAGCTTTTGAATACCCCATGTGTGGTATAATGAGCAGTGGTAAGCACTTAGGTTTATTTTGTTCCGTGGGAAGCCGGAAAATATATACACGGCTGGCGTATATAAATCAACTTTCAATTTCCCATTATTTAGCATCCGGAACTAAGAGGTTACATGTAAATCGGTAACTATTAGTCTGCCTTTAGACTTACGGTAAAAGGCAAACAATTACTGTCTACCGTAGCTTTAATGTGCAGTCTTAGGTCCTATCCATACTTAGCTTAGTTTCAGTAGGTACAATTTTTTGTCAAACTATTTTTATGACGCTTTTTGAAGCAATTTTGGCGAAGGAGAATATAGGTATATATATAATAGGTGCCATAGGACATTTTAAACTGCTTAAAGTCATAGACATGGAAGGTCAAGATTGATACTTCTAAATGTATTTACATACGTAATTACGATACAGAGGTAGACGCGATTCTAAGGTTTCTAAGAGAATAGGTTTATTTTCCACCAGGAGTTATACAGCCTAGGGGCTTATATAGAAATTGAATAATAAGCTCGTAACTTGCTTAGGGGCTGTCCAGCTGTAGTGTGCGACAAACAGGTTTATAGAAAACCTCAAACTCATTATTTCGTAGACTGTGTTTGTTTCTGTTGACACTTTTGTTTTTGTTCGCCTTTTGTGCTGACAAAAAACCAATATGCTCGTTAGATGTGGACGTGGCTTATACCAGTTCAGAAGTGTGTTAATTACTGCCAAGAAGCATTAACTTGGCGTATTACCTTCTTTTAATCTGACTCTCAATACCATTAACCGCCTTCAGATTTGGTGATATTGAAAGCGTTTAGCGGATACTGAAGATCAATATGAGTCTAAATAGAAATATATGATCCAGTAGTTGATGAGAATTCAAATCTTTTCCAATTTAATTCTAGTTAAAAAACATCTAGAATTCGGCACTTGGCAATGTCATGTGACCGAGCGTTTACATACATTCTTAAATCACTTCGAATGAAGTGTTAATTACTTCAGATCGATTTAGCTAATAGTTAGAAACTATACTAGATACTATTATAGGAATATTTCCTAAAGTATTTCGTTAAAGAAATTCAGTCTGTCTGTTGTAAATTCGAGGTCAAAGCTATCATAACAATTAGCGTGGAATGTTTATGTTCGCGTGAGTTGCATAAGTATATTGTTTTCTACGGTAGGTATAAATAAATTAGAGGTTTCTTTTGATGCTATTGTTATGATATATGCTATTATTTTAGTAAATTTCTACAACCAACATTTATTTTTACACGCTTTATATTAGTTTGACGTGTATTTACCTGTCTATCTAAGTAATGGAATATTAAAACGGTAGTTTTTACCAATTTTAAGACGAAAATTTGCATGTGTCAATGACCGATGACAATACAAGACTAAAAAATATTAGGCTTGATAAGATTGTTAAATTCTGTAGGATATAGTAACCCGCTATCAATAGGACCTATTCCTATAGTCTACTCCTCCCATAATTGAATAGCCTAAGGAAACCAATCATCTCTCACTTTCAAAATGTTCTTTTATAAATATGATTATTCAACGTTATACCAATGAGCCCTCCAAATTATGATACAGTCATACTATATACTATATATATCATACTACATAATATGACTATATATATATATATATATATATATATATATATATATATATATATATATATATATATGACTATATATATATATATTATGATGACCTAGAAGGCCTAGGTTTGACTATTTAGATTTTGAAGATGAACTAACATCTTAAATAGTGTCGTTACACCTGAAGTTATACATCAGTTATTTTTGTGTATTAAAAAGCATTATTTGGCAGTGTACATAATGTTTACTTGTAATCCAATGTCCAATAGGTACGTCATTTATTTTAAGGATTAAAATGGAAAGGTCTCAATGAAATTGAGGGATAAATTTTGGAACGCACAATTTCAAATCTAATCGAACAACAATAAATGGTAAAACGGCCATGTTTGAATCTGACAATGTCGTTTTAAATAAATAACTCGTGTACCAGTGTGTACCCTCTCCAATTAATTATATAGGGAATGTAACATGGCTTTACCGACTTGCGATAAATAGAAGTTTCCCAAGATGTAATCACAAGATGGTAGATGCATTTAAACTTTTCCAAGCTGCCAAAGGGGATAATTGTGACAAAATTGATGTCCAGTTTAACATAGAAGTCTGCAAAAAAAGAGCAACCAAAACTATTGTCATTTCATGGAGTTAGGAGCACGCGAATCCTCTATATTCCCATATTGAAACCATTATAGACATAGTTAGAATAACAAATTACACTACATTCGTGCTTTGATCCAGTTATTGTAATTTGTAATGTTGCAAGTGTCCGTAGAATACAGTAACAACATAACGTCAAGCAGATCGTTTATGGTAATGTAAACAAACATGTTACCCTACTGCATACAAAAATGTGGAACTGATAATTTGTTACTCACCTAAATTACTTTAGAAGACCCCGCCATAAATGGCGAAACACTGCCTTTTGGTATTAAACTATCAACACTTTCTAAAAATTCCTTTGAATTTCTTGTATTGTGAAATATATCATGAAATACTACAGTTGCTATTATGGAATTCCTACGTATAAAAAGAGTACCAGCAGTCATAAAAAATGCATCTAAACACTGCTTTATTCGCGGGTTTTTGTGAATCCCTCGTTACGTTATGTTACAAATTGTTTTAAATAAGTTCATAAACCTTATACAGGCTAATGCGTGGGTTAATAAATAGTTACCAAACTTAACAAATAATTAGTTTTGGTTATGCGTATTTTATGTAAGTAGGTACTTTTATTTTTTTTAAAGTTACACACGCATATTAACTCAGGAGCTCTTAATTTAATGACAGCTATAAATAAAGTGTATAAATATTAATAAGGACCGTGGCGTTACGGAGAGGAAATTGTACTTTTTATAGATTTTTATAGCTAAAATAACCGTTACTTCACTAAGAAATCACAATATTGGTTATATTCAGAGTTATAACGGTGAGATAGCTATTAATAACGCATCATACGGTTTCTAAAATCCACTGCACAGGAAAGCGGTTAACATCAATGTTTTGAAGTCTGGAGTGTTATAGACTCTAAAGCTTATTCGGATTGGTTTAGAGTTGAAAATGTGATACCATTGCGATATCAGTTACAGGAACAAAGGCTGGTTTAGAGCATATATAGCAGCAATACGATAAAAGAAGATGGAGATAGTAAAGGTTACTATCTTAATTATTTGGAATTGAATTATTTGGGTAGATTAACGGGATTGATAAGATTGCCTTAGTTTTCATAATAATCCCCATTCCCACTTACTGCTGGTAGGTCCTGTGCTGAAATAACATTTATCAATTCATTTACCAATTCTCGATCATTCCCGATTCTTCGATTAATAATAGATCGATTACCAAACTACTTCTCAAATTTTTTGATTAACAATTTCGCTTACCTATTCTCGACCAATCAACCATCAATGATCAATTCGTCAATAGGTACATCACACCACTACATACATGTCATGCAATGGGAAGCAAAATAAAAGTACCTGTACCAAAGTTATGTAAATGAGTCGGTCATAAATAAACAGTTGACGTAATCCATGTCCTCTTGACAAAATAAGACATTCTTATGACAATTATTTAAATTAGTAATCTAACGATATCAACAAATCTTTCATTGTGCGATGTAGGGTCATTAGTTACTTGAGATAAGTGGATATCGCAAAACTTCAGTTTTATTACTTTTATTCTTAACATAGAGCAACAAATAAAAAAATATATATTCAGTTTTCAAGATAAATGTACACAAAAATTCTACCAATTTTAATTTTAATTACACGAAACCGTTTTGTTGTTATAAAACATAGGTACTACAAATCCGTGTGTTGTATATAATTAGTCTGTTTTTTAACGTATCGATGTTGGCTATATATGTATATATGCAAGAAAGTGAATCATTCTTATGTGTGACGAGAAGCGATCGTATCGTTAAATGTACGTAAGCGTGGTGAGCTGAATCCTAAGTAGAAAGCATAGACAATATCTGATACTAGCTAGCTATTATATAACTAGTTAGATATTTAACGATTTCAATAAATCTCTGTAACAAAAATTGTATAAGGAAGGACACTTAGCTCCCAACAAACCACACAATAACGTTTAATTAAAGAAACAGTTATGTTATTTTATACCCATACAGCCATTAAGAGAAATTCATCAATATACCACAAATTAGTTTATGACTTAATAAAAGAGATACCTGAGACAGTTAAATTTTTTTAGAACGGTCAGGCAGTTAATACGATCCGTTCAAAAATACTTTCTTCAGTTTTCACACGTTACACTATTCTACCAAAAATATATGAAATATACCAATGGCCACTTACTTTTAGTATTTACTCCGAGTCTCTTACATTATTCATGTCCGTCAAGGTGTATCACGTTCGTTGCATAACAGCGACACCCTTATTATATATCACGTGATTACGTCATCAAGATTGCGGGTTTCATCAAATTATGAACTACTATTAGGGAAAGTACGCATTTGTACGCAGAGCAATGTCTATAGATGTGTTAAACTGTCGCATTATAATTTGATTTATATGTAAAGAGTGTTGAGTACGTACCTACGCGCTACTTTAGTTTGCAGAATTTATAAGTTCAGGAGCCAAATCTTTACCAAAAATAACTTGTTACAATTATTGTTTTAGTAGGTAGTACTATCTCTCTAAGAGCACATAATTATTTATATTATACTATAAAGGATTTGGCGACCCGACTCACTGGCAGAAAAATAGATCTCTGCTAATAGTGCTATCTTATAAAATTCTTAGCATTAAATAAAATTTAATAAAAATTCGTGTGCTAAAGACCTGTCTCTTTTTCTTTACAGCAAGCACGTGACCATCCATGTACCGTACAAGGTGCATACCATCCACCACCACCATGTCTCTAAAGTTCACGTCCCGGTCCATGTCCCTGTTATCAAAGAGGTACAAGTGATCAAAGAAGTACCTGTGATCCAGCACGTACCTGTGCCGGTCGTGAAACACATCCCAGTGGAGAAGAAAGTGTACGTGCCTATCCATGAAGACCATCACCACGGGTGGGAGAGCGAGGCGCTGTCTCATGGCTGGAACTGATCAGCTCAAGTAAACTAGCAATAAGGTAAGTTACCCATGGTAAAAAAAAAATAAACATTATATTTGAAGTGAAGGTAACGAGAAAGAATAAGGTGAAAAATATTGTTCCTCAGAAAATTCTTCTTCTAAGATATCTTGCTGATTTTGGAACACCATGGCACTAACACTGTGCGTCATTGAGTCGTCTTACACAGAAAGCATAAAAGTCCATACACTCAAGTACATTTACAGCAGTCTAAGTTACTGCATTTCCAATGGCAAAAAGTGTTAAATAAATATTTTATTTGTTAACAGGATTCTAGGAATAAGACCCATACATCGCCATAGTGACCATGAAGATGAAGTTTGGCAACTTACCAGTAATTACCAATTAACAGATTACTCGTAATTTATGACTTCATAAAAACTGTACTGGAAATATCATCACATCTTAACAATGACATTTTACCTACCCGTTGGCCGAAACTTGCCCATTTTATGTCAACACACACACACACACACATGTTACCTTTCATGAGATATATAAAATCTTACAAAATAGCGCATATTTAGTATACGTTACTACTTATTACATTTAGATTGTTTGAAAAACTAAAGAAGATCTTCACTTAGTTAACTTCTTCAAATACATTATGAAATTAATATAAAAATGAAACTGACAGACAATGTGCCCTTGTATGCAAGAGTTTGTCATTGTCAAAATTTAGCAACTAATAATTCAAAAATAGTTTCTTTAAGATTTGTTAAATTTTAAAATTATTTTGAAATAAATATTTAACATATTGTAACGTAACCTAAACGTGCGCTGCAACGGTTTGTACCTAACTTCCTAACTTGGAAGAAAATATACAAAAGATAAGTTTTTTCATATTGTTACAAATGCTTTGTACAAAACGTTATGTGTTTGTAAAACCTGACTGAATGAAGATGTAAAATAAACATAGTTACCAGAGTTTATAAACAATGTTATTATGTAAGAACCAAAGAAAAATACATATGTGTCTATAGTTTCTAATAAATAAGTTGTTTTATTTGTCATCCGTTTTGAAAACGAACCTTTATAATTTTATGAAATTTTTATGATTTTAACATGAGGCAAATATCTGTTCAAACATTATTGACCGATTGTTTCAAGTGCCTGTAAATCTCGAAATGAAATAATTCGCTTTTGGAAGGGACTTGAATGATTGTTTGTTTGTTGTTGTAAATTCTAAAGTTTTTTTGGGAAATTCTGTTCAAGTTTTGTAGTCCCGCATTCACCACGGAACATGGACTGAACAATACAATCAGAGCCTTGGCAGCAGATAGCGTCAATCAGGAAGAGGCACTTCTTCTCCTCCTGTGGTTCAGCATGGTAGTGCCCAGTTGGACACGTTGTACTGGCTGTTCTGACACTTAAGCCGCATACAGATTGGTTCCAGCGTGTCAGCTTCTACTTGCGGCACCAAGAGTCCAGCCTTGATAGGCTTAGGAAACTCAGACTGTCTCTTGACGATCAGTCTGGTTTGGTCACACGGTGAAATTACGGTAGCCACAGCTTAGGAAAGTCACTGAAAGACAAAGTCGTTGTTGCAGCTGGACCTCGATGGTCTCAGCCTGCTTCTTGGTCAGGTCGTGGTATGGCTCTATCATTTACCGCGCCGCAGTAGTCATTCAACTTTAAAGCGTCGGAGTAACACGAGGCTGGTGGTGAGCTGGGATTTTCTACGCCCACCATTGCCTTGGGGAGTAAATGATTCGTTTTGGTGATTTCTCTTGGTGAGTTGGTCTAGCCCTAGGGTTTGCCAGCGTGGTTCGTGTTCAGTGCTTATTTGCCTCGTCTAACATTAGCAGCAGCATGCGTATTGGCAGCCGATGGCGCCCTAACAGAAGCAGCTATTCCCTCAGTTAGACAAGATGGCTTTGCCACGGGTCAGCACATTACTGGTGGGGATATCATGGGACTTTACAGACCCCTTAGAAGCTTCAAGCGGCTTACTTCCTCCCGATGCCAGACGCCGTCCTCGCTGTGCTTTCGCTCAGGCTTTCGCCCGCTTGGACTTATGCGTCTGGTTAGACAGGTTCAGTAAGATTTCAGCAGGGTTCACTTCTTAGCCACACTACACATCCATCTCAATATATGCATTTCAGCTACATGCAGGCATTTCTCATGCTTTCCCTTATGATAACATTGCGTTGCGAGTAGATAAAAAAGGGTTTTATACATCTAGAAGATTGTTGAAAAACAAAGAGTTGAGCATAAGTACTTGGAACTGAAGTAAATAAATAGTTGAGTAGTTGGCCTTAAAAATATTAAAAAAAAAATACTTTTTACTTGTTGTTAACGTCCATTACAAATTAAACAATTGTTTTTAGGAAGGTTTCATATACCAAACTTTAATACAAGAACACAAAAAACAAAGTTAAACAAATATATTAATTATTAAAACTAACAATTGCTATGTAAACATTACTTATTTTTATAAATAATTTTATTATTAATAATAAATAATCAAATACGCACTGTATTTGATTAATTATTATTAATAAGTAACATAAAATCAATCGGTTTTTGCGAAGTCACAATATCGGTTTACATTTCTTTTATTTATCTATTATGAAGCATGTTACTGATGATTTCTACCATTTGGTGAACTAACAATTTTCTTTTCACATGAAATACATAACGGCTAAGTACTTTAAAAATTTCGATTATTATGTTAAATATTTAAAAATCTAATACGAAAAGTAGATTACCTACGTTTGCCATCCCATAGGCAAATTTTCATTTCATTCTAATTTGTTACATTGTTGGGAAATAAAAATTATTATATTCTATTTTTTTATATTACCCATTTAAATCTTTGATTTAAATAGAACGATAGCATCAACACTTTTGTACAATCCATTACCGTTATTATATTATCATTATATAAAATAGTATTCACAAGGTCTAACAGCTTTTAATAGACTAACTACAAAATAGCGGA
Organism: Euplagia quadripunctaria; assembly: GCA_963859945.1. NCBI lineage: Eukaryota > Metazoa > Arthropoda > Insecta > Lepidoptera > Erebidae > Euplagia > Euplagia quadripunctaria. Next base: position 4,254,617 of record OY982559.1, read on the forward strand.
ACTACAAAAAGTGCGTAATCTTTTGTATCATAATGTGCAAAGTGCCAAAACGTAACCCACCATGTGGATGACATACTACCAGGGTTACGTGACGACAGGCCAACCGACACTGCATCTTGCGTTAGATGAATTCTGTTATGGCCTATTGCCTCGAGTCCGATTTATGGGAAATAGGTCAGTCATTAAATAATCCGCTTAGCCCTCTACATTCGTAGACGTCTGCATACAATTAGTGACAACATCAATTAAGGTGCGCGCTTATCATTTTTTCACATCACAACGCTATCGATGTATGAAAAATGATCATGTACAGTTAAACAAATCTTTGGTTTCACATTTAAATGTTTTTAATTGTTTCGGGGTTTTAAAATTTTGAGAAAAACAACTTCTTGAAATATTAATATTTTGTGAGAGTAGAAGTCGAATTGTGTCTTTGTGTTAATATAGTACTAGTGCAACTAAATACTTGGAAATAATGCTGTATTCGTCCGAGTATAACGGCGACTAACGTTCGCGAATAATTTTCTTTTTATTTTATATTACTGTGACTGAAACTTTTTAACTCTGTTATCTAGTGTAATAGGTTAGAAGAAGCCATTGAATCAGTTTTAAATGAATATGATGAAAAGATTAACTAAGATTTATCGTATCATTACCACTATTGCCGCGGTCCTATAATAAAGAAACGTTTCGTTTTACGGAAGGTAAAATTTTCGTTGAAAATTGAACGAAATTTTTCCGTCCGTAAGCAAAACGAATCGTTTCTTGATAACAGGAACGCGGCATAAGTGTCGTGACGGATGAAGAAGAAAAAGCTCTTTTTACATTGACATGGTTATTTTGTCATTGCCCCAATCCGTTCCCATGACCATTGAAAGTTTTGTACGTTCAAGTGATAGTGATGAAGAAGTATTGAAGACCGATTAGTCGCCCACCAATATGAATTACGAGAAACCACTCAAAAAGTCAACATCCTTCATCAGCAACGCAAGGTCTGGTACAAGATGGCTAGCCATCAGAAATGGGAACGCAATTGCGTTGTGCAGTCCGTCACGCAAGAATTCGCAAAATCAACTTAAAATTGTAAGAAAGAGTGTTTAAAAAATGATCACCCCTAAGTTGCCGCTGTACTCGTACAACTGCACCCCCCTAGAATCTCTTGAAAATTAAAAAGCTAAAGTGTAGTTTAGTTGAGGAGCCTGTTTTAATAATAATTCCTAATTTAATATCAGAATAATTTAATATCGTCACATAATTATTCGTACTTGTGTGACGATATTATATATATATATTGTTAATGAAGACAACATTGATATATTATGTAATTACAAATTAACTGATGCTTTTGAAATATTTTAATTTTTAAAGAATGAAGAAAAATGTATGGAGGCTCAAGTCGAAATATATGGTGTAAATAATATTTTTTTAATTTTCTACTCGGCTAAGATGCTTTTAACTGTCATGAAGCGAGTAAAACTTCTTTAAATATTACATATACTAATGATGTTGCTGGTACTTTTCCTTTGCAAAGGGGAAATGGGATGGCCTTAATACTATATAATAATAATAATACATAATATACTAACTTAACACATCTCACACACGGCCGTCTGATCCCAAACTAGGCAGAGCCTGTACTATGGTAACCAGACTGCTGATAAACATACTAATATATTTCTAAATACATACATGTTATAGATAAATTACACCCAGACACAGAACAAATGATCATGCTCATCACACAATTATTTGTCCTGGGTGGGAATCGAACCCAATGAATGATATATGAATCTTCAGAAGCAACACTTTTGTTGCAGTCAAAGAAAATTGATAAGCACGTACCTCAAGACCTGATCAATCAAACGTGTAATTCTCTAATTACAAAACATATCATTTCATAAGTCGTAAAAGCCACAATACTGGTTAACTGCGCTTTATATATAGTCACTGACCATCCCCTAAAAAACCCTCGAAATCCCTCTTTCTGGTAAGCTTTAATAAAACACTCAGACAAAGTCTTACACTGTGCTAATTTTGCAACCTGACTTGGAATCTTGTATTTCGTGTCGTGGATGTGACTCTGAAACATAAATAATAAAAAAATATGTAAAATTATTATTATCTGTAGTCAAAAACTTTTTCTTGCGGTGATACAATATACGGCGACCAAATCCAACAGCCCTAGCATCGACAAACTGAATAGGACCCTATATCGAGCTGTAAGTAACAAGATTGTCAAGATCAAACGTGGACCGCGGCTCACAAAGCTTAATTTTAATAATTTAAATTACAAAAATAAAATTATTTTACAAATTAAATTGATATTAAAGGTACAGGTTCGAGACGAGCTGCAGACTCAGTCATCAGATTATGTGTTTATCCTACCTCAATCTGCACGCGCCTATACATGCCCTGGCAACTCGGGAACAAATTTTTATTTTGTTAAATGAGCCATCTCCACCTGATACATAAAACTGTTATTTATTTATTTATATATTTATTTAGGACAACTTACAAAACATACACTAATACGGCGTTTACAAACATGTTTTACAATAAATTGTGTGCTGTGTGTTGTTTGACTTACAAGTTGCCATACCATATTTAGGTACCATATTTTACCGTCACACATTTAAGGTATTTTGTACAACTTGTCAAGTTCGTACATTCATTTCACCAGGTTTGTCGTTCTTAATAATTCCTTGCTTAATATTAAGTTAAAAAAAGTTTAAATCTTTTATTCATTCATATTTAAGATAGTAAATTAATATTGCGAAATAAAATAAATTATTACTCGAGACCATAAAGTAGTTAACCAGTATAACATGCTGGCAACTTTGTTTAAGTGACAGTGACAGTTCCTATACACTTGAAAACATTATAAAGTCTTGAAATGAAATGATAATAAAATATGTTATTAATAAACTAATTAAATTAGACGTTTGTGTTTTTTTTTATATCATAGGGGGCAAACGAGCAGACGGGTCACCTGATGGTAAGTGACTACCGTCGCCCATGGACACCTGCAACTCAAGAGTCACAAGTACTTTGCCGGCCTTTGACATAGGAGTACGCTCTTTTCTTGAAGGTTTGAAGGTCGTTTCGGTCCGGAAATACCGGAGGCGACAATTTGTTCCAGAGATTGGTTGTGCGAGGCAAAAAACTTTTGGAGAACTGCACAATAAGTTATCAAGTTCTCATAATTATACATTAGAGCTATAATAATAATAATACATTTTCATACCTGTATTCAGCGCCCAAAATGAAATATAATCTATATGACATAAATATGAAAAAAAACCTAATGTCATGAAAAAATTAAATATTTACCCCAATTTGAAGCCGCCTTTTGGCCAAATCGAAAGGGTATGTCAAAGTCTTTGAGACAAAACCCGCCAAACTCCCGGCTATGGTGCTTGCTATCATCAAGTTCTGTGGCTTGTGAGGATTGCCCTTTGAAGTGTGGCACTCATCAGCTAATTTTTGTTCTTCGGTACAGCGTTCCCGTTCGAATTGGCGTAGTATTAATTGCTGAACGATTCTAAATGTCGTAAAAGAAATTCCAACTGCTGGACCCATCTGGAAAAATATACATTTTATTGCAAAAAATATATTAGTAGGCCTCTGAATGAAGCCATTTTTAGTACGAAGAGTGAATAAGCGATTAATTTTGTCAACACCACTACGCACCATTTCACCCAGAGCTAAATTCCAATGAAGAGGTTTGGTCAGATACTAACTCGCTGACATTTACACTAGGTGGAGACAGACGTAAACCACTTCGCTCTCTGCTAAAGAGTGTGAAGGTAGTCATTTGACCAGCGTTTCCAAAAGGATTGTGAAGCCTTCTGAACGGATTGCCAACGAGATAATCTGTTCTGAGGAACGTCCTCAAAGTCATGTTCCGGAACAGCCAATAAAACTTGACCTATCAGGAAATGACCCGCGGTCAAAACATAGAACTCGTTTGGGTTATATGACAACGAGCACAAAGCTCGTGAGTTTAAAACTGCTTCAACTCTGCAAAAGATTGTGCTTAACTCTCCAAATGTATATGCTCGATATCCAGCTACACGGTAGAAGCGATATTTTGCAGATTTAATACTTGCTTCCCAAAGCCCGCCCATGCTTGCTGCATTGGGTGGATTATGACACCATTGTATTTGGCGCGATGTCAACCCGTTAAGAATTTTATCCGAATTTTCCTTAGAATTCCAAAATTTCGCTACATCTTTTAAATGTTTAGTTGCCGCAATGAAATTTGTGCCACTGTCTGAATATAAACAACTGCACAGTCCGCGACACGCAACGAAACAATTGAATGTAGCCAAAACACTATTACAACCTAGCAGAGGTCACTAATCAAAAATTTTTAGGATTATGGATCGATAAAGATTTGTCATGGAAAACACAAGTAGAAGAAATATGTAAAAAATTAAATTCTTTCTCGTATGCATTATATATGCTCTCTAAAGTTGCAAGTCTACAGGTCGTACTAATTGCTTTCAATGCTTACGTCACAGCTACACTACGGTACGGAATTATCTTTTGGGGAAACTCAGTTAAGAGAGACGATGCATTTCGAGCACAAAAACAATGTGTTAGAGCCGTATGTAGTTTAAGATTACCGGACAGTTGCAGACCTCACTTCAAGGAACTAAAAATTTTAACTCTACCGTCATTGTACATTTTTGAGCTAGCAGTTTTTATTAAATTGCATCCAGAACATTTTCAATCCCTAAAAAGTCGAAGACAACATGACAGAATCCATGCAACGCCCCACACAAGCGCACTTTTTAATAAAAATGTCCTCGGCATGGCTCCTAGAGTGTTTAACAAACTCCCCAAAAATATTCGACAAATATGTGACATAAAAAAATTTAAACGTGAACTCAAAGCATTTCTGATTGAAAAAACGTATTATAACATTAATGACTTCCTTTTAGATATTTTTTAATGATGTTGACAATTATTTATTTCATTGACTGTACCTAGTATTTACCAAAAATGTTTGATGATGCTCAAGTATCTACAACTAATGTAAATTAATATAATTAATACAATTTAGAATTAAGATTGATAATACGATAACAATAAAAATTTGTTGTGTTTTAGTGTGATTAAATTGTATGAAACATTTGCACACCCAAAAGGGTAGTATACAGCGGCCAAAATTAGTTTTTAAGATCTTTGTATAACCTGTATTACGCAAATAAACAGTTTGAGTTTGAGTTTGAGTTTGAACCTAAATCTGTGAGGACCTCTAAATGAACGGCTTTGGTTGAAAAACATGCGAACAAGCATAAGTATGCTTTAAAAAACGGTCCACCCAAATCACAACCGACATCGTTGAAAACCTTATCAGATTTAAGCCTGGGTTAGCTAGGTTGCTTAACGTACCCATCGCTTGCTGAATTGAGCATGGTTGGCAACGAAAACAATTCATACACTTAGTCAAAACAGACCGGATAATTCTACGAGCATTGACTAAACCAATAATTTTTACATAATATACTTTGCAAGGTACGCGGCAAAATATAAAATGTAAAAATATTTTATCAATAATTTAGTTGTGTGACATTTAAGTAAAAGCACAGGATGCTTACAATGATAAGGTCGGACTGTACGAGTCTTCCCCTACCCCGAGGAATCTATAAAAATCTACGAAGGGTGTACTAACGTAGTGAAGCTACGTATTTATGTTTTCGCAATGTTGCGATTTCATCATGAAAATGATTTAATTATACCACCCGAATGATGGTATCATGAGCTTTCTTTAGCTCTGAGGACCTAAGCGGTCCATGAGATCTCGCAGATCCTTTAGATCTTATATTATCTGTAAATCTGTAACACCAAGCTAAAACGCTTTGCAATCTATTAAAAGGTGAAAATTTATTAAAGGTTTCCTCTTAATCATTTTGTAAATTAAATTTATCGTCACATGAGCTTAACACAAAAGTGTCACAATTGGATTTCATTTCAGGAATTTCAATATCCTCTTTTTAATAATACGGTTTTATTGGCCAATTCTGTTGGTCATCATACCACATTTGACCATGGAACCATTATGAGGGATTTTCCACGAAGCGAGATGGCAATGCTCCTCGTGAACAAATATCAGCAGCATTATTCTCGCTGTTTACATGAAACCAACAATTAGGTGGGACCACGGCTATCACCTGACTAACACTAGTTAGTTAGTTAGCTACAAATGTTTTAAGTTTATACGGTGATGCCTGAAGCCACAATTAGACGTTATTTGAATCATTAAATGCGATTAGTGACATTTTAAAATCTTTAAAATTTTGTACGACAAAATTAACGAGTTTTGAGAGCAGCACGGCTGCTGCAAGTTCAACTCTTTATATTGACAAAATCGGGTTAAAAGGCGCTACCTTTGATTTACTTGTCAACAACCTTGCTTTCACGTGACCATTTCTATCAGTACTCTGAAAATAGATGGTGATTCATGCTTAGGGTTTAATAAAATTGGGGAGACATACCTACCGAGTTCGTCACGATAATGCTTTTGAACATATATGTTTTCCCCTAATTCTTTAAACGGAATAATAGGAACTACGGACAATATTATTCAAACAATGTTCTTCTACAGTGAACGATACTAATGATGTTGTAGACGCTACAACATGGCAATTGCTAGAGGATTACATCTCTAATCTTCCTGTGACGATATAACCAAATACGCTGCTAAATGCAAAAAAAATGCAATGCAAATGCAAAAAAAATGCAAAAAAATCATAAATATATGGAAATATATCACCTGGTGACCTTAATCACTACCAGAAAAGAACCACCGTCCCTAGCAGCAGTATTAGAAGTAGGTAAAAATTTACTTCTGATATTTGTTTACCTAGTTACAAGTAAAGCTAATGAAAGTGTACTAAAAATCGAATTAACTATAATAAAGCTACAAATTGTGTTTTTTAAAGAGGGTTAAACAGGCTCAATTCTAGAACTACCGAACTACTCTAGAACTTAAAATATTTTACACTTGAAAACTAAATTGAAAAGTTTATAGACTTTTTAATATCAAACGTCAACCAAATTTCAAATATTATGTCCTTATAAATCTACTATAAATTGATGATAAATATGTTGATAAATATGTGAAAGTTCCATCAATTTATTATATTTCTTTCATAATTATGCCAAAATATTTGTTGCGGTAGAAATGACTTTGAAACTAGAGATGATTTGACTTAAATAAATAAACTTGAATTTGATCCCTCGCCAAAAAAAAGTACGTTGTGTTTAGAAAATTAAACCATTCTTACTTGTTTCATAGTCAGCCTGTTGTATGTGTCTTGTAAATGGGTATTCACAATAAAATCCATTGCCATGATTCTTTATAATACTCCTTGACATTACTTGATTTAAGTTTACGTTAAATCGACTTAAAGTACTTTTTTTAAAGTTGTCGTAATCGTCCCGGCGTCAATTCATCATCGCCATACCAAATCACCGTCGCGACGCCGACTCCTCGTCGAGGTGCCAAGCCTCAGTCGCGGCGTCCATTCTTCTTATCGGCGCTTAACCCCTTCGCGGCGCCATTTCACCGCCGTCGTCGCGGCGCTTAATCATAGTAGCGGAGCATAATAAGCGTCGCGGCTCAGCGTTCTCATAACACCATGTAACCGCCGCGGCGCATGATATCGTCGCGCGGTGCTAAACTACAGTCGCGGGGCCAATTCATCGTCGCGGCGCCACGTAAACGCTGCGGCGCTAAATCAAGGTCGTGGTGGACCTGCCTGACGGCACCCAGTGCGGCGCACCGCTCGCACCGCCCTAGGGCCGCCCCTGCCTAGCAGTACTGTCTAACCATGATCTTTGTAGAACGGAGGCACTGGAACAGTCAGTCCGCTCCGATTGTTATTGTATCCTTCTCTTAATACCTATTTCTATGTTTGTAAGTATTTGAAGGTAAAGAAATTTAACTTACCTGCAACAAAGACGCACTTAGGCCTTCGTAGAAAGCTACAATACCACCCGTTTGATAAACCTTCTTGGCCCCTCTAAAAAATCCCGCGTATTGGTCATGGAGCAAGATCTGACGAACCCTAATCACCTCCAAAGGGATAACCAGGGTCGTACTCACGCATCCAGCCCATGCACCACATATGAGACTCACTAGGGTCCTGAAAAAAAATTGAGGCTAGAGTACTCTTTATAAAGTTTATTATTCTTTGTTAATTACCTTAGAATTAACAACAATCATCTGATGTACAAAAATCGCAAAACGACAATGGTTTATTTTCTTGACTTCTTTCGCGTGCAAATACAAATCTCTTCCACGGGAACTGAACATTTTGACGGGATTGAAAGTTACCTATGTGCTATTCCAGACTAAAATCTATATTTGTGCCAAATTTCATCCAGAACCGTTCAGTTGTTCTGGTGTGATTGAGTGACAAACATTCATCTATCCAAACTTTCGCATTTATAATAGTAGTAAGAGTTACCTACTAAACTGTCGACGGCTTTTACTGATAGCAATAACACACCTTATCAAGCTAAAGTTACGTATCCGGGTAGGGATAAGTTATGAACTTACTAGACGCAACACTTTGAAGCATACTTGTAAACGAAAAAATTATTCATTTAGACAAATATCATTGAAGCTGACATCCTAATTGACGTGGTGGTTAAAACACTAAAATACCCAAACCACTAAAAAACCCTAAAAATATCCATATCAGATCCAGCTCTTATAGTTTCCATTAAGCCAAATGACAGCCTCACAATGGAGAAAACCACTGAAAACTACAAATACATATTAACCTCTTGACGAGCAGTTTCTCACTTTTACACTTGTTAGAACATTAAACGTTGTGTATTATTCATCAATTAGGTAAAGCCGTGTATGTTTGAGAATAATGAAGTTCAGATGTGTAGTCGTTTCACAAATTGATGGGGTTAACGCCTATTGTACGCCGTCCGCAAATCATCACGAAGCACCAGAAAGTGTCATTTTTAAATAATAAAAGTGAGAAGAGAGTTTACTAACCCTCTTCTCGAGTACCTCTTTTGAAGATTGGGCTGACACCTATTTTCATGCAATACGCAATGCACAATGCAATAGCATAGCACTATGACATGTCTTAGTAAATAATGAAGCTAAATTGATTGACGCCTATTACAATGCAATTTGCAATAAATCACATTTATCCGAAAGTATCACATGGCGATTGATTTAGCTTTTATTTGCCGTGCTGTATCATAATACAAAACAGTTATTTTATTTAATAATAGCTGAGCCCCGCGGTTTCACCCGCGTAAGACCCGATTCCTTGAGAATATCGGGATAGAAAGTAGCCTATATGTTAATCCAGGTCTCCAGCTATCTACATACCAAGTTTCATCGCAATCGGTTCAGTAGTTTTTGCGTGAAGGAGTAACAAACATCCATCCATCCATACAAACTTTCACGTTTATAATATTATTAGGATCATACACAGAGAAAGGTTCCTTAGTCTTGATAAACATTTAAAATAAAATTGAAATGTATTAATAAAATACGTCGTCGTGTAAACGAAAATTATAACAAAAACTACAATAAATTTATTTCATTCAAATATTTATCACTAGCAACCCGCCCCGGCTTCGCACGGGTACAAATTATACACCTAAACCTTCCTCATGAATCACTCTGTTTATTAGTGAAAGCCGCATAAAAATCCGTTTAGTAGTTTTTCAGTTTATCGTGAACAGACAGACAGACGCGGAGACTTTGTTTTATAATATGTAGTGATATGTGAAGTGTGTGAAGTGAAGATTTTTATAATATGATTTTTTTTTATCATTAGCTCAGCTACATGATATGATGATGATTCTAAACGCAAAAACCTCAAAGTAATGAAAAGTAAACAGAAACACTATTCGTTCCTACAATTTTCGAGGATTTCTCTCAATTTTATCAGGATCCCATCATCAGATCCTGACTTCCTTGACATGGGACCACCCTTGAGGTACCCTATCTAACAAAAAAGAATTATCAAAATCGGTTCGGCCCGCCAGCCGCTCTGCCCCCGCTTTTTAAATCTCTGATATCTTCTAAGATATTCATTTTTATTATATGCTGTAAAGGTCAACTTTGATCTACATGAAATGCACAACGTACCTAATGTATTTAATTGGATAAGGAATAATACTGTATTGTTTAAAATAGTTTAATAAATAACCCATAATTTTTTGGTAATATGTAAAAGATAAAAATGGTTACTGTGGGTTATCCTTAGGAGATAAACATATACCATCACGGCCTTTTTTATTGATCTTTTTAAGATATGCAATTCTGTAGTACATTAATTTGATCTATCTCGTAAGGTTTAGCCAGCGTTTGCAATGTAAGCGCACAAAAATATGTTTGTTACGACATGACATTGCAAATCTTTGAATTTCTCGACTTTTCTCTACAATAATATGCATTTATACTACATATAAACCTTCCTCTTGAATCACTCTATCCATTGGTGAAAACCGCATGAAAATCTGTTCAGTAGTTTTTCCGTTTATCGCGAACAGACAGACAGACAGACAAACAGACAGACGCGGCGGGGGTCTTTGTTTTATAATATGTAGTGATGCTTTAGAATTTTTTTCAGCTAACAAACAAATCTAAGAAGACAATTTTAACTTACCTCAAATTGTCGTACCTAAAACTATGTATGTTTAATTGTTATTATTTGGCATCTTGGAATGGATCTGATGATGAGGCTAGGAGCTGGTTAGTGGAACTCTTCACTAGTATTTTACTTACCTTACTAGTATTTTAGTTTCTAAACTACAACAATTGGTAGACGTTAGAACAGTTTTGGTTAACCCCATAACCGTAGAAATGTAAAACCGTCGAATTTTATTGTCGAAATCAATTCATTGTGACACCAAAAAGAAAGTCTATAATTTATTGATTGATATATCTATATATTAATACGTGAAGCGAAACCTTTGGAACCCTTTTTACGAAAATTGGGCGGACGGAGGAGTATGAAATTTCGCACACTTATAGTTTATACAGAGAAGAAGTGACGAATGCTAAAATTTTTGAACAATATTTGCTATAAAGTTAAAAAAAATGCAAAAACGGATACATACAGCAATAAGTACGTCGGGCAGATCAACGTCTGTCTGGTATACTCATTATTTTCTAGCTACTGATAAGTCTATCGATACTCACTTGTTTATGGTATGATGGGGTAAATGTTCTGACGCGTAGGCCGTTGTCAATTCATACACATAGAATTGACTGCTTACTGCTAATATGGAGTGTACCTAAATAAACACAATTAAATAAATTGGGAATTCACTGATTGTCTGCAGGACTGATGAGATGAAGTGATGAACCACTACAACCAATGCTTGCGTTGAGAACGTCAGTTCAGGCTACTTGTGACTGGATCTGAACTCTTTCTTTTAATGTATGTTACACTAGCAGCGCCTCGCAGTTTCACCCGCGGAAGTGCCGATCCTGTGGGAATATCGGGATAAAAAGTAGCCTAAGCGTTAATCCAGGTCTCCAGCTATCTACATACCAAGTTTCATCGCAATCGGTTCAGTGGTTTTTTCGTGAAAGAGTAACAAACATCCATTCATCCATCCATCCATTCAAACTTTCACATTTATAATATTAGTGGGATATCTAATATGTAAATACATTCTAACGCTTGTATCGATTACTGTCCGTTGGTGTTCAGATACGTCAACCTAATATTTTGTATACCAATACCAACAATATGAGGAACAGAAATTTTTCTCATTCTAATTTAATTTAGGGTAAGGTATCCAGACCACTGTATATAGATTGAAGCAGGTTGTGTCAAGGGAAGGTTCAGGGTACAAAAGACGATTCAGGATAGGGAGAAAGTAATTAAGGCGACATTAAGGCGACATCATCACAGCCTTCGCCATGGTTTGTATATTGCTTTGCTTAGGAGAATCTTACAGACAGCCACAAAAAGAGGTATTCGTTATTCATTTTGGAAAATAAACAGAAATAATACTACTATCATATCAAAACAATTCTAGCTTACCAAATTATTCTTCTTGGTTCGATTCCCACCCAGGACAAATAATTGTGTGATCAGCACGAAAATTTGTTCTGTGTCTGGGGGTATAATTTTTCTATAATATGTATGTATTTAGAAATATATAAGTGTGTTTATCAGCAGTCTGGTTACCATTGTACAGGCTCTGCCTAGTTTGGGATCAGACGGCCGTGTGTAAGATGTGTGAAGTTATTATATAATATACTAATTATTATAATATATTAATAAAAAATTATTATAATAAACTAACTGCAAAAGCGGGTTTGTTTGTTAGGCTTTTTTTTTGATAAAATAGGTGTGTCCTCTAAATCACTTGATGGAAATAACGATAAAGACGAAGATGGTACACGCATATTCAGGAGAAACCTATTCACTCTACTCTTAATCTTCCAGGAATATTATTGCTTGGAAAAATAGAAGCACGCAGTTCATTCCAGACCTTGGCAAACTGAACCAAAAAGGAGCCGTCAAAGCGTTTAGTTCCGAGTTCTTGGTGTGTCGATATTGTAAGGATGGAACTTCTGTCCGCGTCTAGGAGTCCGATGAAGGAAATGTGCTTTCAGGTCTTAGCTACTCTACCGATCATCACGACATTTTAAATACAGATTGTCAGGTACACAAATTTCATTGAGTAGTAAAAAATACTGTTCCCAAGGGACAGAAAAATAACTTTTATCAGAGCGAAACGGTGGGAAAAAGAAAGGTATCTGAATCTGTGAATATTGCAACCAATGTAACCTGATTGAAACGTCAGGTAGTACAACGGTAGGTATATATGGCAACCATCGCTTTAATTCTCATACATGTAACTGAGAAGACTATAATTACGAGCTGAAGGAAACAGAGTACTGTCACGTATGCATAACTCCAGCATTGGTACGAAAAGATATAAAGGTTAAAAAAGGCGGCTCAAACAATCCATGGAGTTATGGTACTTAAATAATTTGTTTGATAACATCGAACTTCAATTACTAACAAAAAACTTGCTCCGTCTTCATCCTACATTCGTTCTTTATTGTATCAGACTAGGTAAAATGCATTGAATTATGTGTTCCAGCTGCAGTGAAAACTATACCACGTACAAAATGATACCATCAAAGATACATACCTGTCCCAAAGTATGCCCTTGAAAAAACGCTAACATTCCTTCTTCAGTAAGTATTTTCTTGCCAATCCTCATAATTGGACTGCTTTTCTTTGCTTTCCTAATCAACTGTGCTCGCACTTTTATTACGTCCATCGGCTGGGTTATGAACCTAGTCATCACTCCTGAAAAGACACCAGCCAATAGTTTTTGCTCTGTAGTCATGGGGTCGTGCCTATGGTAGCCAACCATTTTTCAGGTAGCATTGTGGCACTATGCAAGAGAAACAATGCTTTATTTGATGTGTTCTTTGTATTTAGTCATTTTACTATAGAGGTTGATCTGGACATTTTCTATGTCATATTGACAGCCAAAAGTCACATACTTTTGGCTTTACTTTTTTATATTTCGAGATATTTTGTAATAAGGTTTATAAGGTGCGCCAAAGAGTATACAAATTAGTGAACTATACCGGCTGCAGATTGGTATTGTAACGGCATATTGTGTTATATAATTTTTATTTTTTATAATAACAATAATAATTCGACACACGGGTCATCACCTCACCATGGCTATTGGTGAAGTGGTATGTCGGAATCGAAGCGACTAAAACCACACGGTGTTCCGTCGCAAGTGAGTCTATCGCAAGGGACTCGGGTGTACCCTAGGAAGGAAGTCCCCGAGAAGCTAATGATGTTACTACTAATACCTCAAAAGTAAAAAAAAGTAAACTTGGTTTAGTCCGGGTATTGTGTAGTATAAGCTGACTACCATATATTTATGTATAAGGGTTATGATCGCATTCAATTCGCACTGAGTTCAAGTACAAATCAATTTCATATGGAAATGCGTGTCTGCTTCATTTGCTACCTCATTAAAGCAATAGCAGAACACACGTTCTTTACGTTTAACGTTACGACACCGTAAGCTTCGCGTGCTACATCCGACTCTGTCTGTCATATGTAATTATTTAAATTAATGGCTGCTGGAGGACTTGTGTTAGACGTTATTCGGAGCTCTTTCAGCTTTAACTTTTTTTTTAACAATCACACTGGATATTTTAATTATTACTTTTAATTTTTTTACTGATGAACTTAACCACTTACATTCAGAGTACAACGTGACAGGGCAGAGAGAGAGGGCCACAGATTAACAATACCATAGTGAATGCACATACAATAACTTCTACACCTCCCTCGATGTTAACTATCTTAATACAAACATTTTTAAGATTTGAAATCGCAGAAAGTTACAATGACACTTATATTGAAACACTACAGTAGTTTACGAACAAAATCTTTACACAAACCTAACAATTTTCTTAAACATTTAATATGAATTTAATAAACTATTATCAAATTCATTGAATTTACATATTCCCATAGGTTTAGTCCTTATATTAGTAACGTTATTATCAGATGAAATGTAGCCACAGAAATTATAAATTATAAATTATTCACTTGCTGACAATATCCTTAGTAAAATGCACACAAATGTACACATGCTTATCATTTAGTGTTTTCATAATAAATTGTTAATAATTTTTATTGCACTCTTATCGTCTACTTTCATCATTACACTCCACTGATTCTGAAAATCATGAGTTACTCCTTTTATGTAGATTAGATCACTGGCACACATAGACGTAGAGATGTACTCAGCTTCTGAAGAGGATAAGGCAACACACTGACCACGGCTGACCGTGACATGAAATTGCGGCCATGGTACCTAGCTAAAGCACTAGTGCTTTTTCTGTTACTTTAGTCGCCTGCCCAGCCTGCATAGGAAAAGGCTGAAATATTATTTGATTCTTTATTCTTATTATATGTGAGTTTCTTGTCTCTTTTTCCTTATAAGATTGTTTGACGGACTATCAAGGTAACTTCTAAGATAACTTGTAGCAAAAATAATATTCATTGACAAATAGTTTAGACTCATAATCAGCTGTCTATAAGGTAAGCACATATCTATTTCAGCCCTTTTATACCTTATATGCAGATCTCTTCATGTTTAGCTTATTTTCACAGAAATAATTCATTGGATTATTCCAGACTTTTGGTGATTCCTTTAAATTATGGTTTACACTGGCCGTGGTCAGTCAGCCTGTGACCACGGCCAGTGCAACCTATTCAAAACGTCAGGCAATTCAGAGGTATATAATACCTTTTCGTGATCGCATTAATTCCCGTGTGAATATATCCATACTCTACTACACTGCTACATACTCTCAGGATACTTTAGATATTGCCTGATTTACTTTATCAAAGTAAAAGCGATCGATGTTCCGGTAACTAAAATGATAACACTATCACAAACACAATATTCAATTATTGATGGCAATATACTTTATATTAGTCACCGAATCTGTTAGTTGTGATAACACTGATATCATTTAGTATGACGAAAGACAAGCTTGAGATCATTGACGAATCTGTGACATCCTAAATATTTAAGGTATTCTAGGAACTGGAGTAGTTTTGTAATAACTTGAGACACCTCACACACGGCCGTCTGATCCCAAACTAGGCAGAGCCTGTACAATGGTGACCAGACTGCTAATAAACATAATTATATATTATTAAATACATATATAATTATAAATAAATTACACTCAGACACAGAACAAATGATCATGCTCATCACGGCATAAGGCATTGTCGAAAAATCTATTGTTAACTGACGTGTTCCACTTTCCAGCCAAATTTGATTTAAAAATATCAAAGAAACAAATATATTTTGACCACATCTCGGCCAAAATTTTCTACCCTGTCTTTTAATTGTACATGCTAAATCACAATAACTGAATCTTATGTCTCTAGTAACAATAACCAAGAACGACGATCTGACGATAGGGATCTCACAAGGGAGTGTGATTGGGCCCACGTTCTATCCAATTTACATTAATGACCTATGTTTATGCGATTCAAATTTATATTGGCACTATTATTCTAATTTGTTTTCTTCTACTTCTCTGATCGTACACTCAAGTGCTAATAAGACAAATGTGCACCACAAATTTCCTGTTCCTAGTATAGTCCATCTAAAGGTTGCCTGTAAGAGATTGCAGACTGCGTTAAGACCGCCCATTGTACTACTGTTTCTAATGTATTTCTTTTTAATTATATCCTATTTATGGTGTGCAATAAAAAGTATCTATCTGTCTATCTATTTCCGCTGCCCTTACAAAAATCACAAAACTTCACTTATGCAGATAACACGGCCATTGTAATTCAAGGTTTTCGTGCTACAAGCTGCGATAGGAAGATATAGGCTAGTTCTACCGTCAGATCATACAAAGCGTAAAGAACGATTTTCATGTATAGTAGAAAACCACAGTAACTGTATGCTGATAAGTTGAGATACTCTACAGGGTACGATGTCACTTGCTCAGTATACGTGACATTGTCTACAATTTCATTCGTCGGTGCTAACATTACTTCCCTTTTCTTCATTAGTATTCAGATCGAGATATACGTAGTTTTTTAGATCGTTTGTGTTATGAACAGTAGAATTCAAGGTACTGTTTGTTCTATGGAGTTTATAGAGCAATTTCAGATTTTTTGTAATAATTACAAAAATATAAACACAAAGCAAATTTTAAGCAAACTGCAATAGTGTGTTTTTATTGTACTAAGTTGATTACATATTTATTTCATATATTCAAAATATTTCTGCCTACCCCATTGGAGATACAAGCGTGAGTGTATGTATCATCTGTTTTATGAATAACTAGCCGTCCCCGCAGTTTCACCTGCGTTTATGGTCACTGCTCCTATGACTGACTGTCCACTGACATTAGAAAAGTTAATATGGTCGTTAAGTTTCTTAAATTTTCTAATTTTCCGGGCAACTTTTTCTAATTTTTTTGTTTCATAAAAACCTTCTCCTGACAATACCAACCACAAAAAAAAGAATTAGCGAAATCGGTCCAGCCGTTCACGCGTGATGCCGTGACCAAGGGAAATAGGGACTCATATATATATATATATATATATATATATATATAGACTCATATATATATTATGCTTCCATTGACTTCTTACTTATCTTCCCCTTTCATTATACTTACTCCCAATATTGCCATCTTCAGTTCCCAAATTACACGGCTGACGGCAATTTTCGTCTTTTTACAAGCTTTTATTTAACTTGCAATGTTTATATGTATGTACGTGTGTGCGGCACGAGAACCAATTCCCGATGTCTGATTGGGCTCAAATTTGGTGTATCTTCGGTGACAATATAGTAATATGGTACCATGAAGATGTTCTGACAATGGAGCCGGAATGTGGTCATAGGAACTTTAGAACTAAACAAGAAAAAACAATCAAGTTTGGGCTCGATTGATTCGTCTCGAGGAGTACTTTGTTAACATCAAATTTACACTTAAATAAAACTTAGTTTGTATGAAAGCTTGTTTAAAAAAACTGTCAGTCGTAGGACTGCACGTGAGATGTGAAAACACACACACACACATCCAAAGAGTATACAAACACTACGTTTTGCACATATTAAGTGCTTGAATTCAGTGCTTTTTCTCCATGCCTAAAGTGCCCAACGTGCCTAAATTAATTTATCATATATTATATTGTATATATGATTAATTGATGACGGCTTGATTGGGTTCGTACATATCTGAGTATGCATGCTGACAACACAGGACTTTACCCTCGTTTAAAACCCTTTTCTTTTTATCTCGTTTATTATTTATCTTCCTAAAAAGCGCATTGATTTGTTAATGTTGCAATGATCTTTAGGCTACTTAATTACATGCACCGTCCTAAAAGAAGTCGGTGCATGCCCCGTCCTGTACCTTTATATATATTTACTTGTACATGACATTAACAAAGTAATTAATAATATGGACAAACCTAAAGCAAATTATGTAACAGCATGGTTTAATATCGCATTACCTTTTTTCGGTAATAAATAAATGCTTAATTATATATTACGCATAAAGTTCTGTTCACAATCGATTTTCTTAAATGTCTTATTCCGTTATTAACTGCGACATGGTGACCAAAAGGTTGGTTTAATTTCGGTTGAGCAATCATTAGATTCGTGACGCGCGAGCGGCGACACGTGCCTGCTTTTGTTATCAATTATCATAATACAATTATTATTATGGAGAACAATAGTTCAGGTGTGGGCCAAACTGTTTGGAAGGTAAGTAATGCATTGTTGTGTATTTATGATTTTTAAACTCTATAGTAAAATGCAGGTTTTAGAATGATGTCATGTAAACTTTTTTGAATATTAGATCACAGTATCATAATACTCGTATTTTCAAACGTATGTGCGCAGCAAAATAATACGGTTTCGTCCATTTTGTTTTGTCTTGACAGTTTATTACTGAAACGCTTCAATTATAAGGTTCCATACCTAATCCAAATTTAAATTATTTATTTCGGACAACTTGATCTATATAATAATAATAACTTCACACATCTCAAACACGGCCGTCTGATCCCAAATTAGGCAGAGCCTGTACTATAGTAACCAGACTGCTGATAAACATACTTATATATTTCTAAACATATTATAGATAAATTACACCCAGACACAGAACAAATGATCATGCTCATCACACAATTATTTGTCCTGGGTGGGAATCTTTTTTCTTTGGCTCAGCAGTCAGGGTCACTAACCACTAGACCAGTAGGCCAGTCAAATTGCCATATGATTGTAATTAATAAAAAGAAGCAGTTTTCTTGTGAATAACCATTTCGAAGCAGTCTGTAACATCTCCGAGGCGCTACAGAAGCGAGGCAACCACAACAACATCCTGAAAGTATTATTATATTGAACGCGTAGGACATCTAGCGCTCTTTTGGTCCAATTGACCCATAGGTTAACGATGTAAAAACTTTGACAATGTGTCTTGAACAAGGTAATCTTTACTTGGTCACTGCAATGGGTAAACTTACGAGCCAACATTTGTAACCTCTAACTGCAAGTACCCTTCGTTTTCTCTCAATGTCTACATCATCCTTAAGGTCGTCGCTTAGAAAATGTCTCAGATATTTAAATTTGGACACTTGGTTTAACGGAAGTCCGGCCGCCCTGAAGACCATGTATTCACTCTTACTCACATTATACACAAGTCCATGTAAAGCAGCATGTTTTTTACATATTTTGAGTAGCTCATTAATTGTCCCAGCAGTCGCTTTATTATTAACACTCACTCCATTTATTCGACATCCAACATTCATACCACTGAGCTCGCTGATGATACCATCAATGTGCAAATTGTAATGCCTTGGAGATATTAGTCTCATAAAAAGCTTTAGACCACTTTGCAGGGTTATTCTGATTGGCGTACAAATACTGAAAAATGTTTAGCTCCTCAGCAGGCACACCCCTGTCCCTCAACTTGTTCCAAAGCACGTTATATAACGCGAGATGACAGGCTCTGGCAAGGTCAAGGAAACAGGTGTACACCGGCATTCTACGGTCGACATTGGACAGTATGCTTGAGACTCAGGATAGCACTGTGGATAGTCCAGGCTGAAACGTTTTATGTCACACGTAGTATTGGCCAAATTGTAAAACACATTTATTTCCATAAAAATCTTATTCAAACAATTACTAACAGTTTAAAAGAAAAGCAAAATTGGACCAGCCGTTTTCAAGTAGAACGTTTACCTACCAACAGATTTAATTTTTATTTACTTACTTACCCGGCCACAATGTGGGTAATTTGCAATAAAAACTGGACATAACTGCACTCATTGTGCAAAATTTCATTAAAATCGGTTAATTAGTTTAGGAATGCATTGCGAACATGTTACAGAAAGGTGTGGTCAAATTTTAGGAGTGTTATGATCAGCTGACAAGTAGTTAATTTGGCTTAAAGAAAAAAAAAGGATTTTGAAAAAGTTTTCTTCGGAAAATGCTTAAATAATAATATTCATCAAATTAAGTTGACAAATTGAGTCAATGTCAAAGATTATGTTTATTTTTTTTTTAGGCAGACATCTTCAGAAAAATCTGGACATTCCATCGACATCCTTGGTATTAAATACCTATAGTTTAATTCATGGCAGCCGTATCTCATAGGAAATATTAGCTTTATCAGTCAATTTTCAAGTAAAATTTTTCAGTTTCAAAATAAGTTTTCTGCATTAAATGTCACTAATTTTCATAAAAATTTTAGCGCTTTACGTTATTAATGGGGTCGACTGTACGACCCTAAAATATGACCATACTTTTCTGTAACACCCTGTATATACATCATCAGCTTTCAATCATAGAAAAAAGGTATCGAATTCTATCAAGTAACTGTATCTTTATGGTATTCATCTTCTGTTAGTAGAACCATTGTTTATTCTGTGCTTTTATACAAACTAAGTTGGCAGTAAAGGTCACGGTAAGTGGTTACCAGTGCTTATATACCTTAGCAACACAGTGACAACCAGTCTTTTTTATTATCACGTAATTTATTAAATAATGAAAATAATTAATCGACTAATATCTTTAATCGACTAATACCAATATTTAATCGGCTAATACAAACACTGTCCTTCGCAATTTATATTCCATCTTTCTCTAAAACTTGACCTTACCTATTGATTGGCACAATATTAGCCATGATACCATCAAGTTAATTACTTCCATTAAATGGATCGCCATTTTAGTCATCAGTAATGTTTATGTGTCCTGTGACAATGGTTATGACACAAATTGTTGTTTGTATTCACGTTGCTGCGTGCTGGTATTCTATAAGAAGACTTGTCGTAATTGCATAAAGCTCAAGGTGAGATTCTGAATACCATCGCGACAGTAAATACTTCTGTGACTTGCACATTTTTTCTTAAAATATTATAATGTTCGATATTTAAAATTAGGATTGTATTAGGTTTATCCAACCACTTGGAATTAGAGGTGTTCCGAGGTGTAACCATTTGGGTGATTAATAAAAATACATTTTACAAGACAAGGCCTATTTTAAATGTACAATACAATTAAAATTGCGATTAAAGGCACAATGGATGATAAATAATTTTATCTACTATATGCTTTTACGATTTTCTATAGGTGGAGATTCATTTATTTTGTATATTATTTATGTGTTATGTTCAGTGATAATTGATTACCACTTTCAATTGCAATGATTTTATTTTTTGTTTGTAGGGAGATACCTCAACTTCTCACAAGGCTCAACCATTTGGAAACGGGCGGTTATAGATCAACATAGGCAGATATTGTGTTATATTTTTTTATGATTTTACATTTGACAAAGCAAACTATTGTTGCGGTGACTCTGTGTGTGTTGATCTATAATTTTAAATTATAATAACTATTTATTAAATTGACTATTTCGAATAATTGATGATCAATTTTATGAAATAAAGATATTGAATTTGTAAAATTTGAATTTGGTCTCTTCAAATAATCAAGTTATATAAGTGTTTTTCCTAGTTTGGAAAAATCTACCTTAGAGATACATAAATGTACTGGAGTCTTCGATATTTTTTAAGATAATTGTAGTTGTTTTAGTTCATCTTCCTTGTCGTTTTTAAATTTTACTATATATATATATGCGTCTTAGTGTCTCGTTACTATCCTTTGCAGTTGCAAAACACTCTCAGAACCATACCTTAATGCCGATTCCATAAGCAGGCTAATGTGTTTTGTTCCGAATAATATCTTCAGTATTGGTACGCCAATCAGCATAATCGGGTAAAGTGGTCTAAAGCTTTTTATGAGACATGCAGTGTGAGACAGAGTGGTTTGACATCTCCCAAGCCTTTCAATATACATTGATGGTCTCATCAGCGAGCTCACTGGTATGAATGTTCCATGTCGAGTAAATGAGTGAGCGTTAATAATATAAACTACGCAGATGACAGGCCGTTTTTGGGCCTGACTGCTCGGACAGTTAATGAGCTACTTAAAATATGTGAAAAATATGCTACTTCACATGGACTTGTTTATAATGTGAGTAAGAGAGAATTCATGGTCTTCAGGGCCGCTGGACTTCCGTTAAACCGAGTATCAAAATTTAAATATCTGGGATACTTTCTCAGCGACGACCTTAAGGATGATGAAGACATTGAGAGACAACGAAGGGTACTTGCAATTAGAGGTTACGCATGTTGGCTCGTAAGTTTGCCCGTTGCAGTGACCAAGTAAAGATTACCTTGTCCGAGGCACATTGTCAAAGTTTTTACACCGGTAACCTATGGGTTAATTGGACCAAAAGAGCGCTAGATCTCCTATTCCTCCTCAGATCGGTTTGCACGGTCGTCACGTCATCTTTAACTCGACTCGAAGTACCGCCGTTCTTGTTGAAGTCCCGGTGACGACTGCGATCGACAAGCGCCTTTATGTTCTCAATCAACTTTCGAAAAGAACATAAATGAATAGACAGAGTATAGTATGTGGGGACAGTGTGAGATAGAGAGAAAGTAAAAGGGAAAGAGAGCAGCATGCAACTGCATGCACTAAACTTTCTTTACGATTTTTGTAACTTCGACTTGTAGAAATCGCCAGATTATATGTTTCCTGTTGTGTTATCTTTGAACTATTTCCTTTGAAATAAAAAAAAATTCGACCGCACTCGAGAATGTCAAGGTGACGTTTTTTTTTGCAAGTTTGTAACCCACCCACTCCCTTGCGTCACGCTCAAATCGTCAGATTATGAAAAAGCACACTTTTCAGCATGTAGTTACTCTACCTTATCTTAATCTGACGCGCTTGAGTATGTCAAATGATCGATTTTTTTACTATTCTGATTGCTACCCTAAACGCCCTGCGCTAGACAGAGGGCTTATATATGGTGGCGCTATTTACTAGGGTGCAAGGTATCCCCCCTTATATTAATCTGCGCCTTGGAGTAACTCCCAAAATCCTTTAGTGGTTTTTCTAAAACAGTTAAAGTTTAAGCCCAAAACAAAACACAAAAAAGAACTTGAAAAGTTAACTGGTACAATTGGCGACCTTATCGCTATTAAAATTTGAAATCTCTTTCAGGCAACCATAATAAGTTGTTATTTTAATTGTTATTTTATTATCTATGAAATTGCCGTTCTGCAGTACTGGCTATTTCAAATCAAACTATTTTTTTGGCTAAGAATTCTAATTTCAAATTAATTTTATTTCAAAAACATGGATTTCTTTTTTCAAAACTAGTCGTTTGTTTATTGATTGGTGTTATGTTTTTTTTTTAATTTTTTTCGTCATCACGGATACGTTAAGAATTTGAGTAATTATGAAATATGAGTACCGTCGTGGCAGCAACGTGGCACAAGCGATAGCAGCGAAGCAATAACGACGTTTACGGAGCTAATACTACAAACCAACGCACCGCCTGTTATTGGTTTGCCCGCTTCCGTTTTTAAATTTCGAACTGAAAAATGAACCTCGTGGTCGTATGAAATATGTGCTCGACAATGACGAATTAAAGGCGATTGTGGAAGCTTATGATATCTACGGCTGAATTAGTAGCAGCTTTTGACGTTATCGTCAAAACAATATTGGTCCATTTGCGTCAAATTGGAAAGGTAAAAAAGTTTGACAAATGGGGAACCCCCCCACGAACTGAATGATCACCAGCGTGAAGTACGCGTCGAGACGTGCTTTGCACTGCTCAACAGGCACACAAATGAAGCAATTTAAACCACATTGTTACCTGCGACGAAAAATGGATTATGTTTGACAATTGCAAGCGCTCAGCAAGTTGGTTGAATACTGGTTCAGCACCTAAACAATGCCCTAAAAGAAAACTTACTCCTAGAAAAGTGATGGTCACCGTTTGGTGGTCAGCGCCGGTGTGATTCATCACTGACTGTGAAGAACTGAACACAATGATGGAGAAGCTCGCACATCTCCAACCAGCTTTCGTCAATTGTTCGTGTCCAATGCTCCTGCACGACAACGTGCGATCTCATACTGAACAGCAGACAGTCTCCAAGTTGTAAGAGCTGGGGTTGGAAGCTTCCCGTCATCCGCCGTACTCACCAGACCTGTCTACCGTCTACAAACTTCTACTTTTTCGAGAATTTGGATTACTTCTTGGCGGGAAAAAATTCAAAAATACCACTAACGGCCAAAACTGCAATGTAATCAATCAAACAACACTTAAACATTTTATGCAAGCAGCTGGTCTTGACGGTGCCGGAGGTTTAGGGTCATTTACTGTAACCGCATAAAAATAATACCTACGTTTGTAACGTTTACATTGTGTAAGCGCCAAATAAAAATAATGACTAAAAAGCCTTAATCTCGCATTTTTATGATAAACTGACTTTTGTATTGTGATAATCCGGTATCCACTGAAAGACGTTTTTGTAAGTTTTTCGCGAAGCCAAAACTTACACACTTTCACTTATGTATACTAGATGCGTGTTGATGTAGCCGTTTTTACATAATTTATAAATGTTGTTGTAACACATATTGTTTAATAAATGTGGTTTTTTGCACTTCTTCTTTATATAAGCTTCAAGTTTTCCAAATTTCACATCCTCCATTCGAGTTTCTTTAAATGCATTCTAAGAATTCTCTTCACGTATTGTTATACAGATATACATTAAAACATCTACAAGTGCTACCCTGTACCAGCCTGTATAATTATGCTGTGTTATTATTTTTTCATGTTGTAGACCAGTTTGAGGAGCGCTCGCATTTTACCAAGGACACCTGGGACACGCTCGCCACGACTGCTGCCCCCTATCAGCAATGGGGACGCTAGCTGCTCCAGTAAGATTATTTCCCTCACAATATGTCTTTGACCATGTTGAGTGGCTAAATCAAATATCCATCAAATGCGTTCATCAATATAATCATCATCATTTTAATCATCGGACGTCCCTCGTGAACAGTACTTTTTTCTTAATGAAACGTACCCTACGTCCTTTTCTGTGCTCCTGGCTACGTTTATGCAAAATTTCATGATGATCGGTTCAGTTAAATAAGACTTAAAAGTGTAACAAACTAACAAACTTCGCATAAATTTATAACATTAGTTAGGATTGAAAATGTTGCACATATTTAAATAAAAAATTTAAAGAATCTATGAGGAAAATAATTTTAATAAAAAAAAAAAACATGTAAATGTAATTCTTATTTAAATACAGAGCGTAATGTTTTAAACTATATTTAAATTTTTAAATATCTTAATTAATATTGCATGCCAACGATTATTAAAAAAAAAAAGGCGAAGTGAAATAATTACCCTTCAAAGCTTGCATAGAAATAAAGTTTGCTAGAATATGAATTATCGCACACACAAAGATTTTTTTATTTAACATAACATTATGTTCTGTATACAGGTTACCCTTTGCCACCGCGAGACAAATCATGGTCTCGGTACCACAGCGGTTGTCGAGCTCAGCACTCCATCTACCTGGACTGGACAACAGTGAAACCCGTGAAGAAAAGTCCAGGTTTATTATTCTACTTAACCCTGTGTTGGCAACCAGGTCCTAGTAAAATATTTTTCCTGATCAGAGTTTCTGTGAATGGTATTCATATGAATTTAAGATATACGGTTGTATTCCCGTGTGTATATAGGAATTGCCCGATTAATTTCAGGCCTAGGGGCTTTCTATCAAGGAGTAAATAGACCTGCCCCGTCAGTGCCAGCCACCTTGTCCAGAGTATTGACAAAGGACCCCTGCCGGCCAACCGTGTATCTGTAATAAATTCTGCAAATTATTCTTTGTCTTCGTTGAACGAAGCAGTGGACTCTGTTCCTTGTTAATGTTTGGTAGGTGTTTTAAAAGGTTTTTCATCGACCTTTCTATTTCAGATGGAAAGATACCCACCCGTGGGAAAGCCAGGTCTATGACCTCATTTAAAGGTAAGTTAATAATTGATAATAGTTGCAACGGTAGCATAACGGTTGCACGTTCGACTTATAACACACTCTTAACACAGCTGGAGCGGTTAACAAGAATTGTAGTTATGTGTGTATCTGGGTTAAAAATATACTGTTTTTGTAACAAGTTTTTCTGTCACAGATACGGAGGAACACGAAGTGATGGAGTACTTGGATCACAATAAAGCCTTTCTGGCACATTACGTCACTGAAAAAATTCCCGTTGAGGTAATCGAGAGGTGGTTATCGAATAAAGTGAAAGATAATTATGTAAGTTGATATTTAAACCCAAGAAGATCGAATTATCATTTATGTATTAAGTTACAGGTGGCTTGTTCTTTAGTTAGTTAGTTTTAGAGTTTTGTTAATTTGGTAATTATTATTTAGAGAGAGTTATTAGAGAGAGTTGTCGGTGAAAAGTAATTTTTCTATTCTTCGGGAACAGGTTAGGTGACGACTGAGAGTCTCATGTATTTTTTAAATTCGATACTTGATCCTTGCGTTCCTGAGAAAAAGAGCTTTGACATATGAATTTGATCGTATAATCGTATAAGGTTCTTTAGTCTATTGGCTGTTATAATCATAAACTTTTACGTTAGTATATTAAGTTTATGGTTATAATATTAGGGAGAGAGAAAAGGTCGATTACTTACAATGCGGTGTAAACTGATTGCGTTAACAGTAATATAATTCTTCCAAATTTTGACGAAACAACTATGTCCTTGTCAATAAGTAAATAAATTAATACTTGAATTATAAAATGCATGTTTCCCTTTGCTTGGAAAGATGACCTAAATCACTACGAATTCTATAAAAAATCTTTTGTTTCCTTAGGTCTTTCTATATGCAAATTTTTGTGCGGTGTGAGATAGAGTTGTCTTTAAAGAATATACCTTATCATTCTTTAAAGATTCTCTCTTTAAACATCCTAACTAATGTTATATATGCCAGAGTTGTTTGTTTGTTTGTTACGCAACTACGTCTTAAATACTCATCCGATCTTCATGATATTGCATACACATTGAGTACCTTTCACCCAGAAAAATAGTATTATTCCAGATGAATAGAAAAATAAATTTTACGAAGAGAAACTCAGAGTGAGTTTATTCAATATGAAATACTCTCTGCACTCGTTTTATGAACGCTAACATGTGCTAATTGCCAAAACTGGTATTTGGAACCAATTAATACATTCCACATCGTCAGAGTCGATTACACTTGCCAATTACCTCTTTGTGCACAAGTTAACATTGCTCGTTATTAAAATTTACTGTTGTAATAAAGAAAGGTATTTTGTCTTTCCAGCATCGATATGCCACCAAAAAAGTTATTATATTACTGAAAATACATATAAAATGCCTGTTATACAGTTTTATTATACTTTCTCTTTCCAGATCCGTCCTGTTGCATTATCATATAAAGAATCAAACAAAGAAACATCTAAGCAGAAAGGCAAGTTTTGCAAGAAGCAAGTTTTTATGGTATGTTTGCAAGAAAAGACATATATTAAATGCTTATAACTATTTAGTTATTTTATTAGAATTATGATTTTTTTTTATGTTTGTGTTTTGATAACTATATGGTTCATTAGTTAATATCCTAATTTATTAAGTTTCTCGTATTGTCGTTGTAATCGTGTAGTTGCCGCAGTGAATAAAGTACCGAATTTAATTTTAATTTGGTCCCACACACATAATAGGGGGCTAGCCTATTGCCATCAACAGGCACTTTGGGAATTAAAGATTCGAAATTGGGAGTACATTAAATCAGAAAAGTAGGTAAGAAGGGGCCTTCATTTCTAAGATACCCTTAATGGAAGGAAAGTGCTATTGATTATACGAATAGATTGAGGAGTGTTAGCATTAGTTGGAACAGAACATACCTGTGATTCGAACCAGCTGTAGCCGGTAAGTCCAAGACCTTTAACATACACCACACACCCCTAATGATTGTGTCGTTTGCCTATATCTATAAACACTATAGTCAGCCGTTGCCAACACTACATACCTTCCAAAGTAATGCTGGTGAACGTACTCACCAGAAAGAACACGACATTATGTCAATAACGTTATCTTGGATGTTGTATTTTTTGCATTGTTACAGGACCTTCTTAAAGATCTAACAGAAGATCAAACTGAACACACCGTACTATATGAACTGGCAAACTACATCAGCTCTTCAGTGGGTGTTGACGCGTATAGAATCTATAAACTGTATCCTGACCATCCCAGCTTCGTGCAGTACTTTGTAAGTAGAGAGGCTCTCCTACGTATATCTGAATGTCTCACAAAGAAGCTTTTGCTGCGTCGCTGATCCTATCGTTACATATGTTAATAACTTCTTTAATGATTACAGTCACCACAAAACGAGGCTTCAAAGAGCTTAGTTCGAGCTGACCCTCTACATGTTACGATGATACTCGATGTAGCAAAAAAGGGAGAATGTCGGCGCCTATGCAGAGCTGATGATCCACTAGGCTTCCCGGAGACACCAGTTACACTCTTTAGAGCTTTTAAGAAGAATGTGGTTGGTATAATAATTCAGTTTAACATTTTAATGTCATAGCTGATAGGATACAGCAGATAGGTATCTGCTGGAATTGTTGCTTCCGTATAGTTGCAAAAGTATAAGATCTCCAGAATTCTAAGGAAATAGACGAAAGGGTTGGGGTTTTAATTGCTATGCCTATTCTCCTACTGATAGAGTCCTGGAGACCATACTCACCAGAAGAGATCATCACATCACGAGTGTTGCATATTTAATGCGAAAAAGAAAAGTCACTCTTTTCCTCCATTGTAAACAAAGACAGTAAACTTAGAGTTTTCATACAGACTCACTGGTCCCGAATACTTTTAGTTTTGATACCCTATATTTGTGTGATTCACAGATTAATTATTCTGAGTCTGCAGACTTTGTGTCCGTTAATTGTATTTTTCAAAATCTCTCCCTGTGCCTCGGATATCAAAGGGCGTAAGCACGTGAAATTATATGTGTTATACTTCCTTTGAGACTCAATGTATTGAGATTTTTGTAGTCTATTACAAAATATATTAACTGTGCTTCTACTGCTGCTTGACCTTTGTAGTCTTTCTTTGAGGTCAAGGCATTTTACTGGCCTGGAGTCTCAAATTATCTTTATTCCTTTTGATTTACAGAAAAAAGCTAACCACGTAATGTATCAACCTATTCTCACTAAAACCGGTAAGACAATCTACGTTATTGAGATGTGGAGGATCCATGACAGGTTCAGGAAGCTGGATGAAGACATCAGCTCCAACTTTCTGGTGTTGGGAAGTCTAGCACTTCATTACTGTAACTTATATTTGGACAAGAAGAGAGAGAGGAATATGTCTGATTTTCTGCTAGACGTTGTCAAGTAAGTAAATCTTTGATTTTTGGCGTTTACTGTCCATGCAACTGATTCTCTCAGTAGAGCTTTAGGTAAATCACCACATGTTAACAATGTGTTTCTAAAATGCCTTCCTATTCCATATACCAAGTAACTGCAGTAGGATAATATACAACTAAGGTGACAATGGTAAATGTCTACCGTTGCCCATAAGCACTTGCAACTCAAGATTCACAAATACGTTGCCGACCTTTAAGGTGGGAGTAGGGGAAGGGGGGAATAAGGGGGAGAAAAAGGGAGAGAGGGAGAGAGAAGGGTTAGGGCCTCCGGTAACCTCACTCACTCGGTGAGTGACTGTGTCGGTGAGTGACGGCGGTGACTCGGTGTCACTGCCGGTTTTCTGTGAGGCCGTGGTATCACTCCGGTCGAGCCGGCCTATAAGTGCCGAAGCATGGCTTTCCCACAAACAAGAATATTATTTCATTTCAATTTTGTACTGTAAGAAGAAAACAAACTATCAAATGCCTCGTAACTTTTAGGTTTTCATCACGAATAAATAAATAAAAAGGTAGTATTTATGATATTACATTCTTTTTATTCATTCGGGATGAAAACTATATACATATAACTCATATATAACAATACAGTTGATATCACAACTCTGTATAATTGCTACTCTGTGCTACTACCCAGGGCAATCTTTGAAGAAATGGTGTCCTTGGACCAACTGATCAAAAGGATCCTCGAGTTCGCTCAGCGCCTTGTCAATGCTGATCGGGCTTCTCTCTTCCTGGTAGACTACAGGAACTTCGAACTGGTATCTACAGTATTCGATCTGAAATTTGAACCTGGACACGAAGGAGATATGGAGAAGAAAGAGATCAGGATGCCTATTAATCGAGGAATAGCTGGTCATGTAGCGTTGTCTGGTGAAGCTATGAATATACCGGATGCGTATTCTGACTACAGATTTAATAGGTATGTTTTAAAGCTAGTTACAGATAGGTTCATAGGAGGTAGGTCTTAGAAGTATCCTCAGATCTCAGAAGACTTGACTGAGGAAGAACTTTCATCCTACAGAACGTTTGCTGCTGGTGAGTAGGGCCAAAACTCCCCAATAAATAAGGGGGACAGG
Organism: Euplagia quadripunctaria; assembly: GCA_963859945.1. Lineage (NCBI taxonomy): Eukaryota > Metazoa > Arthropoda > Insecta > Lepidoptera > Erebidae > Euplagia > Euplagia quadripunctaria. The sequence continues at coordinate 4,285,064 of OY982559.1, forward strand.
AGTTAGAAGGTACGACTTGTCAGTCGTACCTTCTAACTCCTGTCCCTACCGGTATCTATAAACACACCACCAGTGGTGTCCCACTGGTGGTGTGTTTATAGATACTCACTATCATTCGGCCTTTGTGCCTAATCCGAAAGTAGCTCTGTGGGTCTGTTACGTTTTCACGGCTAAACCACTTTACCGTTTTTGATTAAATTTGGTATAGAGATAAAGGAGACCTTGAAGAAGGACATTGGCTACTTTTGTCGTCAAAATAAAACTTGAAGGTGTTAGAAAGTATTTACGGTAGAGATTCTACGCAGACGAAGTTGCGGGCACTAGCTAGTAGATAATATGGTAGTAAGACTTGCAGCAAAGCTAAAGTAAAAAACTTATATCTTTTACTTTTAAATTTTGTTGTAGGAATAACTTGTGTATTGTATATTAGCTATTAAGCTACTCTACCATGGCTGCTCCGTAAATTTTGCGACTAGGAAAAACTGATGTTGCTAGGTAAAATTTAACCGTACCAAAGAAAAAATAAAAACAAAATAGAAACACTACAAGATTTTTATCACCTTTAATTTGTTTAATTTTTTTTTATATTTTATTGTGCGGAGATTACTTGTATTTACAGCCACATAAAAATTATGGCTCAGCGACAAAAAAAATTAAGACTTTCAACGTGGATTATCGAGATAACAGTTCATCAATTAATTTGCTAGCTTTTGGCCGTACCACACAAGGCCACTATTATTTTAATTTTTAATTTAGGCTGGTTTAATGAAATCAATTATGGTTGTAGTTCGCTCACCTACGAAACTTGCGATGGTCGTTCAAAATCAGCTGCTGTGCCAGAAATCATCGATGATGTGCGTGAACTAATAACGCAAGATCACCATGTGATCTATCGAAAGATACAGGCATCCCTGTGCTAGTATGAATTGCATACAAAAGATTTTGCATGGCATTGGTCATAAAAAAATTGCTCAAGTAGGATCCCGCCTAAATTCAAAATTGCTCAAAAAATCGTGGTGTAAGTGCCAAAACGTGCCAAAGAAATTCGAATACCGTCTATAATCTCTACACAGCTGATAATAAGTCGAAAACTAAACAGCAGTCGACGTCATTCTGTGGGGCTTTCAAAGTGAACCTAACCCAACAAAAGTTGTTCGCGCTCGAAGAACTTCAAAACAAATCATAGCCTGTTTTCTCTGAACATTTGGTCATGTGGCAACGGTCTTTAGAGAAATGGTATCGTATGAACGGTTAATTCCATAACAGATTCATACCATAGTCTTCAGCCATATAAATTACCACAAAAATTACGACGTCAAGGGAATATAAATATATTTAAAAAACATGTAAAATTATTATTATTAGACAAAATTTATTACATTATTACTGACTACCTTAATGACAAAGATTTAAAATAATTAAAAATATTATTTGTTTATAATTGTTCTCTTGGATATTTATATGTGACATGTAATATTGTACACCGTCTAGTAGGATATGTCACAGAGATCTGTACTTTAGAACCAAGACCTTTCTTGTAATACCCTGTATACCTATGACAACAATAAACTATCTGAATCTTAATCTGAATAAGGAAAAATAGCTCTAGACCTTTTGTTCCCGAACATCAAGAATAAACTGCGTGGTCAACGATTTTCAACGCGCAAAAAAAGCGATTGATGCATTTAAAACACATGAGCGGCATGGATGCTATAATAAGTGGTTTCAGAGAATTCAGAAGTATACTGATCATCATGGAGAATGGTTTCAAAGAGAATAAAGCCATTTTCAATGACAAAAGTAGGTACCATATTTTCCTAACGCAGTAAACGTAGTATTTTCCTTAGCCGTAAAACTTAAGGAGCATTCCTCGTATTAAGCTGTTGATGTTGTCTCAATTATTTGAAAATCGGTTAAAAAAACTAATATAGAACCACCTGAAATACCAGATTCAATCCTAATCGGACTAATTTCTATATCACTAGGACGTTTAGTCGTTCATCTAGGAAATTCTATATCATAAGAAAATATTGTGAAGAAAATATTGCGATCATTGTTTTGCTTATCCGATACTAGCAGCGCTCCGTAGTTTCACCCGCGTAAGTCCCGGTCCTGTAAGAATATCGGAATAAAATGTAGCCTATATGTTAATCCAGGTTTCCAGCTATCTACATACCAAGTTTCAATGCAAACGGTTCAGTACTTTTGGCGTGAAAGAGTAACAAACATCCATTCATCCATCCAAAGTTTCACATTTATAATATTAGTGGGATTACGCCCAGCTCCTATCAAAATTACCTATAGATCATAGATGAGATCTGAGTAGTACCTCCTCAATTCCAACTAGTAAGAGATCAGTGAACAGCCTGTGGACCTTGCGTGGTCAATAATTACGACCTAATAATATTCTGACAGGGTTCAGTGTACGTACGTACCTGTACTCGTATCGTTAGCCCAGGTACTGTAGCCATTCCCGGATCCCTCCTATTTAAGGCGCAGTACGTCACACCGTGTGGTTTTAGTCGGTTCGATTCCGACACACCGGTCCACCGAAATCCCTGGTGGGATGACAGCCCGAAGGGGCTTCCACAAGCACAAAAAAAAGGAAAAAAATAAGAAACAAATTGAGCATTATTCTTATAGCTGCTGTACCTTTTAACCTTATGGTTATCAATAATGCGCAATATTCATAGATATGCTACCAAAACCGCCAAACCATCCTTTTGTTCATAATTACATCAGTATTGTCTAACGCCTGCTTAGTAATGATATCGTGGCGGGAATTTAGAGGAGTGGGTTGAACATTTGTGTGTCAATAAGGTCTTAATTTCCATGCGGATTTACATATTCTAACTGGCAGGATAGTCGTCCTTGCCGGGCCATTTCTGTGTAAGGTGTATGTGAATATAGTTTACATCTGTGCATCCTACATTATGGACAGATATGGTGTAATACAGTGGGTGTTTATTTTTTTTTTCAAAATCAAGGGGGTCGATTCCTGGCTAGAAATATAGATATTTCAAAAATCTGTATAATTCAATACAATATATGTAGGATTTAACAATATAATATCCACATTTTATATTATGTAAATCAAACTAAATAATATATACCCAAACGAAAACCAAAAAATATGCCAATATAAAATTGGTAGCAGAAACATTTTCAACAATCATCAACAAATTTCAATCAATTTATACAAAATCTTAACAAATTATATACCTAAACCTTCCTCATGAATCACTCTGTCTATTAGTGAAAACCGCAAGAAAATCCGTTCAGTAGTTTTTCAGTTTATCGCGGATAACAGACAGACAGACGCCGCGGGGGACTTTGTTTTATAATATACTAGCGACCCACCCCGGCTTCGCACGGGTGCAATGATGATACTAAATATACTACTCAAATATACAACGCTCAAATCTAAGCCTGCAACATTGAAAGTTTGACCCTGCGATTTATTAATGGTCATTGCAAAAGATATCTTTATCGGAAATTGTCCGGCTCTCTGGCCGCTATGTCCCTGCATTTTAAATCTGTAATATCTTCGAAAATATTCATTGAAATTACATGCTGTAAAAGGCCATTTTGATCTATATTAAATGCACATTGCATTTAAGGTACTTAATTGGATAAGGATTAATGCTGTATTGCTTAAAACCGCTTCGTAAATAAGCCATTATTTCTGGTAAAAAGTAAAGAATAAAAAATGGTTATTGTGGGTTATCCCTAAGAGACAGACATATACCATCGTCGACTTTTTTGTAGACCTTTTTAAGGTGTACAATACTGTGGTACATTATTTTGACCTACCTCGTAGGGTTCAGCCAGCGTTTGCAATGTAAACGCAAAAAAATGTGTTTATTTACGACATCACATTAGAAACCTCTACAGTTATCAGTGTTTCTCTACTATATTATGCATGTATTATACATATAAACCTTCCTCTTGAATCACTCTATCTATTAAAAAAACCGCATCAAATTCCGTTGCGTAGTTTTAAAAATCTAAGCATACATAGGGACAGACGGACAGCAGGAAGCGACTTTGTTTTATACTATGTAGTGATGTAGTGATAATAAGTTATCTAATAATAATCTGACATCTAAACACTTCAAATGAGTTTCACTATCATTCCAAATTCAAATAATATCGCTGTTTGGTATGTACTCACTCATTTAGGTACAATATCTCTTAGGTACAACTCACTCATTTAGGTGATCTTTGTAAAATACGCTTGACTATAGACACCTATTTGACTTTATTACTTTTCTTCTAAGATTTGTTGGGACGATTATTCCTTTCATTTTATGATAAGAAAACAGGAACATCGTGAGTACAAGAGTACATATAACTATCGAGATTTCCAGAAATTGTTTTCTCTTCGAGACGTATGTACGTCAGCCTTTAAACATTTTGTTTTCATCAGCAAATCATGTTTGGATAGAGGAATGTTTGGTTTATAACACTAGGTGAAACTGAGCTTGCTTACGTGTTTTTCTTGCAATCACTAAGTCGATTATAACGTATACAGTAGTAAGTAAATACTGTTCAGTATTATGCCACAAGTCAACCTAAGCTTGCTTAGGTCTACAAAAATTATCAAACGAGGAGGTTTTAAAGCCAAACGTCATTCAGTCAAACTACAAATTTCACTTTAGTGATATATATTACTGTCATGGAGACTCTTAACAGCGCGATCTATTTTGCTGGTATTGCCATCTGTCGAGGTACGCAAAACATTGGCAACAGGGTTAAGGGTGAATTTCACTCAGACTACCTCAGCTTGAACCATTTAGTTTTCATTACGTAAACAGGAATATTGGGAACACAGTGGGTTATGAAGTCCTTGAATTCCTCGCTATTATAGCGTGGTACCTATTGTGTTTTTACCTTAAAATTATTTGTTTAAAAACCTTTTGATGTTCGTATAAGACAAATCTATACATTTTTTCGCCAGTACTTGTTATTATTTAGATAAATTTTTTACGAGGTGTTTTGTAAATTGGTTTTTGTGCGTGTTCATTACAGATATTGTTATTACTATTAAAAAAAAAACTTCATAATATAGATAATACTTCTAAAAAATAATAATCTAAATTCCTTATAATCTGTTTGATACAATTCTTGAAGTTTTGACTATAATCTGAATGTCGATTGCAAGAAGGGTTTAGTTTTTACGTGTGTGGGTGGTTATATACTTTCCACCTCGTTTTATATCTGGTTCTAATGGTTCCATGTTTAAACATTTTCTTAGTTGGTTTCCTGCAGGTCTAGTTCCGAGAAAGTCTTGTCTTTGTACATTTTATTTGAAACAGTCATTATAGGTTAAGCGTAATTAATCGGATTGGACTTTTATTTAAGAAAACAATAATATTTTTGAAAAGTGTATATTATATTACGAATAAATTAAATAGTTTTAATATATTTTATTAATTTATTTTATAACTAGGTCGTGAGATTTGTTTACTTTTTTTGCAGAGAGGTAGATGAAGCCACAGGATACAAAACTGTTAGCATCCTTTGCATGCCTATCAAAGTCCAGGGTAGCGTCATAGGAGTCGTACAGATGGTTAACAAACGAGATGAGGACTGCTTTGGCCACGAAGATGAAGTGGCTTTTGAGATTTTCTCAACTTTTTTTGGACTAGCCCTTCATCACGCGAGGCTGTACGACAGAATCATGAGAAAAGAGCAGAAATATAGAGTTGCCCTTGAAGTACTTAGTTACCATAACACCTGCCGTGAAACGGAAGTGATGACTATGTTAAGTGATCAGAATTCTATCACTGTAAACCTCAACAATTTCTACTTGGACCCTTTTAAATTTGATGAATTCCAAAAATGCAAATGTGTGATTAACATGTTCAGTGATCTTTTTGGCTTGGCCAATTTTGATCTTAGCACCTTAACCAGGTTTGTTTTGACCGTAAAGAAGAATTATCGCACAGTGCCGTACCACAATTTTGATCATGGATGGACAGTAGCGCATTCTATGTACGTCATGCTGAAGAACGATTGTCGACAGCGGTTTAATTACAAAATGGTGAGTATGACCGTCATGTTAAGTTCCGTTAAAAAATGTTCCGTTGTGTTATAGCACGGTAATATTATCTATCCAGTACTCTATCTTCATACAAACGGTTGGAAAGCAAGTCATACCTACGTATACACTCGGTACGAACGAACGGTGTGATGCTTTTGTAAGCAGGAAGCTTGCGATTAGTGTATTTGATTAAAACGAGTAAAAGTACTTTACTTACAATGGATTTTTTATACTATTAAATTTAACATTATAGCTTTTCGTACGTCTTAGTCGAGGCGCAAATATTTTTCAGTCTTAAAATGAGGGTGTTTTTTTATTAAATCTACTAATAAAAAAATACAACATGTATTTTTATTGAACACTTCCTATTTCATTCACAATAAATTTCATATTTTTAAATAAAATATCTATAATAATATTTACAATCACAAAACTAGAAAGAAACTCAATTAGGTACATGAAATTAAAATACTGTAGGCGGGGCCCTTTCGCGTGATTACGTACTGCGCGGCTGTAGGTTATTATTTCAAGGACGGCGCCGAGTTACAATACTGGATAAATAATATTAACGTGGTTATTTAGAGCTTCCAATAATTTTAAACAAGAACCACAATTATTATTGTGATGTCTTCGACAGTGTTTAACCGAAGCGGTGCGGTAGTCGGGCATTCGCAGCTCAGGCTCATTGTGGGTGTTTATGTATATATATTTAGGTATATTCTCAGTATTCTAGATCACTTGTAGAAACTACGCTTAGTTTGGGTTTAAAGCTTTGACAGCTCCTTTTTGGTTCGAGTCACTAAAGTCTGGAATGCACTCCGGCTGGCCGGCGTCTCTTTTTCCAGACAAATATAGTCTTGGGACGTTCAAGAGTAAGAGTAGAGTGAAAATGTTTCTCTTGAATAGGCGTGTACCATCTTCGTCTTCATCGTCGCTTTCCATCACAGGTGAGGTGGAAGACAAACGCCTATTACGGTAACAACTGATTTAAAAAACATAATGCAATCTGTAAGGTGAACCAGAATTTTATTTTATTATTGTAATTCGGAAACAAAAACACAACATTACATATAAACATTGTTTAGTAAAAATCAACGAAGGGGCTCGTGGCTAAGTGGTAACCGAGTAGGTTAGCACATTACAAGGTTAAGTAATACTATCCAGGTCAGTCTAGGATGGGTGAGACCATTCTTAACACATTGAGGCCCCTCCGTGCCTCGAGTACCTTAAACCGCCGGTGCCGGGTGCCATACAAACATCTGCGGCATTCGTTACGGGGTAGTTGGAGTCCTAAAAAGTCCGACAACCTGGTCTAATTACAGAACTTCGATATCGCCTAGTACTTGGGTTGTTGATGTCTGATGGCAGTCGCTTCACATAAAATATCAAAGTTCGGCCGTATCGTAGTTAGACTGAAAGCTTGAGTCCGACAGACCCCTTCGCCCCCCCCAAGGGCGGGGGTCATTCATGAGGATCTTCCACCTCGTTACATCATCTTGTCATCAGACTTGGGATCAAGTTGATCAAGTGCCAATGCTGTAATCCCTCTCAGTACTCGACTTGAACCCAATTCTAACACAAACATTTAGCTTAGTTGGAGAAGTTAACAAGAATACTAGTAAAAAAAAAATACTTGAGATGTATTTTCTGGACCTTCAGGATGACACACATCGCTATCTGGGCCCAAACTAAACATTGTTCTAGAACACGGATAAATATAGTTATCTATATAATATATATATTTTTTGTAAATACATACATATTATACATATGTACAAAAATCCACACAAGCACAAAATTTAGCGTTTAGTCTCTGCACATCGTGACCTACAGAAATTAATTGTATTTATTTAAAAAAAAAATGACATGATTTTTATTTCTTTTTGTTTTATTATTTAAATTTTATTTTTAGAAACTATATTAAATATATTACATATGTAAATGTATATACATTTTAGGGATTGTTCATTAATCAGGTGAGGCCCGAAAGGGGGGAGGGGTTCGGAAAAAATTACGAAATATCAAAATGGTGGAGGGCGGGTGTAGTAAGATAACGCGTGTATTTAATTTTTCGTAGAACGCGCGATTATACCTGTATTTACAGATAATATTTTGAAAATTTTAAATTAATTAGGATCAATTACAAAGACATACACGTGATTTTGGCTAGGGGGAGGGGGTTAAAAAGTTGCAAAAAAAAATATCACGTGATTAATGGATGACCCCTTACTAGTATACACAATATTTCCAATGTTATTGTAAGTATTTTTTTGGATATTTCTGTTGGTACCTACCACCTATTCTCTCTATTGTAGAAACTAGACGATGACTGACTGTCCGTGAATTTCACTATAGGTGATAGCATAATACCAGCGCTGAAGTAGCACCAGGCTGATTTACCGACTATATCTGGTTCATACAGAGGTTTATTTGTAAACTTCTCAATTTTATTTTGTTGATTGCCTTTGCGTGAGTACAAAATAAATGTGTTTCCTTTCTTTCTTTCACCAATGCAGAATGACTGCGCGGGAATCAAACTCGCGACTCCCAACGTGACAGTCGAATGCATTTCCACTTCGCACTAAATGTCAAATAAACGATTGCTCTGTTCTTCCACAGTCCTTGTATTTATGCAGTCCTTTTTTACACATGTTTCAGCGGCTCGCCCTCTTCGTGGCGTGCCTCTGCCATGACCTGGATCATCGTGGTTACACCAACAAATATATGAGTGAAATCGCCTCTCCTCTTGCAGCCATGTACACTACTTCCACGTTGGAACACCACCATTTTAACATCACCGTTACAATATTACAGCAGGTTTGTTAAAAATATATGTTAACTAGCAACCCGCCCCAGGTTCGCACGGGTAGCGAAGCGTGTATTGATTTTTTCGACATCTTCAATAATCATCGTCATATTTCAGCCGTTTAACAAAAAACCTTAATGAATTATAAACCTAAACATTCCTCATTAATCACTCCGTTTATTGGTGAAAACCGTATGAAAATCCGTGGTTACTGAGTTTATCGCGAACAGACAGACAGACAGACGCGGCGAGGAACTTTGTTTTATAATATGTAGTGATGTAGTGATAACACACAGTAAATAGGTTTTTTTTTTCAACATCTTACAGCTTTAATAAGACACAGTTCTTCATACTTCGGCTACAAAAATGAAGCATACCAATTGAGACGTATGTGAAAAAATTGAAACAATTGATATTTAAATGAAACAATATAAATTAATTATTATCTTTTGAATGATTCGAGAAACCACGTAGGTTTTCTATTGAATTAACTCATTGTAGTTCTTTTTTCTTCTTAAAGACTGTGCAGTGTGGTGTTAATAAATATTTTCAAAACAAATTATTGGCTGTTAATTTTTCTCATCTAAACAACTTGTCACCTCACACAACTATCTAATTCTATTTGTAACCAACAGTTCCCGCGAGGCTCCCCTCGCGTGTACATTTTTTTTCTTTCTACGTCTTTTTCCAAAATAAAAGTAGCCTTAATTGCTATATATAAAACCAGCTATCTGTCAGTATAAGTTCTGTGGAAATCGGTCGACCCTTTCCGGAGATTCGGCTAATCTAAATCTAACACACAGAAGAAAGGAAGAGAAAGACCAAACAAAGACAGACAGACAAAAAAAACTGATTTTTAGGCATAGTTATCGTGCAAATAACTGCATGAACTTAAAAAAATCCATTATTACAAATAGACATTTCAATTTTATTTATTTGTGTTGATCACGAATACCTTAGCCATTTTTTTGTATATATATGGCATAGTATACAGTATACTAAGGAAATATTTTTGTTTAGTTAAGCCACGCTTAACTAAAGAAGAAAAAAGAGCGCCATTTTGCTTTAGAAAATTAATTTAAAAATCGAACAAACCATTATTTGCCTCCAAATTTGTTTTTTTTTTATATTAGGTAGGTACTTATAGTTTATGGACATGATTTCAAATCACTATATTACGATATCTAGTTTACATACGACAAAATTTATTAACCGCTCTAAGTACTTGATTAAAACCTCTTTAGGTAGCATACTGCCTGCCTGGTGGGAAGCGGTGACCTTAGCCTATATACTTTTAAAATAATAAGTGTATTACGTACGTGTTGCCAAGACAATCGGTTTACGCAAACATTCAGACAGTTTTTAATGAAAATAACTTGTTACCAGGACGGTCACAATATATTCTCGCACATTACCAGTGAGGACTACAAGGAGATCTTGGGATTCATCAGACACTGCATCTTAGCGACCGACCTGGCAAAGTTCTTTCCAAACTTGGAGAAGTTAAAACAGTTGCTTAACGACAATCCTCCTCACTTCGACTGGACATTAAATACTCATAGGTATGAATTTTCCTGCACCTAGCGATAAACCTGCCTTAAAACGCAGTCTCTAACCGATTTCCCTTATCAAGCTGCTTTACCCATTTGGATTGCTTAAGCTGTATTCAATATATTATTCTATTTTAAAGAGAAGATTTGAAATTACAACCTTCACTAGATGCGAATTCGTATTTTATAAAATAATATTCTATAGCGCTAGTGTTTTCGTTAACGTCAACTACGATTTACACAGAATGAATAAATGTCATCAGATTATGATGGCGTTTATTCATTCCATAACGCAAATATTAATAAATACTTAAACTGTTTCCCAAGTGAATATACAAAACCGGAGCAGTGCCTACTGTTATTTTGTTATAATAATAATAATATATAAGTATGTTAGAAATGAATGATAATAATATTCACTTGCGTTATGTACGTATGCACATTTGCGATTGTGTTCATTGAAGGCGTTACATTTTGTAATTTTCTTTACATGTTAAAATTTGTTTGCTGGGTACCAAAATATCTGCGCTTTCAGCGAAACTTTAAATTGAATAGAGAAGAATGTGAAAAGAGAAAATTGAATAGCTATGCGTTTTTTTTCATATATTAGGAAACAAGAACATGCCCTTCCCCCCAACAGTAATTGGTTACGAATGCCTTGTAATTTTTAAGTTGCCAAGTCTAATTTGTCCTAGGTATAAAAAGTGGATTAAAAAATTACGTAATGAGATTTTTCCAGAGATCTTGGCATGGCAATATCCATGACGGCAGCCGATCTGTCAGCAGCAGCAAAACCCTGGGATATACAGATAAAGACTGTGAAGGTAATCTTTGAGGAGTTCTACGATCAAGGAGACAAAGAGAGAGCTGCTGGTAGAGTACCTATACTGATGATGGACAGACATAAGCCTGATGAACAACCATCTAGCCAGGTTAAGACAATTTTGGGAATATTAAATTGGAATACTTCTAGCAAGCGCATTGCATAACATTTAGCAGCAAAGCGCATTATTTGTTTTTTTTAATGTAAAAATATCTTAGCGCGCCAGTTTAGACTAAATCTTCCCATTAAATATTTTAGGTGGGCTTTCTCCAGCAGATCTGCATTCCATGCTACAGCACACTGTACCAAATTTTACCAAACACCAGACCATTCTATGTAATGACTTTGAAAAACTTGGACAGATGGAAAGCAAGGGCCAACAAGATTCAAAGAAACCTGGACGGAATATGCAAAACAGATGAAAAAAATGAAGACGAAGAGGAAAAACAGCTTGAGAATGTAATCATTCCTTTAGTAGAAACAAAAGAAGATACTTGTTTAATGGTAGATGGAAAAGTTGAGGCTGTTACTTGGGAAGAGGATGAGCCTTGTCAAGAAAGTGTCGTTACTAGAAGTGGGATTTGGAGAAACATAGATGGAGTGACGTGGATCGATGAAGAAGGTGTTGTTGTAAGCAGAAAAGCCTTGCAATGTATCATTGACAAAGAGAAAAATGAGAATTAAAAAAAAACAGAGTAGCCAGTTTTTTTTTAATATTTACAGCTACTCGCGTGTAAATGATATTCCAAAGATTAATGTAAGGCACAATCAATGTTTAAAAAAAGTTACTATTGTAAAATTGTACATTTTATTTCATAAATATTTTAACTGTACGAATACAATAATTCATTTTAACAAAATATTATTAAAAACAACTACAACACACAAAACACAAAACGAAACAATAAAACAAATACACTAAATTCTTAAAAAAATATGTTAGCGCCACCTACTGGGTCTAATTGTATACCTATCTAAATCATCCAGAGATCCACTCAAACATACACAAAAAAAAACACGGAAACCAGTTCAGTTCAGTCACGAGCACAGGTACACATTTGTACATGAAGAGCACAATACCTTATTGATTAAATTATCAGAATTTCCAAGGAAATAAACCTAAAGAAATTGGTGATAGTTTTTCACAGGCGGCAAAAATGTTTTATCTCTCATCTCTCTCTATGACTAGCCTTATCCTATTACATTTGGAGTAGACTGTCCTAGTCATTTTTCGTCAGACTTTTCGGTTCTGGTCCGTCAAGTCATTCGCTTGGACTTTCTTTAGGTCAATGTCGATTACAGACATCCAAGTTCTTCCTCTCTTTTTTGGACTAGTAATCATTGGCAGCAATGCTCATATACGAAAAAAATATCAAAATCAGCCCGGCCGTTTCACCATGCGATTTTTTTATGGTATGGTGGTTGAATAATCTTTTCAACATACCACTGATTAAAAATATTCACGTAGTAAAGTGGCTTCGCAAAATATAACTTTTTTTGAATGAGTATACCACTTTTTGTTTGTTAGGAAACCTGTGACAGCAGAACTCTCCAGCAATGCCTCGTATTAGATAATGATGACAAAATTTGACCTTCAAGTTTTTTTCTTAAAATACCTTCCAAATTTCCAGATTATTTCATTGATTTTCCAGAAATTTTCCTTCATAAAACCCTGTCCTGGAAACGACGAACATAATAAGAAAAAAAACAGCCTAATCGGTTGAGCCGTTCGTTATTGATTCTCCGACACACATGAGGCAATTTATTGTTTACTGTGGTTCATATGGCGCACATTGGGAGAGGCATATGCCCAGCAGTGGACTATGATAGGCTGATTGATTGATTGATTGTGGTTCATATTGTGTAGTAAATTTAAAAAGTAAGTGATATAGTAATCAGAGTATACGATAGTTTAACTTAGTTCCAAGCACTAGTTTAATCTAATATAATAACAACATTTTACTGGTAGATCCCCTTAAAACGATAAAGCAACTAATTATGTCCAGCTGCAACGACCATCAAGGCTAGCCTCCGCCATTCCCGTGCAAGTAATAAACTGTGTTACAGATAACTTAAGGATAATCCTAAACAGTACAGCCATTACAAAACCAATGCGTGTGTAATTTGAAGTGGATTTTTGTGAATCACTGCGTCCCCACACTAGGCATGAGGCATATATATATATATATGAGGACCCGACAGGTGAAAAAAGGTAACACAACATATACAATAAAATATAAAAATAGAAAATATAGTGAGTGCAGTCAACGAACTCGATTGATTTGGGCAAGTATGACCGTGCCTGGTATAGTTTCAACAGTTTTCTAAGCTAATCTTCATCGCGAGATAGCCCTATGTTTTGAATTAAAATATCAATTGATTAGGCCTAAGATAGGTGCACAGGTTTCTACTTATTCTAGTCTTGTATGTATGTGTAAATTGTTATTATCTTGAGTTTTAAACGTTTTGTTTTGAACAATTTAAATTTATTTATTCTTTTAAAGTAAGGCAATAGTCTAAAGATTTAGATTTAGCCATTATGTCCGCCTATGTACCAAATCTGCATAAAGTGTAAATAAATAAATGGTGTCAAAGTTTCTTGTATGTTTAGTTTCTTCACTTTGCTAGGCAGAAATATGTACAATAAGATTTATGGTGTGTAATCTGAAATAATTTTCGCTGATTAAGTACGTTTTTTTTTAAGCGAAACTTCTTTAGAATCGTTGTGATTTGGAAATTTGATGAAACAAAAGAGAGAAACATATAAATAGGATTCAGCCTGCGAGAGAATTAGATAGAATACAAGTATACAGTGTTTCCTATAATCTTCTTATGCTAGCACGTGTCTTTGCGCCTGCGTACTACGAAGAAAAAGAGACAAACATATTCATAAATAGGATTTAGCCTGCGAGATAATGAGATAGAATACAAGTATACAGTGTTTCCTATAATCTTCGTATGCTAGCACATGTCTTTGCGCCTGCGTACTACGAAGCCTTCAGAAAATGCGTCATAGTCAACGTGGTGTATCATTCACGTGTTTCATTTTTGTGCATTTGCGTATTAAAATTCGTTGGTTAATTAATTTAAAGTTTCACTTTTACGTGTGTGAATTGCACACACACACTCTCTTTTTATTTGAAACTAACTTAAATGTTTTCAATAATTTTAAATACTACTTATTAATATTTTTTTCATATTTGTGCATTACTAATAATGCATAAATATGAAAAAAATATTAATAAGTTCTCGTTTGGAATACATTCGCGTTACCACCACATAACCACAAATATAAGAAGGAAATTTTTGGAAGACACAGCCATGGATAGGCAGTTCTTTCATTGAAAATCATCAAATCTTAATAATAGGGGTTAAAGTATGAAATTGCCGTTTTATAGCAATAGATACTTTGAATTGACATTAAACCTTCATGGTGTGAGATATTCGAGTGAAACTTTTTTTACATTATACCTATGAGATTTTTCTTTTTAAAAATGTACAACATTCGATTTTCGGATTTCAAATGTTTTTTTATTCAGCTTAGGCTGAAAAGATGGCTACTTCGAAAATCTGAGTAATTTTTGAATACGAGTTACGACGCGGAACTAATGCGGCAGAAACGGCTTGCAATATAAATGCTGCATTTGGAGAGGAGACTGCTAATGAACGCACCGTGGGTTTTTTATTTAAACGCTTTTGTAATGGAAACATCGACTTGAATAACGAACAACGTGGAAGACCGCCCACACAGGTGAATAACGCTGAATTAAAGGAGATGGTTGAAGCCGATCCGAGTCAAACTACCCAGGAATGAAGAAATGAAGGAATATTGGATCGAATTGTGACATGTGACGAAAAGTGGATTCTTTACGATAACCGTAAGCGAAAAATGCAATTGCTGACCTCAGGCCAAACGCCGCAACAGTGCCCTAAAGCAAAGCTTACCAATAAAAAAATAAAGGTAAAAAGGTTTGGTAGTCTCTTTATGAATAACAATTCACTATAGCTTCCTCAGGTCCGGTCAAGCAATATCAGCAATATCATGTTTACTATACCAAACTTCGAACAATGATGGCGAAACTGGCAGTGAAACAGCCCCGACTCGTGAATCGATCTTCAGCATTATTGCTCCATGATAACGCAAGACCTCACACTGCACGGGACACCGTTGTAACTCTACAGGAACTGCAGTTAGAAACCATACGTCATCCTCCGTCCTCGCCAGACCAACCGACTGACTAACATTTTTTTTTCGTGATTTGGACAATTTTCTACGTGGTCAAAAATTTTCTTCGCTGGAGGCACTACAAAATGCTTTCACACAGTTTATCGAATCTAGATCCCCAGGTTCTATCGCAAAGGCATAAATGAACTTCCAATTAGATGGCAGCAATGTATAGATAATGAGGGTCTTTAAATGCCAAATAAAATCGGCAATTTTATTTGATTATGGTTAATTTAAAGAAATATTGATCACTTTGTACAATGGAACAATTTAATGTCGCCGACTGCACGGATGGCGCAATGGTTTAAGTGGTCACCTCGCCGCTACGCCACGCCGAGTGTTGTGGGTTCAAATCCCACACGGGACAAAAATTTGTGTGATCCACAAATATTAGTCCCGAGTGTGGGTGTTTTTTGTGTCCGTTGTTTGAATGTTTGTGAAGCCACCCACTACATAGAAATATACCTAATGCGGAAGTTGCATTTAAAAAAAAAAAAATCTATTGCAGTACTTTGTAGCACGGCGGACTGTGATGCATTTAGGCTTCTTCTAGACTTTGTTGTAAAGCCTTCCCGGCTTTCAAACAAGGATTACGCCATTCTTCCCGACATTCGGACCTTCTAAATCATAAAAGGTGATCAGAAAACTGAAAACAAAGCATATTTGATTATTTAAATTGTAATTAATAACTTTTAACTTTCCTTATATTTTAACGTATTTTTTTTTTCATCAAGAGGAATCCATTAATAATAGGGTTGCATTACTCTGACTGAGTCTTCGATCTATGTAGTAGGGGGGGGGGGCATTCCTTTCGGTTGTATATTCACCGTACTATAATATCCAGACCACTGAAGGCCAGCTTTTTAAGAGAGGCCTATTTGAGTAACAGTTTTGAAAAAAGCACGCTATAAAAACTAATCTTTTCTAAACAGCCACGATACCAAACAAGCACACGGTTCTTCTGAAGGTAAAGTTAGTTTGGAATTGAGATTGCATGACAATGTTACTCCAATTTTGCTGACCCTGACCCCCACCACTTGGAGCCTGGTGCTCCTATATACAAGCCGAAACATTAGTAGACAAGTTCTTGTAAAGGACGATAAAACTTCCACAGTCGGATAAGCGAGACTCATAGATAAAGTAAATTTTTAATCAAAAAAAGTTGTTATAACCTTTATGGATGAAAAAAATTACTTTATCTGTGAGTCTGTGTGCGTTAATCATGTTTGTTATGTAGAAAATGCTTTTAAGGGTTTAATTTTTTTTTGCGATTCTTCCGCACTGATGTCTTTGTGGTAAGTGGTTTATAGTCTAGAATCAAGGCACTTACTTATCGGGAGCAATTCCAAGTTCTTTGCAAAGGAAATCTGTAACCTCCTTCGTGATAATTTTGTTCTCTTCTAGACCTAAATTCCCTATTGATTCCAGGCTCGCCACGGCACTAGACTTGCCCGTTCCTTCATGACCGAAGGCTACCGTACAATCGGTTGTCATCACAACGACGATTCGCTGAAAGCATAACTTTATATTCGTAATTTATTTTAGACTAGCAATTCTCGCGCGGCTTCGCTCGCGTTTGTATTTCAATTTATATATTTTGCGTGGAACCCTAATTCTTTTTCCAAAATAAAAGTATCTTAAGTTACTCTTTATAAAACCAGCTATCTGCCAGTGAAGGTCCCGTGGAAATCGGTCCACCCGTTCCGGAGTAAGCTGGAACAAACAGACAAAGAGATGGACAGAATAAAAAAAACTGAATTTAAGGCTTAGGTATCGTGCAAATAACTGTATGAGCTTAAAAAAACTATTATTTTGACATTACAGACACTTCAATTTTATTTATTTGAATGTAGTGTGTATTGATTACACTCTTCACCAGTTAATCACTCCCACCATTAAGTGGAATCTATCCATACGCTGCTGAAGTGTCTGCGCGATTGTCAGGTCAGAGAAACTGCTGCTTCTGCCACTTATGATCGTGACTATTCTATGGACAGATATAGTTGTTAAGCGTTTTAGTTTATCTTATTAGTTTTTATAGTAAGATTATATATAAAATTGTTCAAATATATATTATGTGTGTAAATTACGTACGGTCTTTGATGCCTCTGCAGCCACTACCACCGGTCTTTCATTTAAAGACATCCAAATGGTCAGCCCCGTACTCTAAGATGATCTCCTCTCTACATTGTTGCGCTTCCGTCAGCATTAATATGTTATATCAGGCGACATCGAGAAGATGTTCAGCGCCATAGACATAAATCCCTCTCACATCACTTCCAGATTTTGGACACACTGGGTTAAGTAAGCTCATGCGTTGTCGAAGCTAAGATCATTATGCAATGGCTTTGGATGGAAAAATATGACTGGGATGACATAGTTTCCACAGGCATAAATGATGATGAACTGCTAATATCATTAAATTGTCTTATATATATAATGCTCAACTTCAAATGGGGAAACCCGAAGATTATACTTTTTGCATTCAGGGAAGTCCCTACAGCGTAACAATCGTCTCATTTCTTTATCTCCATTTATAGACTTTAATAGCATTCTACGTGTTGGTGGTAGGCTTCATAATTATCCCTATGACAGCTTTTATTGACGAATTTACGTCAGCGATACTGGCCTCTAGGAGGTAGAAATTTATCGAAAGCAATTGTTAGAATTTGCATAAAATGCTTTAGATGTAGGGCACAAAATGTATAACCTATAATGGGTCAAAAACCCCACCGCACTGACCTTCAATATCCTTTTCTTAATTGTAGTCTAGACTATACAGGGCCAATTTTGATCGTTGACTGGAAAGGGCGAGGCTGTAGACTGATCAAGTCCTATTTATGCATTTTTGTGTGCCTTGCAGTAAAAGCCGTTCACCTCGAGCTTGTCACAGCACTGAAAAAAGAAGCGTACATGGCTGCTTTTAGACGGTTTGTGTCGGGTCGCGGAAAACCATACAGCTTCTAGTCCGACAATGGAACAAACTTCATTGGAGCTTGTAACGAGTTGCATAGCGTCCTTTCGAGGTCGGACGTTGCTTCGGACATTGCCCATATAGGGCATAGAATATGATCTTTCTCCTCAATATTCTTCTCACTTCCATGGGATCGCCGAAGTCGTCAAGTCCACCAAAGGCCACCTCAAAAGAGTCTTAGGCTTTACTCACCTCACGTATGAGGAAATGGTGACTTGTTTGGTCCAAATTGAGGCCATTCTTAATTCTCGTCCTTTCACCGTTGCTTCCTCTGATCCAATTTATTAGATTTTTCCGCTTTGACACTTGTCTATTTCCTGATTGGACGACCACTCACGTCTGTTCCGCACCCACAGGTCACACCGAACGAGATCATCACACATCTAGAGCGCTTCCAACGAGTGGAAACGATTAAACAACACTTTTAAATATGTTTCTACACTGCAGCAAAGGTCGAAGTGGAGCGCTTCTACGAGAACTCTAGAGCCGGGCATGTTGGTGCTGATCAGAGACAAGGCGCAGCCACCTCTCTTGTGATCACTTAGCCGGGTCACTAAGGTTTTCCCTGGCAGCGACGGGGTCACACGAGTGGCCGAAATTAAAACGAAGATGGGCAGTGTCACACGAGGGTTCAACTCCATTCGCCCCTAACCTATTGGTTGAAATAGTCTATAGTTCAACCTGGGCAGTATGCCGGTGCACGAGCACCGAGGAGCGGGGGGAGAGATGGACGGCTACGCGAGCAGGCGGTTCCTCTCCGTGCGTTACACCAATCCGCGTAACACGTGTTCGATATAATAATTTGTAACATTTTCAATATAATTAATACAGTCCACTATCTTTTATTTATACTAAGGTCGTAGAAACCAAATGGACAACCATTAATACCACTAACATTGTATGCTATATACACAGCCCACTGTACACAAGGCGACTATCGAATGCGAGCGACGGACATGAGTTCCGTCTTGAGTTACAACACAGATAGCAATTTCATTTTGATCATAATAATATAAAAATAAATAAGTCAGTACTTACGTCTTCTGGCTTTTTAACCGTTCTTGATAATACAGGAAGTATTTTAGAAATAAAGTTCGATGGGATTTTATCCTTCGCAATGTTGGTAAATATTTTAAAACACGGCATGTTTTATTTTGGTCCAATACTGCAGTATTGGGCGATGGCGCGACGTCAAAACAGCGAGCGAGAATGACACTCACTGATAACAGTGATAACCTAGAATTGATATTATTAATATTATATTTATATTTTTTTTTATTTGTTAAGGAAAGAACAATTGTTACAAATAAATGTACATCGTCATATCATACAAAAAAAAAAATAATAAAAACGTAAAACCCAGTTAAAACCTTTTTATACCAATTTTGGTGAATACGAACCGATTGTCATTAGAGAATATCATGGACATAAACCAGTCAGTAGAATATACATTTTCTCAATTTTTCTATAGTGTAAAGTTGGTCATGGTTGTATCTAAAGTTTCATGAGCAATGTACCTATCATGTAGTTCGTAGATCACCAAGATGTGTTGGAATATTGTACTATTTCTTCGAAAGTAAAAATGTTATTGTTCTTTTTTTTATTTTATGTTTTTTATTTTATGACTTTACATTTTAATACAGTAATTAAAACTAATAAAAATATATATATATATATATAAATACGGACTATTTACATGCATGCGTCATAAAATTCCTCCGCATTGTTGCCAACTGGCAGTTTTCCCAGAAGGCTGGCAGCATTGATACTTTGAATGGCAATACTTATTCTCTGTGCAAGAGAGGCCCACCTTCTGGTCACGAGAAGTGTTGATCAGTCGCTTAGCTGGTTCTTTATAAACGTCACTCAGACCCCATGACCCTAGCCGTTTCGACCCTAAACTGCTCAAAAACATAGTTACCAATTAAATTATTGTATTTACGCCGTTTGAGGCTTTCGGCTGATGCAGCAGCAGCGCCAGCATAACCAGCTGTATTTGGAAGATGTGATGGCGCGACGGTGTCACCGCAGGTTGCATCTTACACCAATGGCCTACCCATCTTCCATAGTAGTAACGACATACCATCTGGTCTCTTCCCATTGTCTCGTACCAGACCATTGGGTTCACGTACAGCTGGCACGCCGGCGGTAACAAGAGCACGACAGATTATGTCGTTAAGATTGGCATGTTGAGATATCCGGCCTGCGCTTCTGCTACAAGAAGGGCCATGATGTCCGAGACTGTCGACAGCTTCTCCACAGTGACAAAGATGCGGAGAAACACAAGGAGCTCCTAAACGAAGGCAAGTGGTAAGACGGAATATCATTATTGTTATATGTTGATGTCGCCTGTCTTAGGTCATTTATGCAAATATGTTTCTAACATATGGCATTCACCAAAGAAAGTTTCTTCACGTCATATCAACAATTTTAATATTTTCGGTTGTGACAGGCCAGTATCCGGATCTGGGCAATGCATCTTCTGAGATTGAACCTGTAATTTGTAAAATCAGGTGTTATTCTTGCCTTTAATAATTATGTTCTATTATCAAGTACCTACCATTGATTAATGCTAAATAAGTGTGTAACATTAGAAGGACAAAAATAGCTTTATTTATTAGTAGGTAAATTTGGTTCTTTTTATTAAATTAGTTACACACAGGAGTTGGTTAAAAATAATGAAGTTCGGAAAATAAATAAAACAGCTAGATACTTCTTTTATACAACAAAAAAAATATCGACATATCGATAGATTGTGTTATGCTTTTAGTCAATCCCTGTGCCAAACGCAGTCACATTCACGTACACTTACAATATTTTTTCATCAAACACATTTTTGTTTTTAAATATTACAATATAACAAAAACTGACTATTTACGGCATATAATAGGTCTTTTACCTATAAAATTGCCGTTCTGCAGTACTGGCTATTTCAAATCCAAATATTTTTTTTTTGGCTCAGAATTCTAAGTTCAAATTAATTTTATTTTAAAAACATGGATTTCTTTTTTCAAAAGTAGTCGTTTGTTTATTATGATTTATGGAATTATGATTTTTTTTTCAAACCGTTGTGGCTGCCTAACCTCAAAATATTAAATTTGCCTATATGAGACGAGAGTACAGAATGTATACATATATACGAGCACCGAGGATTGTACACATATATATATGGGTCATTCCACAAAAAAAATTAAAGCTTTTTGCGTGTTACGAAATTTTTTAAATTTTGTATTGACAATGTTTTGTGTATGTTATATAGAAACTAAACCATTTGAATTTTTTTTTCTGTTGATATAAATTTATTTTTGCTGCCTACAACATTTGGAAAAGGTATTTTAGGCGTAGGAATAATAATTCAGGAATAAAGAGGGTCAATGTTGGCACTTTGGATATGAAATTTGTAGTCAGCGACCTCAAAAACCTATAAAATTATATGTAATTTGATAACATTATGAAATACGTCATATTAAATGATAGGGGATGGTCGATAAGGGGTAAATTATTGTACTTTTGATATTAAATTTGCAATGAGCGATCCCAAAGACACCTGAGTAAGAAATTTCAAATTAATGACTTGATTTTTTGATTTTTGGCAAGCTTATTGGCGATTGGCCCCACTGTGCAACGCACCGCCTGTTATTGGTTTACCGTACGTTGCTTCCGTTCTCGAAACTTCGACCTGAAAATTCAACCTCGACAAACGCAAGCGCTCAGCAAGTTACTTGAATCCTGGTTCAGCACCTATTCAATGCCCTAAAAGAAAACTGACCCTTAGATAAGTGATGGTCACTGTATGGTGGTCTAGCGCTGGTAGGATTCATCACTGCTTCTTACCAAACGGGATGAGCATTACTGCAGATGTGTACTCTGAAGAACTGAACACAATGATGGAGAAGCTCGCACATCTCTAACCAGCTTTGGTCAATCGTTTATCGACCTCATACTGCACAGCAGATAGTCTCCAAGTTGCAAGACCTGGTGTTGGAAGCTCTCCGTCATCCGCCGTACTCACCAGACCTTGCGCCTTCAGACTTCTACTTTTCCAGAAAAAAATTCAATACTCGAGAGATTTAGCTGTAAAATGTTTCATTATTTGGATTTTTCCTGTATTTTATACCACAATCTAACACAGAAGACGACACCATTATAATTTTTCACACCAAAATCAAAACAGGAAATTTTTGACAGGAGACTCTTGGATTTTGGCTTTTTCAAAACTGGTTTCACTTTCAAGTTTATTCTGTATCTTTCTCACACATAGGTTCCTGCTTAAGGCTAAGTATCTCACTCCCACACTCTGTTCGTCTATTACGCTAGTATACTAAGTTTATGCATAAATCGTTCGTACATTATGACGATATTACCTATTACATGAGTTTCGATATACATAGGTAGTCCCTTTAACTAATCTGTAGCACACAGTAAAAGAATCTTAACTTAGGAAACGATCAGCAACTTTGAACCTTACCTTTTAAAAATCTTACACTAAAAAATTTGTTGGTTATATAAGACACATTAATACACTGTTTGACTTTCGGAGGTCCCTAGACGAAGAAATGCGATCATTATAATGCTACTTATTTAAGATGGTGTAAAATTCATTCGTATAAATAAAGCAGAAGTTGATTTTTAAATGGCTAAGGGCCACTTGCACCGAAATTTGAGATAATTAAAAACTCCGAGAATACTAAGTCAGGGTTAGTACACAGCTTTGTTAACTTTGATTTTATCTTGCACGTAATAAAATTTGGCTCGACTTGTTAATTTTCTCGTTATTTATTGGGAATTAAACTATTAATAACACACTTTATTGTACTAAGCATGCAGCTTTTGTTGTCTCCATCATAAACTAAAATATATTATACTGAAATAGACTGGCAACTCGTTTTGTGTAGGTCAGCGCCTCTGACCGCAAAGCACGGGAACTTTAGTTCCCTACTTCACCTATAGAGGCGCTGACTACAGGTGTAAAAAGTGTAAAATGTATTATTACTAAAGCTAAAGCTATAACGTATAATTATGAGAACGGAATAAATAACACAAAAGTCTAATTTAATTAGTTTATTAATTTATTATCATTTCATTTACAAGACTTTAAAAGAATTTGAAGCATATAGGAACTGTCACTGTCACCACATACATTTTTATAAAATAATAGAACTCCTTTTTACTATGAGAACATCGTTCACTTATTTGCACCAATTCATGTCGAAAAATACTTTACTATTACATTAAATCTTATAACTTTTATAACAAACAAGAAATAATTTAACTTCAACTTCAACTTTTGGTTTGTGGCTTTGTGGAGTTACCACAAAAAATAATTTAAATTATTTAATAAATAACAAACCGGCGATTTTTTTTCTGACATTTGACATTTAGACATAGACCAGAGTTGCCAGCGTATTATACTGGTTAACTACTTTATGGTCTCGAGTAATAATTTATTTTATTTCGAAACAATGATTTATTATTTTAAATATAAATGCATAAAAGTTTTAAACTTTTTTACTTAATATTAATCATGGAATTATTAAGAATGGCAAACCTGGTGAAATGAATATACAAACTTGACAAGTTATATAAAATACCTTACATGTGTGACGGTAAAATATGGTAAAATAGAATAACAGTTTTATGTATCAGGTGAAGATGGCTCTTTTAAAAAAATAAAAATTTCTTCCCGAGTTGCCAGGGCATGGTCTCCATTTTAAACAGAGATTGACCATAGAGTTGTGCGTACATTGCGTTCCTAAATCAATAAAAATAAAAAATAATAGTTACTAAACTAATCCTAACATTTTCGCTAGATTTGAAATAATTTCACAGTAAATTACTTTAAATCACAATACAATCAAATGAGTAAAATTTCTACTTTTAACTTTAACTAAAACTTATTATTTAAATATAACAACCTTATTTTAGTATTATGAATGCAAGTCACAAAACAAGTTATAAACTTACATAACCAAATTTCAAATCCTTTTAATGAATGGTACATTAAAATCTTACCTTATCATAATTAAGTAATGTTGCGAGTTAAGCAGAATTGTTCAAATTCTTCTCTCGGCAATGTTTTCGTAAATAAATCTGCTGAATTGTAATTAGACTCTACATATTGAACAAAAATTTCTCCTTTAATGGTCTTTAATGAAATTAACTTTTATTTCAATGTGCTTAGCCCTTTTACTGTTTTCATAAGTCTTAGCCGATTCAATAGCATTTATATTATTCATATATATGATAAAATATACTTGACATCATTACACTTATTGAAGTCTCTATAGCCCTTTGAGTACTATGCAAATAATAGTTTGCTTCGTCAAATGTAGAATTATAAAAGAAAAAAAAATGGATAACGTAATATCACATCTGCCTGTTTCGATCTATAACCGCCCGTTTCCAAATGGTTGAGCCTTGTGAGAAGAAATCGGACAAACAAACTCACGGCCACTCTTTAAAAAAAAACAGACAGTTTTAACAATATTTAGTACATATCACATCATTTTGTGGTGTGCTATTATGTTTTTAAAATTAAAAGTAAATAAACTAAAAGAAAAGAATATGACAAAAGGGAAACTGAAAATTAAGGAAAAAAATAAAAAGAAGAAAAGAAAAACCATGAAATGGAAAATAATAAACATATTAGCTCACATTACATTTCTATTAAGTACATGAAATAGCCTCTGAATCCAATACAATTCCATTCCAAGCGTTTTTATCCTGCATTTAATCTACTACTTAGTAATAGCCCTTAAGGCATAGCTGTCGTTTTACTGTGGACTTAAACTTGTTTAGTTTAAATATATAAATAATTTTATTATAATATCGCACATATTGACCTTGAAACGACTTGTTAATTTTTTGGAGCCTAGAGGCAGGCACAACAAGTTTATGTTTATTACGCGTGTTAAAAGAGTGTATATCACTTTTTTTACAGAAGTGATCTTTATTTTTATGAAGGTAAATTAGGTTTTCATAAATATATTGGCACGCTACCGTCATTATGTTAATTTCTTTAAACTTCTGCCTCGTCGTCGTCGTCTGGCACTAATTTCAGACAAAGTAAAATATCTGGCACTTTTATTATTACGTTAAATAATAATATCTACTTTCTGTTTATTAAAGTTTCATTCGACCTAAAATACCTTTTTTTGGCACTTTTTTAATACAAGTTCAGGATAGCCTGGCTCTTATTTTAGACAAATTAAAATGTGTGGCTCTTTTATTTTTATGTTAATTAATACGCCTACTTTTTATTTCTTTGAGTCGCATTCGACGTAAAATACCTTTTTTGGGCACTTTAGTACGTGTTCGGGGTCGTCTGGCACTAATTTTAGACAACATAAAATGTCTGGCATTTTTATTTTTATGTTAAATAATATATCTATTTTCTGTTTATTAAAGTTTCAATCGACCTAAAATACCTTTTTTTGGCACTTTTTTAATACAAGTTCAGGATAGTCTGGCTCTTATTTTAGACAACTTAAAATATCTGGCTCTTTTATTTTTATGTTAATTAATACGCCTACTTCTTATTTATTTAAGTCGCATTCGACCTAAAATACCTTTTTTGGCTGAAATATTTTGCAGGATATGCACCATGCGCAGTAGGATTGTGTGCCGATCTGGTCAGCTAGACTTTCCATTCCATACTTGAATGGCATTTAAGTTTTACTGTTCAAAATATCTAACGGCCTAAAGTACCTTCTCAAAATTCGTTATGAGCTCTTGGGCTATATTGTGATATTCCCGTTCTGCCATGTTACTTGTACCTTGTTGATATCTATTGCCTCTGAATGGCCTTCTCATTCCTTTGCCTCTTTGTGATCTATTTTAATTCATCTGACAATCGGACGACTAATTTAAATTTATTCATCTGATTACCGTATCTAGATAAATTTAGAGTGTCAAGTCGTCCCTAGAAACTTCATTTTATAATCTTTGCTAAAACACTGATAAGACTTGTGACCATTTTTACCACACTTTTGGCAAGCTAGAAAACTTGTTTCAAGTTCAGTTATTGTTTCTCCTTATTCATGGGAATTAAACTATTAATAAAACACTTATTGTAATAAGCAATGGAGCATAAATGGTGCCTCCATTGCATGGCTTTTATTGCCTCCATTTTGAACGAACGAGTTGTGCGTACCTTGCGTTCCTAAATCAATAAACAGAAAACTTTATGGTTATTAAATTCATCCTAACGCTACTGTGAACACTACTAAGAGGTAATTATAGCTCTTTGACTAAGAGCAATAATATTGCTCTTAGGAACAGTCCTAACCCGTCGTTTTTTATTCTGTATCTTTACCTAAGAGCAATAATAATAATTATTGTTCTTAGATCTTTACAATAATTTGTCTCAAATTGAAATTCATTCAGTCTGCTTACATTCGGCTAAATACAAAAGAACGAATGACGTAAGTATTCGTCGCTCTTTTACACAACAGTAACTTGCAAAAGTATTATTCTTGATGTCAGATTTCAAGTGACATGCCGTTTTGGTCGTTTATGTTGTTGTGTTACTATGGTGTTACCTTCATATTATCTGTCAACTTGGTATTTGTTTACTACCTCGCGTGTATTTGCAACAATAGAATTTCCCTATATAGTATATTATCTATGAATAGAATTAATATTATTTCGTGAAATGGAAAAGACGTGACCCAAATTTCACGAGTAGTGAGTTGAGAGTTGTTTATTTGTGATATAATATTCAAATATAAACATTTAATTAAAAAAAGTAAGAAACGGATTGCTAGCCTCATCGAAAAACAAACAGCTTGGTTGAAAATAACTGCAATTGCCTTTTTTTAACCATTTAATTATGTATGTACATACTAGAGGAGAGATACAGACATTCATGAAGTAAGATGAGATAGTTTAAATGTTAATGTTTTTACTTAATAAAAAAGCGGAAAAGTGCGAGTCTGACTCCCGTACCGAGGGTTGCGTAAGTAAACGAACTTGTATATAGATAGTACGTTCATCTCGGGAATCAAAAGTATGTAAGACTGCTAAATCTAATTTTATTAGTAATAAAATAAAATCTTCTGAAGATAAAATAAAAAGTACCTGGAAAATAATTAATAATGAAACTGGTAGGAATAAAATATCGAACAATTAGTATGAATTAGAGACACGGTGAGGCACTTTAAGCTCTGACTTGGGAATTCATTGATTTGTTTTCTGATATTACAATTAAAACTACTGAAACTCTTCTCTTCTTAGAAAAAATGTTCGTACCTGTCCCGTAGTTTTTAGTTGCAAGCATATAAACCCTACTGTAGTAATAATAGCTTTTAAGAATATTAAAAATGACTGAAAATCTATGGGGAATGTCAATCAAAACTTATCAGTCTATTATTGTAACTTCTGCTCCCTACTTAGCCCTAACATTTAATTTATGTGTAGATCAAGCAGTTTGATCTCATGAAACACAGTAAACTCATACCCCTTTTTTAAATCCGGAGACACTAAAGATTCTAATAATTATAGCCCTGTTTCAATCCTGCCGGTATTAAGCAAGATTTTTTAAAATATCATGCTTAAACAAATGCTACTTCATTTTAATAAAAACAACATCCTTCACGATCAACAATACATTTTCACTGAGGGGCGTTGTACAACTGACGCCGGTGTTACCTTGCTACAGCATATCTTTAAGCTCAGGATGCTCTAGGTATCTTTTGCGACCTCTCAAAAGCATTTGATTGCGTGAGTCATGCAACGCTGCTGCTATATAACTTAAGCATTATGGATATGTTTCTTTTTCTCGTGTATATTAATAATCGCCCCCATTTACTTGATAGCCAACCCAAAATAGTATTGTTTGCTGACATCATTAATTTTCAAAGTAGACAGACGCCTTAATAGCTTTGACGATGTAAATAATACTATTCAGCGAGTATATGGTTGGTTTACTGCCAATATTTAGATTCTCTTTGCCTAAGGTAAGACAAACGGAATGTGACATCTTATTAAATAACGAAAAGATAAGTTTTGTGGATTTTAGATTACAATGGGGCTCTCACTTAACATATCTCTCTAAGCGGCTCTGCAGCATATTCGGTAAGGAAAGTCCACCAATTAACAGATATACTCGTAGATACTGCACACCTAGTTTATTTTAGTTATTTCCACAGTGTCATGCCTTACTTTATTATGTATATAGTAGTATTAGCAACATCAGTCAGGCGCTTGGTCTCCCGTGTAGGTTTATCTAGTGCACCATCAGTACCTAGTCCATTCAACCGGTTCAAGCCGCCAGGATGGCGTTGGAGCTGCTGCGCACCCGCGCCATCATTAATGCTCAGCGCTTACGCATGATTGCGTGGAAGCCGTCTACGTGCGCCTCCGCAAACATACCACTCGCACTACAGTACCGCGGCAGCACCGTCCATACTCAGAACACATTATTGTACTGTACACGCAGGGCGTCGTAAGACCTCTGCGTGTAATTGACCCACAAACTGCATATATAGAGACTTTGGCAGAATGCCCTAAATAGTGTCACTTTCACTTTTTCAGTGCACCGTGCAAATCTGCAAGCCAACATGTTACAGCGAGCAGACAACGCCATACGTTCCCTTTCCACATCCATACTATCTCTAAGATCTTCGGTGACCCAGTGGCCCGATACTTGAAGTGAGTGACTCAATTTAAAGGTGTACTATAGAGTAAGACGGGTGGTATATTTAAAAAAATTTTTTGAGCGCTCTAAAAACCATAACCTCACTTTTCTTGACGTTATATCTGAGCCCATGAGCCCCTGCATTTTTTTCACAAATACGCTAAGCTAAGCAGCACCATGTCATCCGCGTAGCTAATATTTTTAACGCAAATTCCGTCTATATTCCAATTCCGGTGCTGCTCAGCTCTTCAATCAGGCTGTTCATATACAAATTAAACAGTTTCGGTGATGAAGATGAAGGTGAACAGTCCTGTGTTGTGTGTAGAGTACTGTGTTAAGTTCTATAATAAAATACCTCCGAATATTTTTCAACTAAATGAGAAGAAACTTAAAACTTGTATAAAACGTACACTATGTAAACAAGCATATTATAAACTTGATGATTATACAGAGGAAGACAGAGGAAGTAAGGATGACACGTACGTCATTAATATTATTTTCTTTGATGACACGAAACCATTTTTTTCTTTAAACTTTATTTTGAGCAGGCATAGATTAATATCCATACAGCCTAATCAACTTGAAGGTACAGATACTAAAGATAATCCTAACGAGCCTTTATTTTGTTTTGATTGACGACAAATGTTTGACAATTGGGACATTTTAATTTACTCTGTGGTTTGTATGAAAAAAGTGTTCGTTTTTACTATTTTTCTCTCAATTTTTACGTTTTTTGTCTCCATTAGAACCTTTCTTGTGTCTTAATGAAAATATGAATAAAACAATTAGCCGAATTAGTCGAGCCTTTCTAGAGTTTTGCGTTTAGCAACACATTTGGCGATTCATTTTTATTGAAATAGATTGTTCATTTAAACAAATATTGATCACTTTGTACAATTAATCAACTTAATGTTTTAAATAATATTACTTTGAACTATGGAGGTCTATGATGGATATAGGCTTCTTCTAGACTTATTTCTGGTAAGGCTTTCAGACAAAGAGTACGCCATTCTTCCCGATATTCAGACCTTTTAAATCATAGTAGGAGATCAGGAAACTGGAAACAAAACATATTTGATTATTTAAATTGTAATTAAATACCTCTCTCTCTCTACTCTCCCTGGTGAGATGTCGAGAGATTTTGCTCGACCCCCTCCCCACCCCCTAATCTCATGTGAAATTTTGCAAAATGCATACGTTCACGGAAAATAAATTGTAGTAGGAGCAACTGAGGTTGTACTACCTACTATTTACTCTACCATGTAAAGTAGTAGAGAGAGTCTCCTTACTATTTTACATTATTATACTACTTATTTACATTTTACATTATATACTATTTGAGTGGAGACACATTTCTTATTTAATTTAACCCAGTTTTCTCGCAATTTTACACTGTTCCTTGAGGATTAAAAATTACGTGGCAAGGCCCCCCTCTCCTCCACGTGAGGTTGGGTAAGATTTGGCTCGATCCTCTCCCCCCCTAAACCCCTCACGTAATTAATGGACGCCCCTTTGTGGCAAGTAGTTTAAAGTCTAGAATCAAGGCACTTACTTATTGGGAGCAATTCCAAGTTCTTTGTGAAAACAATCTGTAACCTCCTTCGTGATAATTTTGTTCTCTTCTAGACCTAAATGCCCTATTGATTCCAGGCTCGCCACGGCACCAGGCTTTCCTGTTTCTTCATGACCGAAGGCTACCGTACAATCGGTTGTCATCACTACGACGAATCGCTGAAAGCATAACTTTATGTTCGTAATCTATTTTAGACTAGCAATTTATATATTTTGCGCTGAACCCTAATTCTTTTTCCAAAATAAAAGTAGCCTAAGTTACTCCTTATAACAGCAGCTATCTGCCAGTATCCCATGGAAATCGATCCATCTGTTCCGGAGATTAGCCGTAACAAACAGACAGATGGACAACATTTCTAAAAAACTGATTTGACTGAGGTATCGTGCAAATAAATATTTTGACGTTACAAACAGACAGTTCAATTTTATTTATTTGTATTTAGTATGTATTGATTACACTCTTCACCAGTTAACAATATAGGTACCGTATTTTCACATTAAGGGTAATCCATGAATCATGAATCAGGGTTGCCTTAACCTTATACCCTGAGTGGGTCGTCGGTCTATCTAGTGGATGGCCATTCCTTCGTTTGTATATTCACCGGACTATATAACTTACCAATTACTCAGTTATCAACCCTGACGGTACCAGCAAGAGAGATACAGAGACATGTGACAACGGCAAATTGCATAAATAGTTTCCAGGCCTTCCGTAGCTAGAAAACTCTAAACTTTGTAAAAAAAGAGAGCTGCCTTTCCTTGTTCAAATGGACTAACTGGAGGTGGGTCGTGGGTTTATCTCTTTAGTTATAATTAGGAAAATATTTAACTCATTCATTTTATTACGTAATCGTGACTACAGTTTACATATGATGTTCTACAGTTAGAGTTGTTAATAAGTCAGGTTATGATTGAAATGATTAAAAATGTGAAGTTACTGTTAATACCACACATAGTGTGTGCTATATGCACAGCTCTCTGTACACAAGGCGACTTACAAATGCGAGCGACGGACATGTTCCGTCTTGGGTTACAACACAGATAGCAATTTCATTTCAATCATAGGTATAAGTATAGAAATAAATAAGTCAGTACTTACGTCTTCTGCTTTTTTAAGCGTTCTTGATAATACAGGAAGTATTTTAGAAATAAAGTTCGCTGGGATTTTATCCTTCGCGATGTTGGTAAATATTTTAAAACACGGCATGTTTTATTTCGGTACAATACTGCAGTATTGGGCGATGGCGCGACGTCGAAACACAGCGAGCAAATGGCACTCACTGATAACAGTGATAACCTAGAATTGATAATGTGAAAGAACAATTGTTACAAATGAATTTAATTCGTCATATCATACAATAATTTTTTTCATTTAAGAACGGAGGCGTTTAAGAAATATAATGTCCTGATGGCAAACTGTTTCGTAGCCAATAGACCCAGTTAAAACCTTTTTATATTTACCAATTTTGGAGAATACGAACCAATCGTCATTAAACAAAACTACGGACATAGATCAAACCAATCAATAGAATATACATGTGGTAGAAAAGTGGTTCAGAGAATTCTGTCTTAAATCTCATGAGCAATGTACCTATTATGTGGCTCGTAGATCACCAAGATGTGCTGGAATATTGTACTCTTTTTTCGAAAGTAAAAATGTAATTGTTTATGCTGATGTCGCCTATTTTAGGCCATTTTTGCAAATATGTTTCTAACATATGGCGTTCACCAAAGAAAGTTTCTTCACGTCATATTAACAGTTTTAATATTTTCGGGAGTGACGGATAGTTTTGATAATTTTATTCCTTTTATCTACAAATAGTTAAAAATATTATTCCCGTAAGTGACGTTATCGGCCACTAACTCCTTTTGTCGGCCACTAATTTAGCTAATCTTGGCCACTGTAATTTGTAAAAACAGGTGTTATTTTTGCCTTTAATAATTATTAGATGTGTTACTCGGGACTTGTTGACCCGTCTACTCGTTTGCCCCCTATAATACAAAAAAAAGTGTACCTCACATCTAATTTGCATCAAAGTCGCGAAAGTTTAAAAACAATTTAATAATTATGTTCCATTATCAAGTACCATTGATTAATGTTAAATGAGTATGTAACATTAGAGGGATTTTTACGAATTTAGCAACAAAGAAATACCTTTATTTATTAGTAGGTAATTAGGTATAGGCCATCTTTTTATTATATTAGATTAGTTCTAACTATTTACAGATTGTTTACTGTCTGCCGATAGCATATTATTTCAGGGATCGTAAGTCACAAAGAACACTGAAATAACAATAATTATATTTTTAGTGTTATCTCTCTAGATCAAATAGGTTTCGAGATATGTCTCTTTGAACGGTAGATACGTATGCATACGCTCATTTTTCCTGTATCTCAAGTATTCTCAAGGTCAGTGCGGAGCTCGGCGGACAAGCACATATGCATAAATCGTTTGTACATTAAGTCGATATTAATACATGAGTTTCGATATACATTGGTAGTCCCTTTAACTAATCTCTAGCACACAATATAAGAATCTTAACTTAGGAAACGATCAACAACTTTGTAGCTTACCTTTTAAAAAACACACACAATTTTGTTTGTTATTTAAGACACACTAGTGCACTGTTTGACTTTCGGAGGCCCCTAGACGTGGCAATGCGATCATTATAATGCTACTTATTTAAGATGACGTAAAGTTCATTGGCATAAATAAAGCAGAAGTTGATTTTTAAATGGCTAAGGTATTTTTTCCTTAATAAATGACTATAACTACACATTGGCTAATGAATGCCGCAACTATAGATGAGATTTCCACCAAACCGGTTAAACTAACCTATTTTATCATGGGTCTGGGTGTAATTTATCTATAATATGTATATTTTTAGAAATATATAAGTATGTTTACAATAGTACAGCCTCTGTCTAGTTTGTTATCAGACGGCTGTGTGTGAGTTGTGTCAAGTTATTATTATTATTTATCTTTATTAAACTTGAAACTTATAAATTACATTTTTAAATATGTATAAAACAAAATATATATTTAAAAATTTAAAAAATAGTAGACCACCTACATCGAGTACAGGGACCAAGACACCGGTGGTTAGGGCTCCAAAGACAGGAACCTCCTCACCATACGGGCCGTGTCGAGGAGAACTGCTTTCTGCATCAGTCCCTTGATCCAGCCGCCTCTTAAGGTGTTGATCGAGGCTCTTGGCTATTAATCCATGAGCAGATATGACAATCGGAACAATGATCGCCGAATCAACGTCCCACATATCGACAACCTCGTGAGACAAATCCAAATATTTTAATTGTTTTTCTTTTTCAACTTTCACGAGGTTCCCGTCATGAGGAACAGCGATATCGATAATCATTGCGCGGCGCTCTAATCGGTCTATCACCACTATATCAGGCTTATTGGCAACAATAGTTCTGTCAGTGATGATAGATCGATCCCAATACAATGTGGCACGACCATTTTCGAGAACTGGGTCGGGCACATACCTGTAATATGGCACCTTTGAATTCACAAGATTGTATTTAAGGGCAAGTTGTTGATGTACAATCCTGGCCACTTGATTGTGTCTATGCAAATATTCCCCGTTGGCAAGACGAGAACATCCAGAAATAATATGCCTGATAGATTCATCGGGACAGTGGCATGCCCGACAGATGTCCACCGTACCATCTTTCAGAATATATTTCCGATAGTTATTCGTCATAACAACTTCGTCCATAATTGCAAAGACAAAACCTTCGGTTTCTCCGAAAAGATCACCGAACCGTAGCCAAGATGTGGAGGCTTTAAAGTCTATATCAGGCCCATTGAGGGCCCGATAAAAACGACCATGAAGTTCTTTGCCCTTCCATACCTCCCTGCGATCATTAATACTAAGTACTACAGGCTTGCGCCAGTTCTCTTTAGCCAGAGCGAGCGGAGTGAGTCCGTTGTCCACTGTGACCACATTACGATGCACTCCCACATCAGTATGAAGAAAATATTCTCTAAGGTTGTATATCTCGCGATTGTGTAGGGTCTTAATGTTTAAGAGTCCAGGACCCCCAAACTTTCGCGGGATATACAACCTCATTACCGATGAACGTGGGTGGTGCATTCGGAATGCAGTCAGCAGTGTACGGACTCTCCTATCAAGGGCATCTCATTCGGTCTGAGTCCATCTAAGTATACCAAAGGAATACATCAGAACCGGCATGACCCAACCGTTGCAGGCACGCATTTTGTTACCCCCTGATAAAAGACTTTTAAGTACTTTTTTCAGGCGGCCAAAGAAGCGCTCCTGCAGCGCTTGTTTCATATGAGATTCAGGTATTCCTAATGACTGTGATATACCTAGATACTTGTAGCTTTCAGTGGCAGACAGAGATCTGAGTTTTGTTGAATCTGAAAGTTCGACTCCTTCAGATTCTACTATCATGCCTTTCTTTACATGCATGACTGCACACTTGTCCACACCAAATTCCATCTTGATAGAGTTACTAAAGTTTTCAGTCACCTTCAGTAACGCTGTCAATTGCAAATTAGTGGGGGCAATTATTATTATTATCATTACGTTAAATATCACGTTATAACTACGAGTAAGATAACCAAACAAGTAGCGTTAGTGATTTAAATTATTTTAATTATTTCACTTTATATACTTTTATTGACAGTGCAGGTGCAGATTTTAGCTCGAATCGTAGCGTCAATCTTAAACTGTATTATTCAGATTAAGAATGACTTGATTTTTCAATTCTTTTTTATGACAAATGACTTTTTCTGTCCGTTCTGACCCGTCTGATCGTTTGCTTCCTATACCATTAAAAACAAGCCACCTATAATGAGGTCTCACTTACGTAATAGAAGGAATTAAAGATGGGAAAATTAGGGGGTATATTAAAAGGGAAACGAAAGCAAGGGAAGCTATAAAGGGAAAGCAAATTACCTAAGCTAAAGATAAGATGCTGAAGGATTGGGAAGTATAAACAATACGTCGTCGTCGTAGAAAAACGACGGATTTGATTTTTAGTAACTTTACAGACGCGCACTTTTAAGCTTTCAAATGATGTTTTACGTAATATTTTGAAAACGGCTGTTTCTGTTAATGAAATCTGCAAATGTTACTGTGTGTATTAGTTTTGAAAAATGTTTTGTTTTATGATAAAGTACAATGTTTTCAGTAGGCTTTATGTCAAAAACAAAAATCGTCAGAAAATCAAATCCGCCGGTTTTCTACGACTGCGACGATTAGCTCGAGCAGGTCAGAGTCGCATGTCTATACCTCGAACTGGCTATTACCGGCCAGTCCGAGCCTTCTAACCAATAATTTGGCCAATTTGATAAACATTAATGTTTGTCAAGTTAACCCAATAAATATCCGTCGTCTCCACGATAAACCATCAAGGGATATTGTAAGCTGTCATAATATCTGTGCAGCCCTGATTTTTTTTTCGCCGCACGCAAGCCTGCATTTTTATGCCTAATTTTAAATCTGTGATTGTGATGTGATTAAGAGAACTAAAATATTTATTGAAATTATTTGCTGCAAACAACAGATTTAAGCTACATTAAATGCCCACAGTAACTAATATGTTTACCTAATTGTGTGAGGAATAATATTATATTGGTGAAAAAGCGTAGCAAAATATGACGCAATCAAAAAAATAATCTCAGAAGCATAAAAATTGTTACTATGGGTTACCTGTAGGAGATAAACATATAATTATACTTACCAACATTTTTTTAGATATTTATAAAATACACAATGCCGTAATACCGTTCCGTTTCGTAATTTAGAAAATCTAAGCGAA
The DNA here is from genome assembly GCA_963859945.1 of Euplagia quadripunctaria. Taxonomy (NCBI): domain Eukaryota; kingdom Metazoa; phylum Arthropoda; class Insecta; order Lepidoptera; family Erebidae; genus Euplagia; species Euplagia quadripunctaria. The sequence goes on from OY982559.1 coordinate 4,321,508, forward strand.
CAGACAGACAAACACCGAGCTACTTTATTAACACGCTTATATTAGCTTCACTTGTAACTAACTAATTATGTAAACAAATCTTGGATGTAAAAAAGCGTGTTTTTTAATAAACTATAATTATTTTTCACTACTTACGTAGTGAAAAATAATTATAGTTTACTGCTGTATTGCTTTAAAAAAAAACAACTCCCGCACTTGCATAACGTCTTATGTCACATGGGACTTCACAAACATTCAAACAGTGGACACTAAAAACACCTAGGCTCAGGACAACTATTTGTGAATCACCAATTTTTTGTCCCGTATGTGAATCGAACCCACATCACTTGTCGCGGTGTAGTGGCGAGGTGACCAATTAAACCATTACGCCATCCGTGTAGTCAACCTTTACCAAACTTATTACTGAATTATAATATTAAAACATCAACATAGTTATTATTTTAAATTAAAAGCTCTCAATGTTTTGTTATTTTGTTTTTAACTGTTTAAATGGGTAACGGGCCTTTAGTCTAGTGTTTAGGGAATGCAATCTGGCATAATTTTCAATCCGGCCGGATCCGACCGGATTTCCATCTATCGCCGGATTGATTAAATCGGGATGATTTTCACTTTTCTGCTCAAAATGAACTGTTAGTGAGTTAATCGAGTGTAATTGTACTTATTATGGGTAGCTTATTAAAAAAACATATTTAAAACCAACTTTATTTCCTATGCTGAGATCAGAAAACGAGTAAGCAAAGTCTATTCCAACGTGTGCGGTAATCCAATATAGGGGCTTAGTTCTTTTCCTATATCTTCTTTCACATACTTTTGCAGATACATATCGTATTTAGTAGGTAATTTTTTATGATCGAAAGTTTCTATAAGCCAAAAGTGTCTCGATAAAGCTTTAATAGATATAGGATCTGACATTAAATTTAGTGACCTTGAATGGTCGAACATAAAAGACTTCATTTACAGTTTGCAGCCATTTAAATTGGCTGTAGAGGCCCTATGCAAAAAAGATTCGACCCTGTTAACTGCTGAAACAACATAGAGAAGTTGCTCACTCATGACATGGTGTTAAGTAATAAATTATATGAAGCATTGTGTATGAGGATTAAAGAACACCGTACTGTAGTATCAGGAATATTAATATATTTACAGAATCCAAAGAAATTTCATAGAAATATAAACCGATTCGATGATACATTTACTATGTCACAGAAAAAAGTCATACGATTAGAAAGGAAAAAATCTTAGAGTAGGTTATTCAAGATGATAAGTCTAAAGAAAACGTGGTAGAAATAGTAGAGAAGAACGTAGATTAACCTTAACTAAAGAAAGATTTGACATTGCAGGAAGAATTACAATTACAAATCCAGCAAGAAACCACGTGTTATATAACACACAATTACTAAAAATGAGAAAGATTTTGATAAAGTATTAAAAAAGGAAATGAATGCGTTTGAAAGTGAACAAAAGTTCGAGGAGAATACTTATCTACTATTCATGATTATTTGCTGATTTACGCACGCATACACACACATCACGCGTAACGCATTGAAGCATCTAATCTTGCAATAGCGCTATTATTTTGTCGTAAATTGCTAACACAGGACCCGGGTACCGGTTTACAAGCATGATCACCTTAGACCACAATAATTATGTTATTTTCTCTTAAATAATTATTTAAGATTACATTACTTAAATGACATGAAATAATTATTTTTGGTATAATGATTTTAAATATTAATAAACAAAGGTTACTCGTATCGTTTGCCAATCGACTTTTTAAACAGTTACAAACATATTCAGCAATTAAAAAGACCCTTTTAGCTTCTACTCTTGTCGGTTGTGGACTTGCAATCCAATGTGGAGTAAGGTTGGGCACGTACAGGGTGCGGTAGTGACTATACATGTAACAATGCGCGTAAAATCCGTCCCAACGATGGAGGCATTCGTTTGCCCGGATCCGGTAAAATGGTACCGGATCCGGTTGACTTCTAATGATGCCGGATCCGCCGGATTTCCGGATCCGGTTTTCCGGATTGCAATCTCTACTAGTGTTATCGTTACTTACTGTTCTGGAGCAACACCAAGTTCTTTTTTTAAGTGAAAACTTCTTTAGCGGCGTTGTGCACTTTTTGGGATGGGTAAAAAATGTTAAACTCGCGTCAGGGCACGTGACATGATCGAAAATTTTCCGCCGAGTTTCTTATATTTAAAAAAATATGATATTTGAAATTGAAACATTTATGAGCGGCCAGGAGCGCAGAACTTCCAGTGTACCCTATGTATACATTTAGATATGTTATTACCTACTTTTTATTTTTAACCTAATTATATATACAGATGTGTGTGTATGCATATGCAAATATATTGTGAAGTTATGTTTTCACTTCTGACGTGCAGTCCTACTGACTGACTTTTCTTTTGCAAAACAATTTCTGTAACATCAGGAATCTCCAGTAGCCCAGAATCTCATATCGAATTTTGAGAAGGTATATTAGGGCGTTAGATATTTTGAACAGTAAAACTTAAACACCATTCAAGTAAGAAATGGAATGTCTGGCAGACCAAATCAGCCCTCATTGGTACTGCGCATGATGTAATTACGATATTTATGATGTAATATTTTTATGTTAACTAATATGTCTACTTTATATTTTATTTTCATTCGAACTTAAATATCTTTTTGGGCACTTTTTCAACACATGTTCGGCGTTGCCTCCTACATTTTAGACAAAATCAAATGCCTGGCACTTTTATTTTTGTGTAAATAATATGTCTACTTTATATTTATCTATGTCACATTTGAACTATAACACAGTTTTTGTATGAAATATTTTGCTGTACTTACATGATGCGTAGTACCAATGCGCAACGACTGCAAGTCTTCATCAACAGCTGCCTTCACCGAATTCTTGGATGCGCCCTCTGCCCCATCCAGGGGACATAGGAAATTAGACGGAACGTGATGAAAGATCAAAAACGCCCTCGTTTGGATTGATGTCGCTCAATGCTTGAAAAGTATGACGGAGGTGACTCGAATGCTGTATAACATCGTCACAGGTGATGAAAGCTGGATATATTGTTATGAACCCGAAACCAAAAGACAATCTGCGAAATGGATGTTTCCATTCGACGATATACCGACAAAAGTAAAGGAGGGCAGAAGTCAAGGGAAACAGATGATTGCCTCAATCTTTGGACGAACGGGTCATTTCGGAACAATCATTCTAGAAGATAAAAGGACTGGTACTGGAGATTGGTATGTTAGTTGTCTAGCAGTTGTCTTGGAAAATGTTAGACAGCAGCGCCCAAGAAGCAGGATCCTCCTCCACCACGACAACGCTCCCTCCTCCAGACGTACTATCGAATATTTGTCTATCGAAGGTGTGGAGCTAATAAGTCATCCTCCTTACAGTTCCGAACTGGCACCTTGTGACTTTTATTTATTCCCAAAAATAAAAGATAAACTTAGAGGAATTTATTTTATGAACCCTGAAGATGCCGTGGCTGCGTTTGAAAAAGGCGTGAAAGAGATCCCTAAAGAAGAGTTTGCTCACTGCTTCAGTCAAAGGTATCAACGCATGTGACGGTGCTTAGAAAGGAACGGAGACCGCTTCGAAAAGCAATAAAAATATTAACAGGCTTCTATATCATTCCGTTTTTTATTTTCAGAAAACTTTCAGTGTGACCCCATACGGATAATTTCTCTATTTATTTTACAATATTTTAACGTTCATAAGAAGAGAAAAATTACAAGAATGACAACCATAGAAAAAGGTATTGAAAACATCAGAAAATTTAAATCATGAATTGCCTTCTATTTATTTTTCTCTCACAAAGTACCAATGATCGCATTAGCTATCAGTTGTACAATCCGAAGTTTTGATAAGAAGAACGTTTTAGATATATGAAAATATTGATAAGATAGCCGTATCATGACTTATTGATGCATACCTATACATTAATTCGCCATGATATGCAATAACCTTATCAACATTATCCGATGCACTATCTACATCAAACGTGTATTTTTATACGCAGACGAAGTAACGGGCAACCATTGTTTATCTATTTACTTTACTCAATACTACTCAACAAAGCGAGGTGGCTGGTTTAACTACTGTACTATGAGTGCAATTATCCAATCAGTTCTCATTTAATGATACAATTTATACTGAGAATTGAGGATTTGCCTCAGAAAAGTGGTTAAGAATTTACACAGAGAAAGTTAATGACACTTTCACTGACAGCACGCATAGCGCTAATGTTGAACTAGTAAATTAGATATGAGCTGAGTGCTAAGTGCGGGTTCATAAGAGATAAGTACTTGTCTATATATATATATTTACATATAGATACATATCTTACGCTCTATTCACGTCCGGGGTAGGCAGAAACGATTGAGCGACATTTACGCTACACGCATCAGACCTTTTAAACACGCAGCATGACATGCGTTACGTACATGACCGTTTGTGAGGTAAAATATCTGGAAATTTTCATTTTTTCTTCGGCAGTGAACAAATTTTCGCACAGACTTCCACCAAGATTAACCATGTAATAACCACGTTTGACAATAAGCAGGAACTGTGGCACTTCTTATCTGTGAGATTAAAAGATCTTTTCGATTCCAAATCCACTTGGGAGTAAGTAGCCAAGTCAACGATTCTCTATGTGTTAGGTCTGATTTTAAACTACGGATTCACTAAAATATTACACATTGTTGTGCTCTAAGCAGGTGGTAGGTACCTGAGGGTTGCCACACAACAAGACCAATGTATTTTTTTCTTACAATGGAAATACTTTGCAATCGAGGAATTATTGTAATTACAACCACTGCAAAATTTCCGTACAAACAGGATTTAAGTGGAGGCTAATTAGCACCGTGTTGAACGTGTAACCTGTGTAACCTGAGTATGAATAAGCAGATAGATATCGTCGTTTAGCGCAGAAATTATGTCACAATGTATTGAAATAAGATGGATTTTATTTTTTCTTCTAATGTAGGAGGGTTATTTTGCTATCATTTGCACAGTCAGTAAACCTACCCTTGAAAGGGTGCATGAAAAGAAAATCTTATTATTTTAAGAACGCTCTTGGACTCTGGAAATTATAGTTTTGTCACCAAACTATGTCAATGAAGTTGTCCGGAAATCTTTTCGGATGTTCACAGTTTATATTTGAATATTTTCTTCGTTGACTAAACTCTGTATGGAATTAACTTCAAGGAAAACTTGCTGTAATTCTTACTAATATTATAAATGCGAAAGTAACTCTGTCTGTCTGTCTGTCGCCCTTTCACGCCAAAACTACAGAACCGATTTAAATGAAATTTGGTACACAGATAGTCTAAAGCCTGAGAAAGGACATAGGCTACTTTTTAATGCGAAAAAAGGGGTGTAAGGGGTTGAAAGGTGGGGATGAAAAGTTGTATGAAAGTATCGAAATGGTTAGAGCTAGAAGCTTGAAACTTATTCTTTAGGCTGTTGATTCGATAAAATACACTATTCTACGCGGACGTAGCGCGGGCACAGCTAGTTAGTAACAATTCTCCTAATCGGCTATTTTTTTTGTAATTGCAGACCTTATTAATTTGTTGTACTATTGACTTGGCATTCAAGTATTTGGATCGCCTGGTGAAAAGCGTTAAAGACTACTTTACTGGTTGGGCTAAAAAACCTATTCAAAATCGACAAGGAGGTTACTCCTTAACAGCACTACTCTAGAAGAACTGGTTAATAGCTGTCATCTAAGAGAGGGAGGGTACAGAGGAGGTTTTCGATACGTGCGTCTCCAACTCGAACAGATTGGACATCCCTTCTTCCTCTATCTCTTCCCTTATCTCTTTAAAACATAACCTTATTTACAATTGGACTAGACTATCTCGTTCTACTTGTTGTATTAGGTGAAGCGTATCTAACGGCGTCAAGTGTTGTCCACGACTGTACTGTTTTAGTAACGTTTAAGCTAAGGAGGCAGGTTACGTCTCGCGGTTAAGCGGTAACAGTGTAACGGAGGAGTGTCATTATTACGGAAACCATACACATAATGACGTAATGACATATTTCTTGGGACTGCAACCATAAAAGACATGGCATATACCTAGATGACATTTCAGTTTCGTAATATATCGTAAAGCCATATCCGAGGACCCATTTTATCTGAGCTGTGTAAGAATGGATATGGTATTTCATATGAAATAAATTGTTTTTGTTCTATATATTATAGCTAGAATTGCTTTCTAACTGTAGTGTTGTCTAGAGATGAGGAAATAGACCAATCAAGCGGCTAAAACTTTTACAGAAATCTGATAAGATAATCTGACAAGGTTCGTAGTTTGTTCAAAAAAATCATAAAATTAATAATAGTAACCCCACACAACTGACACGGCCGTCTGATCCCAAACTAGGCAGAGCCTGTACTATGGTAACCAGACTGCTGATAAACATACTTATATATTTCTAAATAAGTACATATAGATAAATTACATAGAACAAATGATTGTGCTTATCACACAATTATTTGTTAAGATTGTACTTAATTGTGTCGATTGAAAAAAATCTGCCATTAAAATTCTCTAAAATTTGAATAATTTATACTCTTAACTTATTACTTTTCATTTATACGCGGCCTAGCGCCGCATGTAATATCAATAGCATCGGACTTGCAATTTAATACTCTTCTCTTCAACCAACCTACTCTAATTTACTCCGCTTTTAATGTATGTTTTAATATATTTAATGTATGTTTTATACATCTTGTAAAAAATGTATACTTCTAAATGTCGTTATAAAATCGGTTAAAATCGATACTTCAGAAAAATTCCCACCGGTTTATAAACTTAAATGGTTTTTTTGCATTTCCTGAGCTGCTCCGACTAGTTTTAGTAGTTTAGAAATAAAATGGGGTATTTTGCAATTAAGGCCAAAAAAATAAAGTGATCGTTAATAATTTCAAAAGTTTAAAACCGATTTAGCTGAAATTTATAGCACTTTTTAGTATCATCACAAGCTACAATTTCAGAAATTTTCAGACTTCTACATCAATTTCATACGTTAATTTCAAAGTTATGAAATGTTGAAAAAACGCTCTTTTTTAACTTTCACCTTCCTTTGCTGCTAAACAAAAGTATTTAGTGATTTTGAACAGAACTCATTTTGTAGGTAATTTAATGAAAAACAAAAATGCTTTGGGCACATATGACGAAAAATATACTAGAAAGGAGATATCACACGAAATGTAAAAATATACATTTTATTTTCATTAAATTGTCAAAAAAAAATGACGCGCCACTTGTCTAGACTGCGGGTTTCGAAATTCTTAATCAGCGCATTTTTTTAATATCTTTCCAAAAATAAAAATACGTGGTTATCGAAATGTTCACTTTTGATCATAAACAGCTAGGTTGACTGGGCTATAAATATTCCTAATACAAGCAAGCATCGAGAAATGCCACATTCGTCATTCACATTTTAACACTCATTGTTTATCTCTATTCCGTCATAAATAACTGATCGACTGGATTTGTAACAATGGCGTATGGAGGTAATAAACATTCTATTTGTTGTCTATTTATTGAAATAATATATGATCGTTTAAAATGTCTTTTGATATTACTTCTAAATTACATGATTTTAAATGTTGTACTATAATATACAAATAACGTTCACATCTTGAGCATTTATATATCAAATTTTATTAGAATCATAAATAAGCTATCATTGTCTCTTTCATTAATGTTGATCAATCTTAAAGTTTCATAAAAGTGATTAGGTTTAAAAAAGGCCACCTTCGTGCATGCATCAATGCGTATCTATGTAAAAAAAAATTTTTTATCTCACGCAATTAAAATTTTGTTAACATTGTGAAAAACGATGTTCGAGTCCACCTAATTTACCGTTAAATATATATAGCAGTATGAAATAATGCACTTTGCTATTAAAAGTTTGTAAGGCGTTAATGTTTTACCAAGTACATGCTACTTGGTGTAATAACGTCGTGGTGGTTGTAATCTAATAAATAAAAAAATAAAAAAAAATCCACACGATACGTTCGGCTGTCGACATTTGATATCTTGACCATAGATATCTTAGAAGCAAGCAGATAGCTGTAGATAGCTGGAGACCTGGGTTAACGCATAGGCTACTTTTTATCCCGATATTCCCACGGGATCGGGACTTACGCAGGTGCAACCGCGAGGCGCTGCTAGTATATAAAATATTGGGGATAAAATTATAACAAGAACTCATTTTAGACGGATTCCAATAGTTATTTAGATTTACTTTTGTTGTTGTATCACGTTTAAAATATATTGTGATTTCCGCTAGAGTATTTTGTTCTAAATATATAATAAACATGTCGCTTTCTAACGAACGTTAGCCCGAAATCGGCGTTGCATTTTTGTTCACCATAAAATATCAAATATTTATGATCGTTTGGCATACTTAGTTCAATTCGACTGAATTTTAAGTTATGTCGATATTCTCGGAAACCATGTAGTTGGGATGACAATACTATTGTTTGGTATCTTAGAGCTGCTCAGATGATAGATTTAGGAGGTGGATAGTGAAACTCTTCAGAGGCTACTAGTGAACCCTTTTCTACTTTTTAATTCGGTTCGCACCGAAGGCGTGGTTTTTAGTTTTAATCAACTATCATAATTAGGTTTATATATATATAAGTCTTATTGTTTATGTCAGTATTATTTATTGTATCTAAAAGAATGGTAACATTACCATATAAATATTTACATTTGCGTTATCTATACTAATATTATAAAGCTGAATAGTTAGTTTTTTTGGTTGAACGCGCTAATCTCAGAAACTACTGGTTCGAATTGAAAATATCTTTTAGTATTGGATAGCCTATTTATCGAGGAAGGCTTTAGGCTATACTAGCAGCGCCACGCGGTTTTACCCGCGTAAGTCCCGATCCCGTGGGAATATCGGGATAAAAAGTAGCCTATGCGTTAATGCAGGTCTCCAGCTACCTACATACCAAGTTTCATCGCAATCGGTTCTGTGGTTTTTGCGTGAAAGAGTAACAAACATTCGTCCATCCATCCATCCAAACTTTCACATTTATTATATTAGTGGGATAACATTACGCTATGACCTATAGTAGCGGCGCATCAATACAAAATATTGCAAAACCAACTCTCTCTCTCTATCTTATGCCAGCTAGTCTATCTGTAAAGTGATTCTTTCATTGACAATACCGACGTCTCATTATAAATCGCTAGAGACGCTATTTACCTACTCAACAAAATACAAGGTTATTTTCTATTATTTTGGTCCGCAACTACTGAAATTACATTTTTATTTTTTTAAACATGTCATAAAATAAACGTTGGAAGCAAAAATATTGTATACTTAAACATTATTTACGGCATTAGATGAATATCGCAAGTGAGAACAATGGACTATGCGGTATTATGCGGAGATGATTTTTGACACCAAGGTGTTTATCTGAGGATCTTCCTATTGTATTATTGTACTTGCCTTTGCTTAACTTATATTCTGGGACTTCATTTTATTTTACATATTTTAAAGAGGTGTTGAAGATATAATATTGAACCGTATAACTGTGTAATTTAGTTTTATTTAAGCCAATGAAAATACGCATCTCGCGGTGGCTACTGCCATGATCGTTTTCTTCTATTTAAAAATATTTTGATGCAATAAACAAAAAACCCACCCCATGACATAGATGGATTGTGAGTCTCAAACGCATACCTAAGATCTGTCCATAGCCCTTGTTAGCAAACGATATGTACCGGTAATACTACGGTTCTTTTAAATCTATTTTTTTCCATTTCTTGGAATTATATCTTTTGTGAGTTTTGATAGAGCGTGGGACGTGGGGCGATAAATTATTAAGTGCGAAGCTCAAGAACGATAGCGATGGACTTGTACTGTGGACGCCCTCTGCCCCATCTAGCGCATAGGACATTAAGCCAAGTAAATCAAACTTTGATTCATTAATTGTGATTTGATTTCCAACTACCAAAATACTCTTGACTACAGCAACTTATAATGCTTTGGATTCATTTATATCTTACTTTTAAGCGCACTTTTAAATGCCTTATCAAAATCAAGAGCAAACGTCTTTTAAAAAGGTCATATAAACATTTACATAACTCAATTATATGACCTTTACAAGATCACGCCGAGAAAATATGTACCTATATCAGCTCGAATAATCGACGTATTAGCTTATTGTAAAGCATCAGAGTATAGGTCTATATATATATTTGTATTTTCTGACTTTCATAGTACATAAAAAAGTTTTATGCCCAGTCACTTTTGTAGCTTGCTGAAAATTTGCTTACATTCTTCATTGAAAAAGGTAACGTTTTTTAATGAAGTTTAATTAATTACTATAGCAACATTCATTACTTGAGTCATCTTGTGCATGAAGTCAGAAGGTTTGGAGTGTTTCAAACTTCTAATGCTTATAAGAATAAGCTCTACAAATCAAAAATGTATTAAGAAACGGAAACAAACATCTTCAGCAAGATGCAAGAGACTACAACTTTTATAAACGCTGAGCGTACGCGTGAAATAACTATATTTTCGCCGATGGGAATATCTTTATCCCTTTAATAGCGTTCACTAGAGTCTCTTTCTATTTTCGGTTTCTACAAAACTAGTTATGATCGATAATTAATTGATTACAAACATCTTTAAGACCGAAGACAATGTTTTCGCATTAGTCTACACACGAAAACTATCGAACGTACGCCATGTAACTAGTACAAGTTTCGCGAAAACGCACCATAACTATGTACCTATCTCCATCTATATATATTCCTCAACCAAAAAATTCCTCGAAAAAACATCGTGATTTTAAAATTCTGTACGCTCTCTCAATAACAGTCGTGTGGATAAATATTAAAATTGGTATTATTCAATCAATACAGATATTATTAAGACGTTAACAACAGAATCTATTATAAAACAATCGGGTTTCTAATATACTTTCACTACGTGGTTATATATCTTTCTTCCTGAATTCGAGGAGGTCAAATACTGTATAAAAGCAGGCTTTCCTGTGAAAACCAGTCAAGCATATATTAAACTTAGCTTCGACCTGCGGGTCACGCGAAGGCTTTATATGCTAATTCTGAGCTGCTAATTTCGTAATAGTACCGAAAGTGACTGATGTCTATTTAAATTAAGATAATAATATTATGCCTCAGAGCCTCAAAACATGGAGTAGAACTTATTTATTATTGAAAGGATTCCTTCAATTAAACAAATATAATAATAGTATATTTACTTTAAAAAGCATTATCGATCTTTACTAGATAGTCGGTCTGTCCAGATTAATGATTAAGGCTATGTATTATAAAACTTAATTTCTTAGGGATTTTCTGTTAGCTGAGCGGTGGGAGGATGCGTAACGCAGCTGTGAAACGATGTGAGTGTTTCCACCAGAATGTCCTAAGCCGGTGAGTGGTGCGAGGATGTGTACAATACACATCGATCTCTAACAAACACCGTCTAACACACATCCCTTGCACACATCTCTCGCACACATCCCACATTTGTACGTACAAAAACCTCGCTCCGCTAAGCCGTGTCCACAAGATCCGCGCTGAGCGAGGTTAGGTAAATTAAGCAATTAAATTGATTCTTAACAAACACATCCCTCGCTACGCATCCCCGTACATCTCTGGTGGAAACGCAGCTGAAAGGCGGCATGCTCTGTTCCAAAATCCTGCCTGGAGGATGCCCCCCTTTCAGGAAGAGGTGAAGCGCCTATTATGACCGAGATGTTGCTGTTTTCCGCCATAACGCCAACGAAGTCGCGGGCACAGCTAGTCTATAGTATGTACGTATTTAGAAATATATAAGTATGTTTATCGGCAGTCTGGTTACCATGGTACAGGCTCTGCCTAGTTTGGGATCAGACAGCCGTGTGTGAGAAGTGTCCAGTTATTATTATTTACTACCTGCACCCGGCATGCGTTGCAATACCTTTTTTCTTTTTTAAAAGTGGGGGGTGGCTGGGGGCGGCGAAAAATACTTAACGACCTATTCTCATACCTACCAAATATACAAATAAAAATTCATTAAAATCTGTCTAGTCGTTTCGGAGGAGTTCGACCACAAACACCGTGACACGAGATTAGAAGTGACTCCAATTCCAGTGACAATCATTTAGCTCCAGTAACTATTGAGTTGCATTTATTACTTGTTGTATAAGGTTAATTTTAATTACTAAAGGAGAACAGTTTTACTTACGTAACTAAACTAGTGTAGTCCAACAAGGCCGCATATCAATAATTATTATTTAAACCACTGAGGTGACCAAGCATAGAGCCCACAGACACTTGTTGCTGTCCTGGTAAAAACCTATAAAAATTTAAGGATCTCATATTGTAGTCTCTTAAAGTACGCGACCGTCCTTGTTTTAAAGGATGTGTACGAACCCCAATCAGATGGCGAGCAGTTTGATATTAGAGGCTAGTCCAGTGTATCATCTCAAACAACTTCAAGAACCATTTTTTTTATTTTACTTTAGTATTTCCCACGTCACTCTTCAACTAGATCTTACGTCACAAATTTTATTATTCTGGGTAACAAGAGAATTGAGAACCTTTTCAAATTACTAGCGGATATCGCTAGTAATTTGAAAAGATTGTCAATTCTCTAAAAGGTCAAAATTTGACATTAATTCATTCATCTAATTAAAAGGAATTTCGTCATGTGTTTCGGAGCATCAATTTCGAACGGCCCGACTGATTTGGCTGATATGTTTTATTGTGTTCGTAATTACGTGAAATGAGACACAGCTGCAGAGTTCTACTGTCACATGTTTTCATAACAAAAACAAAGTGGTTAGATTAAATGTCTTGCAACCAAGTCATTAAAATTCATAAAAAAAAACGAGCGATCCTTACTGTAGTCGCATATGATGTCATCTTGGTAATAAGCAACATTAACATTATATCCTTTTTTTAAATCAAAATTAAAAATATCAGTTGAGCAGTGACAGAAGTTAACCTCAAAATTTAAAAAGCTATTTACCTGACGGTATGACTGACGGCCACGTCTAAAACCGCGCGGCTCATTAGTCAAATCAAATAGCGCGCGTTTTCCCGGCCTCCTGTTAGACGCTTCCGTTCCATTTCACGATATCACTGCTACAGATTGCAGGAAAGAGCGAGGAAAGTTGTTACACAAAAAGAAGAGAGAGATGGTGTGTTGAAAAGATTATTAAAATTATCTATGGACCTATTCAAACACACAAATCGGCCGGACTCGTAATAGTAACCTAGTAAGATATTAATGAAAAAATCGAAAATCCAGTTACTGCTATTTATTGTACTGTTTACCTAAGGTCCGCACAAAATAGGCCGACGGTCCAGATCTCGACAGCGGTCCGGCTTCCGCCATTTGATGACCTCTGTTCCAGGGGCACACAAGACATTTTAAACTTCATTTATTTGAGCTCACCTTTATCCGACTGCGCGCCATCAATAAGTGTCAAATTGTTAACTAGTGCCTAGGTATACATGAAAGCATTTCCACAACTGGGTGGACTTTGATTAATGAGGTTTCTATCGATTTGTCACGTGATAGCTATTGCCTAGACTTTATAATTAAAAAAAAAAATTGTATCCGTAATAAAATATGTTTGCGAAGAAAAAAAACTATTGCAGTTAAAAGCTCCATTTAAGAAATATATAAGTTAGTTAGTTTAGAACTCATTCATGCGTCATCCGATTGATGATAATTCACTAAAATAAAGATCAAAACATACAGTATCGTAGTTAGCTGCTTAAAATAATAACATCTCCGATCCGAAACTTTTCTTTTCACAACACTTGAAAGGTACAGAAATGCAACCCAAACGTCGTGAGAAGATATAAACGTTACACGATAGAAGGAGAGACAGCTTTTAGGTGAGTAGAACTGCAATTAATTAGCGCTGTGCGACCTGAATAGCACTTTATTGTTTTAGAGCGAGAGTTGCTATTTATTTAAATGATTTAGCGGAGTGAGTCTTCTGTATATGTAATATATTGTATTTTGTGCTGTAGGCGTAAGGTACTTCTTTCGTTAGACAGCTCTAACTAGATTAGAAGTCAGATGTTCCCTAATCCCTTCAAAAATCAGTATAGACAACAAAAATTAAATTGGGTATTTACTCCGATAAGACGCCAAGGATTAATTTTTCATTTGGAATTAAAAATGAGCAGTCACTCAGTTAAATTAGAGAATATTATATCTACTTTACATCATCCACACCTCTGCCTACGTAAGTATCAGTTACCATGTTTATTGAAGTTATACTTCTTTTGGCGCGTAGGGAAAAATGATGAGAGTAAATTTTTACGATGCGCGCGCACACCGTCAGTAAAAAACCGACACCCGGAAGTAAATTAGTCAATATTTTAGTTTTTACAAAAAAGTTACCAACTTCACGATAGTGATAAAAATGGTTTTTACATATTACTTTGAGTGCGTTTATAGAATTTGAGGTTAGTTGACGGTATGTATTATTTATTATAAACTTTATTTAACCAGATAAAAGTATAACTTCTTACGTGCGTACGTAAGTACACACACACTTTTTATTTTCATTAAAATCGAAGTAATATACTTTAAAACAAATTATACACACTTATAGTGCTATACGAATCGAATGACGTGTACTAAAATCGGAACTATCGCTCTAGTTTTGTAAAACATCCCTTCATCGTTGCCAGATGTATCAGTTCTCCGTTTTTACGTCTCATATGGACCTTTCTTTTAACAGTAGATCTGCTTTCACTTGAGATATTAATTTTACGAACCACTAGTTAACCAACTTTAGAAAAAAGTATTAGTAGGACCGGTATATATGACAGCCTAATGTTCTGTGTACGTAACCAAAAATTAATACGTACGATGTAATCTACCAACAGTTAAGTTACTACTTGGCCACTGCACTAAATAGATATGTATATATATATATATATATGTATTGTATTCTAGTTTAGTAATATTGTATACCTATCAGAGTTTCGGGATTGGAGGCGCTGTGTGCTGAAATGCAGGCTTCAAACCTAGTTCAGCTGCAGATGTATATTGTACAAGACACAATATTATAGTTTTGTTAAACACAATGAATTTATATTGTAACTGTGTACAGTAAATTGTATTTTTTTTTGAGTTAATAAAAATTATTATTATTATAGTTTATCCCAAAAACATACTTAACATTTATTATTATTTGTTGCTGAAGTGCATGTTCTCAAAACCTGAAAATGTAAGTTTGTACTTATAATATTGAGATATTTTCCATGTTATTTTAAGACCATAGATTCCATTTTCTATAATAAATTGTAGAATATATTTATAATCTTAAAAAAAAAACATATTTGACAACCTCACAACAAGTCTTTTTATTTTATATGTCACAGTTTGCATTATTGTTTTAATTTTCTTATTTGGCCCCCAAAAAGTCACCTATATTTGAAATTCATTTATTTACTTTGCACATCTGTCTTTGGATCATAGGAATTGATCGTGTACCAAATATTAACTGAACCGGTTCAGTAGATTGGGAGCAAATTCGCTGTGACAGACAGATAGATAGACGCGCGAGTGATTCTATAATAATTCCGCTTCTTCATTCAGATTCGATTCCCTAAAAAGTATGTACGTACTTAACAGTATTCCAGAATAATAAAACCGTTTTGCCATTTTTGACAGGCACCTATTAAGTAAAAGAAAACTCATTATTTTATTAATAACTTGTGTATTATTCAAAACTTATATGAAAACAAACTTTCTTTACAACTATTGGAGTTGAAAAGCCCACGTAGATATCTGTGAGCGGCATGAACTAACAAAAAAATGTCTATGTGCAAAATACAATAAAAAAATGTTTTTGGTTTATTACAATGAAACATTTAATAGCTATTTAACTATTAACTTTTTACTGCCCAATTTTCACAACATTCTTTGTACAATAAGGTACCTAATATTTTAAATTGTATTTATCAATAATTTTTGCTCTGTAAGGAAACGTGGTATAGAACAATGATGAATGAAAATAATAATAATAATTACTATTTTATTATAAAATAATAAAAACAATTATTTTCATTCATCACTGTTAATATTGTGAAGAATTTTAATTGGCAGAAAAGTTTGAACACAACAAAAAAATGTGTCTTTGAACAGACACGTCACAACAACAAAATATAGCCTCTTAAAACTATATATTAATGCATTGAAAATGTTTTCTCGGAAGAAATTAACATCCTCAATACACTTACCACTGTTTGCAGATAAAATATTTAATGGATACAAGAGTAGATCGACCATGGGATCCAAATACATTGTCTTCTTAGCAAACAATGGTCTAAGACGCGGAAGTGAACTGCGCTAAAATGTATGAAACTATTACGTAAATTCACTTCCTTAGGCGCACGCAAAGCCAAACACATTTCGCATTTGCATTAAAAAACATTAAAAAATTTAACACTCGCTTTCGAAAAAGGATTCGCCTTCGCGTACGCCCAATACTTATATTAAAAATATTTACAAAATTGGTATATGACGGTAACAAATAGTTAACAAATGACTAAAAGATTATTTATTTACAGGAAAGGTGTTTACCTATTCTTAGTCCCAGCCGTGGTGCTCATGGTGGACTGGCACCCACACCTTTTGCCAGACGGGCTTCCATACCTTCTTCCATGCTGGCACTTCGATGGTCTTCCATACAGGTACCTGAATCTGCTTCCATTTCTCTACCCAGATCTTCTTCTGAACGGGCACCCAGATCTCCTTTTTGACTGTTTTCCAAACCTGTACTTTCTCATCCACCCACTCCTGCTTCTTTTCTGTTGCCCACGCTTGTTTTTTTTCGGTTCTCCATATTTGTTTCCACTCTTCTTTCCATTCTAGTTTTTTCTCAGTTACCCATTCCTGTTTATGCTCTGTCTTCCAGACTTTCTTCCACACTGGCTTCCAGATCATCTTCTTTCTCCATAGGTCATGGCTAGTATATTCCCAACCGTGATCATCCTTACCAAGGTATTTTTCTCCGGGAACTCCTTCTTTAACCCACGCGGGTATATAGCTCTGCTTCCATTCAGGTACCTGTATTTCTTTGGTGTGAGGGACTTGGATTTCCTTCCAAACTGGTTTCCATACTTTTTTCCAGTCTGGAACCTGAACTTCTTTCCAGATGGGCACCTGTATTTCCTTCCATATTGGCTTTTGTACTATTTTCCAGTCTGGTACTTGTTCTTCTTTCCATTGTTGTACTTTTTCAGTTTTCCATGCAGGCACTTTTTCTTTTTTCCATTCAGTTTTCCATTCCAGTTTCTTTTCTGTTTTCCAGATTTGTTTCCAATCTTCCTTCCAGACGAGTTTCTTCTTCCACACTCCCTCTGGTGGTGAAGAATGCCAACCTCCAGGGGAGCGTTTTTCACGAGATAACTCCGTGTCCTGGGCCGTCTCCTGAATAGGCACGGCCAGTGATGCAGCGCACGCAAGCACCACCCATAGCTATAACAAACAAATATATATGAAAAGGTGTTTTATAACGGCTGTGTTAAACATACTGACAGAACATTGGAAAGGTGTATCATTCTATTTATTTAAGAAAGAGATTTTCTGACTTAGATCAACATATTTTTAAAATTATTTTATGTTTATATTCAAAGACTGTTAATAAGACAATGAGTGCAACGCGGGCTGAACGAAGTCGAAATAAGTGTAGGCCGTATGTAGCTAATTATAAACAACCGGTTAAGTTGATGACGATAACAAGGGTCTAACAAATAGAAATGGAAGTCTTTGAAAGTCAAAACAATTGGCAACTAGTTAACTCATTGCTCAGCGAATTTATATTCTGTTTTTTAAATAGAAATTTAAACTCAGCATTGAGTAATTATAAATCAGCAAAGAATTTAAATCTGAATCGTTAATTAATCGTGCAGACAATGAGTAATACTTTGTAGTTAATTTCATAGAATTTATATGCAAATTAGTTCTAAGAATTAGTATTGATTACTTAATATATCGTATGAGCTTTCTTAACTTTGATTGCGCATGGAAAATTAATGACACGCTATTACGTGTTTGCATTTACTTTTGTTTAAATAACAGAGTATCGACAAGTAGTATTTAAATTATTTCTAGACCAAAGTTTAGAATATTTTACTTTAACTTGTAACATTTTAAATTTTAAATAATTGAAAGGTTTTTTGGTATTTTTTGAAATAACTTTTTGTGTAAACTTGAGATTTTGTGTTCGTATTAATATTGTAACTTATAAAGAAGTAAGTTTTTCTTTTTTATTTTATTTTAAATTTTGTACGTAAATGTTTTTAAATTGATTGATCACAATAAAAAAAAAATTGCAAGCTTTATTTTCGCGGTTTTCACTATTCTTTTATTTTTTATATTTTAAATTTGGAACACTTTGGAAACACTTTTAAATTGTTAATTAACACTGCACTGCACACCCACCGTGATAGTCAGCGTCCTCATTTTGATAAGTTGTCCGCCGCGACTGCCTTCTGAGAGGCATCGCTGGTTTTTATCAACATGCCCCTCTCTCGCGGTTGGGTCAAACGGAGAGGGTTCATTTTCTAACACTGCACTAGCATCGTAACTGCGCGATTTAATTTTTAAACTCAGTTTTACTTTGTTTGGCCCTGCGAATTTTCGGCATTGCGAATGTTTTATTTATTTATATATAATTATGTTGTGCTTATAAGTAGGTTACATACTTAGTTTGCGATTTTATAATAAAGTCTAGATGTGCCCCGTTTCGCTCGTATGTATATATTTATGTTTTTGTTGTTATTTATAACATTATAAGCATTTTTCTCAATTTCACTAATTTCACTCCAATTTTATTTATTTGTGTGGACAATCAAAGGATCTGCTGCTGCTGCTGACAGCTGCAAACTGGTTCAGATCTTATTTTACCATGTCTGTCGTGTTTTTACCACTTTCGTATACTGTTATTGTGGCAAAATAGCATAAGGCCCGCCTGATGGGAAGCGAAAACTGTGTTATTTACTTATATGTTACGATACCTGTATTTCAAAGTCGGCTCTTGCCCGTAGTTTGTTTTTGACATCAGAACCTCTCACGTTGTCATTAGAGTCCTTTCCTAAAGGTGGTAAAATGATAAAGTGTGTGCAATTTATGTAAAAAAATGTTGTATTTTTGATTTTTAGTGTGCTTTTAAAAGTACTTCTTGTATTATTTCCACATAAGTTGCAACGTGATATTTTTATAATAAATTAATAAATATTTACTTCATTTCTTCAATAGTGATAGGGGTTGTAATCGATGGCGCCGTGTACAATATAAACACGTTATACTTTAAAAGGATATATGAGCCTCATAAAATGTAAGTTTTAATGTCGTTTTATCGTATTTCGTTATAAATGAAGTTCGTGTTGTTAAGGAGAAGGCGACACAATGCACACTTGAGCCCACGACTTCGCATTCTGTAGACAAATATATTATGTAATTTGTAAAGATTATTCGAACGCTAAATCATCTTAGATAAATACAGTGTCACGAAAATATATTGTAGTCAAGCAGAAGATTGATTTCTCATAGATCCTTTCTCTAAAACAATAAACAAACAATAAAACCGGTACTCGGGTACTTAACATGTCCTCCCACGGACTTTTCATCACTACATGTTTTAAAACAAAGTCCCCCGCCGCGTCTGTCTGTCTGTTCGCGATAAACTGCAAATTTACAGAACGGATTTTCATGCGGTTTTCACCAATAGACAGAGTGATTCATAAGGAAGGTTTAGGTGTATAATTTGTTAACGTTTTGTGTAAATTGGTTGAAATATGATTTATTTGTTTATTTGGTTTGCATGCATAAAAATATTTGCACTTAGCGGGAATCGAACTCGCTACTTGTCGAATGTTGTACACCCACTGATATTAAACGGAATATTTAATAAAACGTTGACAGCCACGTCAATCTTTAATCATTCGAGTCTCAGGCCAAGTAAGAGTGTGATCCTCAATCGTACACATCTAACTTTTCATCAAGTGTGACTATTAGAAGCACCAATCTGCGCTAGACCACCTTTGGATCTAAGAAGAGAAGAAGAGAAGAATCTGATACTGAGAAGAGACCCTAATCCAATACTGGGACAATTTGCATATATGGCATACAGAAATTAGTATAGTTGCTTAGCTATTGCATTAGGTTTTTAACCTGTAATAATAGTTGTAAGTTTAGTAAATAAATAAAATTTATAAACAAGTCTGCAATCGAATATGAACAGTACATGGCAATGATTATAATACTGTATGATAATAATATCATTTCACTGGGGTATGTTAAAAAGTAATAACGAAAGTGTATTACTTTAATATGTAATTCTGTGAAAGTGTGTATGTATCGCTCATTTCATAAAATGTAATTTTAATGACGCTGTTCAACATTTAGTTATAAATGCAGATCTTTGTGTTGTTTTTATGGAATAGGGGGGCAAACGAGCAGACGGGTCACCTGATGATAAATGACCTACACCGCCCATGGGCAGGTGCCCAGTTACAGGTGTAACTAGAGAGTAACAAGTGCGTTGCCGCCGTTTAAGGTGGGAGTAGGAGAAGAGGGGGAGGGGGGGAAGAGTGGGAAGAGGGGAGAGGGGGAGAGAGGAAGGACGGGAATAGGGGAGAGGGAAGGGTTAGGGTCTCCGGTAACATCACTCACGCGGCGAAATGCAATGCAAGCATTGCTTCACTGCCGGTTTTAAGTAAGGCCGTGGTATCGAGCGGAGTCGAGCCGGCCCATACGTGCCGGAGCATGGCTCTCCCACGTAAACGTTGTGTCAGGAATAATGAGTTCAGTTACTGTCGGACCCGCGTTTTATAAAAGGAGTCAATAAATATAATGGATTTATGAATAAACTTAGTCTTTCCAATAAATAAAAGTTATTGTAGCATAGTTAATTACTTAAATAACAAGTTTTAATGGTAATGTTGACATAGATTTAATTATTTGTCTATAAACAAACATATTATAATACTTTATTATTATATAATTAACAGTTAATTTTATTTATAATTAGGTGTTGCCCGCGTCTTCGTGCGCGTGGAAATTTTGGTGAAATCCATCCAAATTAATAAATTTTTCGTTCCATAAGAACATTCTACAAAGTAATAGAAAAGTTGAAACAAAAGATGAATGAAATCGGTCAAGTCATTCTTAAGTTATGGCGTGACCAAAGAAAATAGAGATTTATTTCTATACATATAGCTATAGCTTCACCCGCGTTAGTCCCTCGTTAAGTTTTCTTAAATTTTCTTTCATAAGAACCTTCTCCTGACTATAACAAACAAAAAAAAAGAAGCGAAATCGGTCCAGCCGTTCACGCGTGATGCCCTGACCAAGGGAAATAGGGATTCATTTTATATGTATTTAAAGATATATAGATAATGTCCAAAGAATAAGTATTTTCTTTTCTGTAAATATTTATATTAGAGAAAATATTTGTTAAAATTATATTACTTCATAAATATTCTGTGCCCGTCAGGGTCCAAAATTGAGGCTATTCTATTTTTAAGTTTTTTAAATGTTTGTAAACATTTTGGAATCCTACTAATATTATAAACGTGAAAGTTTGTGAGAATGTATGGATGTGTGGATGGATGGATGTTTGTTACTCTTTCACGTAAAAACTACTGAACCGATTGCGATGAAACATGGTATGTAGATAGCTGGAAACCTGGATTAACATATAGGCTACTTTTTATCCCGATATTCCCACGGGATCGGGACTTACGCGGGTGAAACCGCGGGGCGCTGCTAGTGCATAATAAAGAATGAATTAAATTGGAATATTGTATAAAGATTATATATTTGCTTGCTGAAGCGTTTGTGTTAAAAAGTTCCAATAAAAATTATAAATTCGAAATTGTGTTCGTTACTTGCTACCGATAACCAAACATCATGAAATTTTGCATACACGTTGCCAGGGGTACATAAAAGATCATGGGTGGGTTTTTCGTGGGTCATTTTATCCAGAAAAAAGGAGCGTTCCCGAGGGCGAGGGGAGCCGTGGACGAAATGTGGTAAGTAAATATTACATTAGGTGATAAAGTAAGAGGGGCTCGTGGCTAAGTGGTAACCGAGTAGGTTAACACATTGAAAGGTTAAGTAATACTAACCAGGTCACTCTTAAGATGGGTGACCATTCTTAACATATTGAGACCCCTTCGTGCCTCGGAGAGCACGTTAAGCCGTCGGTCCCGGTTACCTTAAGAACATCTGTGGCATTCGTTACGGGTAGTTGGAGCCCTAAAAAGTCCAATAACCTGGTCTAATTACAGAAATTCGATATCGCCTAGTACTTGGGTTGTGGAGGTCTGGTGGCAGTCGCTTCACGTAAAATATCGAAGTTCGGCCCGTATCGTATATAGACTAAAAGCCGACCCAAGTTAGTTGGAAAAGGCGTGGAGGAGAATGATGATTAGGTGTCAAAGTAAATATTAAGTTAATTATTTGTTAAAAAAAACTTGAGCGTGGCGATAAAAAAATGACGTGTTTTAATTTTTTACCGGAATTTTTTTTTGTGTTTACCAGGTTTTACTGGTTCATGTCTGTTAGAAAATGTCCAAAATTGCTACGCAGTTTTTTAATTGCAGACACAGGTCTGCCTTCAGGCGAGGCTGTGTGCTTGTATGCCAGCTTAGGAGTATATAAAAAGCTTAGTTGTACCACACAATACATAATAGATTGTACCTATGTATTTTTAAGAACTTAACGAGTTTAGGTGTACGTTTGTTTTTAAGTTAGATTATTACAGTGACAATAAATGTTGTGATAATGCTCGCAGAGAGACGGAATTCCAGAAATGGGTGGGTTGTGTGTTGATTTTAAGATTGGGCTAGTTTCTCCTCTACAATCCCACTAATATTATAAATGTGAATGGGTGGATGGATGGATGTATGTTTGTTACTCTTTTACGCAAAAACCACTGAACCGATTGCGATGAAACTGGGTAAATAGATAGCTGGAGACCTGGATTAACGCATAGGCTACTTTTTATCCCAATATTCCCACGGGATCGGGACTTACGCGGGTGAGACCCCGGGGGCGCTGCTAGTTTTATAATATATTTTTAATTTAGGTACTAACCACAGGTTTAGTACGTGCTCAAAACGCACTCTAAAACCTAAATGCTATTATAACTGATCCGCTATAATTTGTCCATTGAATATTAACCGTTTCAATAGTGTGCGATTATATATATAATTTACTAGCTGCACCTCGCGGTTTAACCCGCGTAAGTCCCTCGTTAAGTTTTCTTTTTTGTGCAAACTTCACATAAACCATCTACTAAATAGTCCGAACAAAGCCTAAACATTTGGTTTGGATAGGTGAGCCCGTTATTGAGTTATAAAATTACAACGAAAAGTGGCATTGATTTTTATATATATGGATGTATTTACTAAACTATTATGAATAAGTAAAGACAAAGAAAAAGGCATTTATTTTGGTGATAAGACAAAACAGATAAAGTAATTATCCTAATAATGTACTTATCTATAAAAATACGGAACACTGAAAAATCGAATATAGAAAATATAAAGGATACGGTGGATGGTCCAGCGTATGCACCAAAATAGGTCTCCATGCCAGATGAGAATCCGGCGCTGATTTTCTATTGGAACCTTTAAATTATTGAGTATACAAAAAAAAAAATTACGTAGTTTGGGTTACGTCATGCATGCGCATGCACGCCTGCATGCCATTGGGGCCCAGTTGAAAACCAGCGCTCTGGTACCTATCCGTACCAGGCATGCTGAACTGGATTCCGGTGCCGTCACGAGACATTCCATCTTAATGTTTTTTATTTCTCATCTCCTGTAAATTCTTATTTTGTATTTTATTTTCTCCTTGTGTATTGTTTGTTACGTTTAAGATTGTCTCGTCGTGCCGAAATAAATGTTTTTCCTTTCTTTCTTTCATATATATATCTTATAAATTACATAAAATTTACGGAATAAAACACGTACAGAATGCCAGAAAAGCGTTTAGTGCCTTTTCCCCTCTGTAGTAGTAATAGCTTCGATCAAGTATGCAATAGATAATATACGACGTGACTGTTCTCACTGATTTTATAAACCCTGTATTAATATATTGTAAAATACGTTTATCGTAGTAAAAGCATTGTAATTATTCTAGTGCTTTATTTATTTACTTTATATGTTTTGGACAGCATTATTTATAATATAAATATAACTAGCAGTGCCCCACGGTTTCACCCGCGTAAGTCCCGATCCCATGGGAATATCGGGATAAAAAGTAGCCTATGCGTTAATCCAGATCTCCAGCTATCTACATACCAAGTTTCATCGCAATCGTGGTTTTTGTGTGAAGGAGTAACAAACATCCATCCATCCATCCAAACTTTCACATTTATAATATTAGTGAGATTAAAATGCACAATATGAGTATTCAATAGAATAATGGCGATTGAAATAAGCAAATTGACCGGGCTGTATAAATAATGTACAGCACCTATTAGCTATTAAATAGCTAATAATGTCCGAGTAATAAAAGTACGTGTTTTGTTCAGTAGGGAATAACGCACGTGACTCCGAAATAGCCTAAATATTTTAATTTTTAGTCTCTATTGCAAATTAAATAATTAAAAAGTTGATATTTTAAACCTCCTTCGCTGACTTCTAAAACGCAATAGGTACTATTGGATGGAACGAAATTCGACACACTTGTATGTACCAACCTTTTGCTTAAATTATAAATGGGATTATGAGTTTGTTTGTTTATTAAGCTTTTACACCTTAACTACTCCACCGATTATCATGAAATTTTGCATATGCGTTGGAAAATGTACGGACTGTGAAATGACGTGGAATAAACGCAAGCAAAGTCACGGGAAAGTTAGTATCTATACTAATAAAAAAAAACTGAAATTTATTATTTGTTTTAACGCGCTAATATCTGGAACAACCAGCAGGATTCTAATTTTTTTTTTGTATCTGAGTGCCAGATTCATGAGCTGTCTCAGAAGTTTTTTTTAAGTAAGTCGGAAGAAAAAGCGCTCCCGGATTGCGCTTTCCACGTGTGCTGGCGTAATGGTTAGTGATACGTAAATACAATGTTCTATAAAAGTATTGATTATGCCTATGTCTTAAACATAATCCACAATAAGGTATTTTGTTACAATTTTTTTTTTAATTAATAAGCCATTTATGAGCATTGGGCATGGCATATTAATCCTTACGAAAGAAAGTTACTCATCATCTACGTACTTCATCATCAAGACAATTTTATAAAGATAAACTTATTCCTTTATAGCATGTTATTTGGATGCATAATATGCTTTCATCCCCATCACCTGGATAATTGGCAATCCACTGTGCGGTTCTCCAGAATTTTTTTGCTTCGCACAACCATTCTCTGGAACAAATTGTCACCTGCGGTATTTCCGGACCGATACGACCTTCAAACCTTGAAGGAAAGAGCGTACTCCCATCTCAAAGGCTGGCAACGCACTTGTGACTCTTGTTACAGGGGACCCGTCTGCTCGTTTGCCCCCTATAATATAAAAAAAAATAATAAGCAAAATAATTCAACACTGCTCGGGTCTATGAGTATAGCAGTAGAAGCGCGGTCTACCGTCAAAATTGAGTCTATTGCAAGCGAATCGGGTTTACCCTAGAAAGTCCTCGAGAACCCTGGCTGACCTCTTAAACAGTAGGCAGCGCAATTGCATGCGGAGGTGCGGAGGACCTTGGCCCCCTTAGGGTTAGGAAGCACGTACAGAACACGTACCGCCTCCGTCTTAGGCCTATTTCTGCTGGGGCAATGGGCCGGTGACGTAAAACCCTGGCCGTCCGACGAGCAACAAGCATTGCCAAAAGGAGTGAAAGACTCCATGCTAAGAAAATGTTACTGAAATATTGTCTAAACTCAAGTATTATAAATCTCCAATTAGTGTTTCTTTTAAACCATAAGCCGGACACAGTTAGTAATAAATAAAAAAGTTAAATTTTATACTAAATATAAATACTAATATATATAAACATATAAAGGTTAATCTATGTATGAACAATTGTATTTGTACCACTCTCTTACTCTCCTACACACGATCTACTTCATCTTTCCTTCTTCTTCACGTTCTGCTCTTCAGCATGCCATGCTGAAAAAGAATTACTGACAAAATAATTATACCAATCGAAATAATGCAATTATAATTATGCATAAATGCGGGAATTAAGGCGATCACAAAATAGGTAGGTATTACATACCTGTAAATTGCCTGACGTTTCGACCAGGTTGCTCTGGCCGTGGTCACAGGCAGGCAGGAGAGTCAAATTAAGAGGTATGTGATACTTATTTCGTGCTCGCGCTAATTCCCGCATATATAACACTAGCTGCACCCCGCGGTTTCACCCGCGTAAGTCCCGCCGTGGGAATATCGGGATAAAAAGTAGCCTATGTACTAATCCAGATCTCCAGCTATCTACATACTAAGTGTCAACGCAATCGGTTCAGTAGTTTTTGCGTGAAAGAGTAACAAACATCCATCCATCCACCCATACTCAGAAACTTTCACCTCTATAATGTTAGTAAGATAATTATATCATGGAACGCGAAAGTTTAAAAGTTATAAGTATAATGCAATTATTTGTGTTCCTCTGACATTTCAATCTCGCGGGATGGAGATAATACCAGAAAAAAGAGGGAAATTCCTTTCCCGAATCGAAGTCTCACGGAGAAAATATGTATACCATTAAATTAGACACCCTACGAGTGGTTAAGAGAAGTAGATATAGTAAATATATTTCACAGAGATATCAATGTTATACGAAATCAACATTACTAGAAAATCATAAAAAGGTCGCGTTCCACGACACCTTTATGTTTTATTATGTTGTTTATGGGGACTATACGGCAGGGACTGAATACTCATGGCTAAATATAAGGTACAACAGTTGCGAAATTCTTACCGAAGCAGGTATTACTCAAAAGTTGAATAATTCAATTCGAGTACGCGATATCTAAATAGGACTATTATGAAAGACTATAGATTTCAATGCCCACCAAATCGTTGAACTTGGCCTACTTTACCAAGTGCACTGTGAATGTGTAATGCAATGTGGAATTTTTTTGTTGTGTAGAATTTCAAAGTCAAGGGGAAACCCTGTTTTCGATAGCGTACTATTTTTGTCGCAATTCGTCATGCAATCGTTGTTAGCTTTCTTCATGAATATGAATTGTTTTATTTTAATCATGATTTGAGTAATTACCATTTCTTAATTAAATTACTAGTGGGTTAACTTTGATAAAGCGATGGTGAAAATAGTGAGGTGAGTCAAAAGTGAATTTAAGTGTGACTTAAAGTCGTGAAGTCGTTGGAGTTGGGATCAAGTAGACTGGATTTTCAACCCACCCAGTAGAGGTACTGGTACATTGCCAACGAGAACCCATCTTCCAACAGACGTTTAGCTCATTTCGAGAAGAGGCAAAGACTAGGTACATACTAGTCACTCGTAACCTATTTTTGTCGTAGCATTTTTTTGGAGTGTCTTATGATACGAAATACAATAATAATAACTAATAATAATAGCTTGAGACAACTCACACACGGCCGTCTGGTCTTAAACTTTTTTTTTTTTTTTTTTTTTTCGTGTGGAAACCCCCACGGGTCATCACCTCACCATGGCTATTGGTGAGGTGGTATGTCGGAATCGAACCGACTAAAACCACACGGTGTTCCGTAACAAGTGAGTCTATCGCAAGGGACTCGGGTATACCCTAGGAAGGAAGTCCCCGGTCTTAAACTAGGCAGAGCCTGTACTATGGTAACCAAGTCGCTGATAAACATACTTATATATTACTAAATACATACCTATTATAGATAAATTACACCCAGACACAGAACAAATGATCATGATCATCACACAATTATTTGTCCTGGGTGAGAATTGAACCCACAACCTCTGGCTCAGCAGTCGGTGTCACTAACCACTAGATCAACAGGCCAGTCAAGTATATGGTTCTTATAGTGTGTGTGACTGATAATGACTCTTACGTAGTGATTAGATAGTTTATAGTAAAGTAGCAATGGATACATAATAAACTCAGATTATAGTGTATAATCTAATTATGTAATTCGGGAAATATTTATGTCAAAAGTGCGCCTGAACTCGATCGACGTTTTACCTTTTATTTAAAAAACATTTCATTGTTAATTTTTACTCATAATTTCTCGTTAACAGAAGCCAACAAATAAGGAAAGGTCTATGTAACTTTGATGTTTTTTTTTTATGGGAAACTTTTAGTTGTTTTTTGTTGTTTGTTAGTTAAGATAAAGTACGATTAAATGAAACGGTACATTTATTTAAAAAAATACTAAAACATTTTTTTACAGTAATTTCTTTTTAATATATTATAGGGGGCAAACGAGCAGGCGGGTCACCTGATGGTAAGTGACTACCGTCGCCCATGGACACCTGCAACTCAAGAGTCACAAGTGCGTTGCCGGCTTTTGAGATAGGAGTACGCTCTTTTCTTAAAGGTTTGAAGGTCGTATCGGTCCGGAAATACCCAGGCGACAATTTATTTCAGAGATTGGTTGTGCGAGGCAAAAAACTTCTGGAGAACCGCACAGTGGTGGATTGCCAATTATCCAGGTGATGGGGATGAAAATTTTGTCGCGTTGAACGATGGCGAAATGTGACGTAAATCACCGTATTACAATAAATCAGTGCTATTTCCGTTTAGGGAAACCTACTAATACTTGTTTTTGAAATTTTGTTTGTCTTTTTGTTTTTAAAAAGACAACTCTCGCATTAGGAATATCCCAGTGTCACAGGGAGCTTCACAAACATTCAAACAACGGACACAAAGAACACCCAGACTCGGGACTACTATTTGTAGATCACACAAATTTTTGTTGTGCGTGGGATTTGAACCCACAACACAAAATTTTATAGAAGTGACGCGCTGGCTGGTTGACACTCGATTAAAGACGGAAACGAATAATAAATTAAATATTTAACTGATTATTTTTTTTAATTTATATTAAAATTAATTAAATATCTATGTACACAAATAAATGAAATTGAAGTGTTTGTTATGTCAAAAAATATTTTTTTTAGCTCATAAAGTTATTTGCACGATACCTGTGCTTAAAAATCAGTTATTAAATTTTTGTCTGTCTATCTGTATGTCTGTTTGTTCAGGCTAATCTCCAGGACGGGTGGACCGATTTCCACGAGACTTTCACTGGCAGATATATATATTTTTTTTTATATTATAGGGAGCAAACGAGCAGACAGGTCACCTGATGGTAAGTGATAGCTGGTGTTATAAGGCTACGTTTATTTTAGAAAAAGACTTAGGGTTCCGCGCAAAATATATAAATATGTACATGCGAGAGAAGCTGCGCGGGAACTGCCAGTAGGTATATAATATCTTTCGGATCTACGTAACAGAGTACAAGTTAACTTGTACTAAGCTACATATCAAAAAATTATAAGACTACGCGAAATTACTATCTTTGAACCCTCCTTCAGTGTCAGAAGGAGGACATTGTTATGTATTTTTTCAATAGCAATGGTACCAAATCCCAACCAGCTAATTACAAAACTATGTTTCCACCAATAATTTTCTTTTTTTTTTGGGGTAGGGGGCAAACGAGCAGACGGTTCACCTGATGGCAAGTGACTACCGCCGCCCATGGGCACCTGTAACTCAAGACTCACAAGTGCGTTACCGGTCTTTAAGCTGGGAGTAGGAGAAGGGGGGAAGAGGGGGAATGGTGTGGGAAAGGGAAAGGTTAGGGCCTCCGGTAACCAAACTCACTCGGCGAAATACAAGGCAAGGTAAGGCCGGTTTTCTGTGAAGCCGTGGTATTACTCCGGTCGAGCCGGCCCATATGTGGCGAAGCATGGCTCTCCCACTTAAACTTTTTATTTTTTTATCCACTTTTTACAATAAAGCGGCATGAGGTTGGGCAATAAGGTTGGTAGACTGGAAAAGAAATTTTAAGGACTGAGGATGGTGACTCGATCGGTATCTACTGCAGAGTAAACCACTTGAATATTAGTCGAAAATATTTAATCTATATGTAAAAAGTAGCCTCTCCCCGTAATTGCTCCGGTGTTTGTGGTCACATAATAACATCACGATTTGACCCTTGAAGTGCCCAAGGGTCAAAGCGTGATGTTACATAGCTTATGTTATTAATTATAAATCTGGCTATCATATAGAAAAAGATTTTTTCGATTCCGATTAGTGGTTCCAGAGATTAGCGCGTTTAAACAAACAGTCAAACAAAAAACCTCTTTAGCTTTATTTTATTAAGTATTATTATAACCAACCAACCTTATAATTATAACCAACTATACAACAACTATGTGAGTGTGTGACTGTGCGTGTGAATGTGTGACTATGTGAAAAAAAAATTATAGTTCGCAGAAGAGGGTGTTTAAAACGCCTCTACCTATACTGTATGTATTTATGTTAATTTAATAGTAGGTTTAGCAATCAGTGAATATAATTTTAGTAATTAAAAGGTGGGATGTTCTTAACTACACAGTAAAACGAGAAATTCAATTATAAAATTCATGAGTTTTGTAAAACAAGTTTGCAGCAATACTCACTCTTTTATGTGTGGTAGCACGAAGCGTGACCAGGAATAATCAAAGTTACTGATATGTACTTATATACGTTTTCTTCCAACACACCATGGAAAGTCCCGATGAAAACGAAGATGGCACACGTACTCGTATATCCAAGAGAAACCTATTCACTCTACACTTGAACGTTCCAGGGTTCCAGGAGCTCCAGGGAAAAATAGACGCAGGTAACTAATTTCACACCGTGGTGACTCGGACCAAAAAAGAGCTGTCAAAGGGTTTAGTTCGACTGTTTGGCTGCCGTCTGTAACTCAGTAGTCACAGACGACAGTGCAGGTCAGTAGCAGTGTACTAACCTGCACTTTCTTCAGAACATGTTCTGCGATAATAGAAAGGCCGGTAGAGGTAGACCACTTCTACCGGCCTTCCTATTAATGTTTGCAGTATCTACTTTTTATGTGATTCGTTTCACACAATACCCTTTTAAATTTTTGTCACTACGTTCTCTTTCAAGCCACTCTGCATTATCATATTTATATCTGCATTAGAATAGTGTACATGGACGGTATACACAATAAAGGGAATTAAGGTATTATTGTATGTTAATTTCAAACATCATACTATTACATAACACCATTGAACCTATTTGTTATATAAAGCATTGGCATTGAAAACCTGTTTGGATTATGTAAGTATTTTTTTATACAAAGAATTCTTACTAACTTCTCTAACTAAGCTAAATGCTTGTGTTTGAAGTGGGTGCAATACGGTAGTGTACCGAGTGGGGCTTGTACTTGCAAGTACTCAATCGCAAGTCCGACTCCAAGCCAACCCACCGCCAGTACGTAACATGGAACATAATTATAGCTTAGAAAAATCACTTAAATTGAGTCTTTTTTCGCGGTGTGTTGCGAAACCTGGCCATAAATAAAATAAATGTCATTTGACCGTCTTAAAATTTTGATAGATTTGAACAAAGTTTCTATCTAAATACCTACATGAAAAACGGTAAATTTAGTTAGTGAATATACACTAAATAAATGTGTTACTTGCCGTGAAGATAAGTAAAACTCGCTTGCACCATTCACTCCGCCTACATTGTTATAATATCAAGAGACCACTAAATAACAGCCTATTCATGTGCGTGGGTAGCCAACGCAAAGCCAAACATGCCCTATTTCGGAAGGAAGGTACAACCAGTAGAGATCAACGATGACATAAACAAATACTACATAAACAAACAGCTTATAAGAAAATACACCTTCATCTGTTATTCATCTAGTGTATTATATACATAACGTTTTTCTAACTTATTAAATTAATAATATATTGACGGCCAATGTGGTCCCATGCCGCGGCAGTAGTGTATTCTACGTAGTCCGACACGAATCAGTGCAAATCCTATTAATATTATAAACGTGAAAGTTTCTGAGAATGTATGGATTTTTGTTACTCTTTCATATAAAAACTACTCAACCGATTGCGATGAAACTTGGTATATAGATAGCTGGAGCCCTGGATTAACACATAAGCCACATTTTATCCCGATATTCCCCCGGCACCGGAACTTATGCGGGTGAAACCGCGGGGTGCAGCTAGTAGATTTATAAAAGAAACATCGAATGTCCTAAATATCGATGTAAAAGACCCCTTGTTTGATAACATAAGTATAACGTTTATTTCATACAATTTTCTTTTTATCCTGATATTTTCATGAAATCGTGACTTACGCGGGTGATACCGCGGGGCGCATAGTAGTATATTATGAGATAATGAAGATATGTGTCTAATAGATTAAGACTGATATGGTTAGTTTCTTTTCTAAAATCGATTACATTATAAATTAAAGTTCGGTCAACTTCAACAAAACAATATAATGGTTGTACTGACTCGGTGATGTACCTACGTCGACGGTCGGAATTAAAAATGAAATCGATTTTAGAAAAGAAACTAACTATTTCAGTCTTAATCTATTAGACACATATCTACATTATCTGATGATTTACTAATTTTAATATAAATCCGCACGTTGGAGATAGAAATGCAGGACTTGCCCTTCTTTTCCTAATGTGGTATCCGCTTTTAGATTTTCCGTACTTACCTACTATTTGTGACTGTGTGGCTGATTTCCTTACTTCCAAAGGTCCAAGGTGGCAGAGGCAGAACTGAGGTTCAGTTCTGCCTCTGCCACCGTTCTTTCAAACTTTCTTGTTTGAGGGAATGGAAGCAGTCAAATGGGCGGCCTGATCATACTCACTGGTTTCCTTCCTTGAAAAATTTCAACACTTTTTAAAGGACTTACGCCCCGTTTTCTGTAGGGCTGATCAACGCAAAAAGTAACTATTCGTCAAATCTCATGTCAAATATATATTGAGTTGTTGGAAGCATGGCGCTGGCATCCTGATTTGATCATGAAATCAGTTAAAAGAGCTGTCATATTTTACTGCAAAATCTTTTGTGAAGTGCAATTTTAATTTGCTGCTGTTAGCTTGACAACTCTGTTAGTTGAACACTATTTTAATCAGTCTTTCAGAAGCCGAATGTCAGACTCGTCTAGGCAACAGAGGAGAGGGACTCGTGCCATAACTTAGAGAAACGCTGCTATAGAGAAATGGGTCTAGGTTCTAAACACATAAATGTTAGACAAAAATATGAAGATAATTATTTATTTTTACCAGTACAATTTCTTATAACTGCAACAAGTTGCTTAAGAAGCAAAATATCCGCCTACCAAACATTTCATTGGCAACAGATATAAATTCAACTGGTGGGCGTTTATAACTTACATTCTTGACTTGCAAGGGTTTTACTTATAAAATACTAGTAACCCGCCCCAGCTTCACACGGGTATCAGAGACATTTTCAACAATCATCATCATATTTCAACTAATTTACACAAAACCTTAACAAACTATATACCTAAATCTTCCTCATGAATCACTCTACTTATTGATGACAACCGCATGTAAAATC
Source organism: Euplagia quadripunctaria (assembly GCA_963859945.1). NCBI lineage: Eukaryota > Metazoa > Arthropoda > Insecta > Lepidoptera > Erebidae > Euplagia > Euplagia quadripunctaria. The sequence goes on from OY982559.1 coordinate 4,355,094, forward strand.
CGTGTGAAATCCGTTCAGTAGTTTTTGAGTTAATCTTTGTGTGACTTTATTTTATGTTATGTAGTGATTTCCTCTCTCAAAAAGTATATTTCAAAATAATACTTTTTCAGCTGAATCATTTGATCTTGATTGCGAACTCGTTACCTTATTAAAGATCGATCGGCTTAACCATACACGTGCCGTAATATTGGTTTGTTCCCACTTGTTCTACTAAACAGTTCTGTGCTCGAACTGATGTAACTGATGTGTGTGATTTCGCCTCCCGGCAAAAAAAAGTGTCATATCACATGTTAGGTACGTTTTGACATTTTATAGCATTGAATAGCAAATGTTGCATTTGGTCAGCTGTAAAAACATCGTTAGCTGTTTTGTTCAATTTACAGGCATAATAGTCATGTTTTCTCAAAATAGCTGTCATCCACCCGCCTCCCGGCAAAAAAAAATGTCATAATACAAAAGTATTAAGACATTTTTTTGCCGGGAGGCGATTTGTATTTATGTTTGCGATCAAGGAAGTTAATGATTTGATATTAACGCTGTTTGTTTACCTCCCTACCGTAAAACATAATTTGCATCCTTTTTTCAAAAGTCTTAAATTTTGTGTTGGTGATTATATTTATAGTTATTTTAACTTGTTTGTTTTACATAGCCAAGGTCAAAGTTAACCCTACCTCAAAGATATGTGGCGCCTGTATTAATGACCAAAAAGGCACCACTATGGAGTGGTGACGGCTTTTTATATGATGGAGGAATTTCTATTGCCTTACGGCTTCATTTGAAAAATAAAAAATAAATCTGGTTTGCCTTTGTACATCATAAGTAAAGAAAGAGAGAAACAAATTTATTTTGATCTCATACACGGGTATACGGGTTTTATAACAGAGTTGTAATTAAATTAAGGTTACTTTTCCAATTTTCAAAAAATACTTCTGCCTGAGTCAAAAATGGTCGTTGGCTCAGCGTAATGCCAGTTCGAGGAAGTAGCGCTGGTATTCTACTAACTTCTAGTGATGTACACGGACGGAGAGCAGCCAGGAGGCATTACAGTGAGAGAGAAAGAAGAAAATAACTAATACCTGATAAATAAATATAAAATTAATAAAAATAAAACTGTTATGAATAAAATGGTAAATAGTATAAAATATTGTGGAGGAACCGGTGTTATGTCCCTCCAACACAACGGGAGGATCCTCCGAGCAGGCTAGGTGATCATGCCTGGCGGGCCGCGGCCCAACGGTTGATGTTGGGAAGTTGTATATATACTAATCGGCGCGAGAACTCTCACAGCACGATGCAGGATTAATAGTTACTCCGTAATTCAGCTCGTCTTCGCTAGATGATGTTGGAGTATGTTTTTGCTGTATGTGGAAGTCGCCACAATATAATAATAATAATATATTTATTTAATATCTCTCATCGTAAATTTTAATTACAAATGTTCATCTTAGTCTAGACTGGCATTGCATAAGTAATGGTATAAAATATGCACACAATAAACAATAATAGGTATAATATCCTATTAAAATAAATTAACATAAATAAAAAATGCGTGTTTATTATGCAGAAAATAAACACATTGGTTCCGCCAGTCTTATTTAAGTAGAAATTTTATTTAAATTTTCATGTAATAGAGAGGCCCTTGAACCTTTTGTCGGGAATTTTCACTTGAAAATTATAGTTCAGTATCGCTGCTAGACATGCCTGCCTAGTTCTTTACGTAAGAAAATTAGGAAATAAATAAACTTGGTACCTATAACATGTAAAAGTTATGTGTATATATGTGCTTTCGTCTTAATGTTGAGTTTATCAGTTTTGTAAATATTATTTGAATTAATTACCTATAACGGTCGCCAAAAGCTCATTAAAAAATACATTTGAAATTGCTGATTTCACCACAAAACTACGTTGTAATTAATTTTGATCAATCAATACTCTATAATGAACGTTGCATAACATACTCTATCTAAATGCAAAAATGAAATCGACCGATCACTAACAGATTTATCAGAAAATAAAAGCTTTTAAAGATAAAGGAATATATGAAAAAGTTTCAAACACTTTCTGTCTTTTATATCTTCCGTCATTCAATAAAATATCATGTTATGATATTAATTATTCACAGTCATGCTGGCAATAGACAAGACCACTAGACCATTGACACAGTGACCTTCTTAATATATCTATTCAATTCCATATCTTTTAATAGGCCTTACAATTCCACCTGACTTCGTAATGTTCCTTGTAACCTTCTTCGACCTTCGATTTTATCGTGGGAGAGCCATGTTTCGGCACGTATGGACTGGCTCGACCGGAGTGATACCATGGCCTCACAGGAAACCGGCTTTTCGCCGAGTGAATGAGATTACCGGAGGCCCTAACGCTTCCCCACCCGCCCTCTTCCACCCTTTCCTTCCCCCTCCCCCTCTTCCACCCATCCCTCCTTCACGTTGCACGTGTGACTCTTAAGTTGCAGATGCTCATGGGTGGCGGTAGTCATTTACCATCAGGTGATCCGTCTGCTCGTTTATATCATAAAAAAAAACCTCTCTGTCATGTTCTGGGTAGTTGAATGGCTTGAGTATATTATTATTGTCATATTTATTACAACTATCATCACTACATATTATAATACAAAGTCCCCCGCCTCGTCTGTCTGTCTGTCTGTTCGCGATAAACTGAAAAACTACTGAACGGATTTTGATGCGGTTTTCACTAACAGATAGAGTGATTCATGAGGAAGGTTTCGGTGTATAATTTGTTAAGATTTTTTGTAAATTTATTTAAATATGTTGATGATTATTGAAGAGCTCTATGCTGCCCGTGCGCAGCCGGGGCGGGTTGCTAGTTATGCTTAAATTTCAAATGTATCCTATTCCTTTTATACTCCATTTACATCTTCGACAATTTATGACTTTTTTTTTATACTTCTGTAACAATAGCTGGTAGCCAATCGGAAACAGGATTATTCTTATAGTAAATATAATCACCAGGTTTTAACATAGGAAAAGGTTTCACATCCCTATTGTAATTAATAGCATCTCTTTCCCTAATAAAAGCCTTTCAAAATTCTGTCTATACTCAGAAAACTTCACAATTCTTGGCTTTGGCTCATCTTGCATGACAGGAATATTAATTCTAAGATTACATGACATTAATAACTGAGCAGGTGTAAACTTATAATTTTTAGGTGTATTTCTGTAATGCAATAGTGCTATGTAAGGATCACTATATATTATCTTCTTTACATTTCTTTAATAATTTTTTTACAATCTTGACTGAACTGAGCTTAACCATTTGAGTGTGAATGATATAGGCTGGTTAAAATATGTTCTATGTTATAATCATACAAAAATGCTTTAAACTTAACTGATTGGAGGACTACCATCGCCGGCTAATGACTGTGGCATTCCGTGCAAATATACACTATTGACTATATATATATGACTATAGACTATTGAATAATAATTAATCTGTTACAGCCAGGTTAGTTAAATTATCACATAAATCAAATCAATGCCTACGCGTCGTCCTGGATACTTAATAATCTTATAACATTGAGTTACAAATATAAAATAAACTAAAGTAATTATTGTACAATAGAGTTAAACCTTATTCTTAACTACAAATAAAGTATAGCTTCGTCTAAGAAAATATTTAAATTAATAATTATTTTTTATCAATGAAATGAACGCTTCTTTCAACGCTAAGCCATTGATTTGCCGAGATTAGCTATTCTATCATTATTTTTTCAAATCCGTGCCATTAAAATATATACTTATAATGTGATATATCTTTTGGTGTAAGTCAAGACATTTAGAATATTTTGACGTCCTCGGCTACAGTACACCATCATAATACATGTCTTTATTATTAAGTTTTTATTTGTTTCCCACACATATCTCATGTTATCGCTGAGATATCCATTACACATGTCAGATAAGATTGTCAAGAAGCTCCTGTGTAATGTTAACTGTCTAAACTACATCCTATATAACGATGATTTCTGACTTCATCTACTATCTAATCGATAAATTTTAGTGTTTTGCTAATGTAATAATCCAAGTATACGAAAAACGCGAAACTTATAACTTTTATGTAGTATAGTGTAGTAGTGTGGTAGTTTTTTTGTGTCTTAGTATGCAGTTATTGTAGCGGCTTATTCAAATTTCTCATAAGACAAGGCCAACTCACAATATACTTCAGGATTTTTCAAATCTTTCCTCTTTTTCAGGATACACGTTACGCGACTGAAGACTTCACTTGCTACCAACTGAAAGCTGAAAACATTTATACATACCTATATATACATATAGCTTTGAAGGGCGTGGCTAAATATTTCAGGGAATGAAAATATTCGAGGCTTGTCGCGTGGGAGGTTTCAGGAATTTCAGAGGGATGCATAATTTATCGGGTGGGAAAACTGCCCAATGAGACCTTCTGTACGCCCCAATATTTGGAGGGTGAGGCTTTCAAGGCACTACAATTTTGTAAGTATTATCCCGCCTTAAGGAGATGTGGTCAGAGTAGTGTGTGTTAAAAAATGGAAAACATTTTGTTTGATTTCTAAGAGATGTTCCTTTCTAATTGACTTAACCTTATTTCTTCGTATTTATTTTGTCTATTCATGTTTCAGTTTGTATTTTGTTTTCACCACTTATTAGCATCTGATTGATATGAAATTAGTTTAACGATATAACTTCAGTATTATTAGGTATATTGTACCTTGGTGATGACGGTTCCTTCTAATAATGGAATTGGAAGGTAAGCCTTAAAAACCATTTTGACATAATTGAAATTGATGGTGTCCAAGGTCAGATGATGGTAAATCTATACTAATATAATAAAGCTGAATAGATTTTTTGTTTGTTTGTTTAAACGCGATAATATCTGGAAGTATTAGTCAGATTTGAATAATCCTTTTTGTATTGTATAAAGTATTTATTGAGCAATATTATAGGCTATGTAACATCAGGCTACAATCCTTAGGAGCAGAGCAGAGACCATGAACGCACGTGAAACTACGGGAAACAGCTAGTGGAATTAAAAAATAAAATGGCAAAAATCATACTTTACCCTAAACTTAATATACTAACGTTTACCTTCATAGTTTACATATGTCCTTCTTTATAAATTTTATGTTTTTATTTTATTATTCCGTGATTAATCAGCATCGAGAAATGCCATTGTTGTATTTCTGCTGAGCAAAAGAGTAGGGCCCCGAGGAAGGAACGATAGAGTTGAGAACATCACCTAACATCATTGGTGTTGCAATTGTTTAACGGTACAAGTATTCAAATCAGGCAAGGTCCTTTTCTCTATTCTTTTAGACCACTTTTTCTGGTGTAAAATGCAGTTTTTTATGTTATATTATGAAAAAGTTTCACTCAGAAGTTGTCAATAGAAACATAGGAAATAGCTTGGTTTCGATTTAGCGGTGCGTCACTATACAATACCAGCAAACATACCTTTATATCTACATGTTAAGTTACGAGAGCAATCTTCCGCCATCATTCATTTAAAGCCATCATTACTGCTTGACCCCTATAAACATTGTCGTAAACTCAAAGATCCTCTTTGATTTATTTCCTAAGGCAACATATTACGAACTTTCACCGTTACCAAATACCAAATTTAATCGTTACCAAATCGATTAAATCATTCTATCTACCGACACACATGCTTTAAAAAGTAATAAATTAAAAGATTTTCAAACATCGGTATTTCGTTAGTCACTTGAAGTCATACGTCGTGGTCTCAAAGTCATACTCTCGGCAGCAAATAAAAAATAAAACAAATTTAGTACATATCACGATAAAGCATTATATCAGTGTCAAGTAATGTATCATCTTCCTATGTCACTTGACCCTTATGGTGAACCTCTTGATGGTGTATGATGTAAGCGTAATGAAGTAAGCGTTTGTCTACCATCTCATCTGATGGCATGTCACGATAAAGATAAAAATGGCACGCTTGTCCAAGAGAAACCTATTCACTCTACTCTTGAACGTTCCAAGATTGTTTTTGTATGGAATTTATAATAATTTTGATTCTCTTCATTGATATCTAATAACATTATATATTACTTAAAGTTTTAAATATCTACAGGGTTAGGGTTTCAAAGATACGTTCTCACTTTACGAGCCGTGTCGAGGAGAACTGCCTTCTGCATCGTTACCTTGATCCAGCCATCTAACGCGAGCCTCTTAAGGTTTTGGTCGAGTCTCTTGTCTATAAGGGAATCCATGAGCAGATCAGAATCTACATTGCACATATCAACAATCTACTGTATTTTTCAACTGCTACGGGGTTCCTGTCATGAGGAACGACGTTATCGACAATTATTGCGCGGTACTCTGATCGGCCTATCACCTAGTGATAGTCTGATATAGTTATCAGGCTTATTGGCAACAATAGTCCTGTCACTGATGATAGATATCAATCTACGTCAAGACGAGAACAACCAGAAATAATATGCCTGATGGATTCAGTAGGAACGTGGTATTTCCGACAGAAGTCAACTGTACCATTATTCAGGATATATTTCCGATAGTTGTGTAATTTTGTGTAGTTCAGGCCCATTTAGGGCTTGATTTTCTTTATGGTGTTGGGTACAAACGCGCAGACGGTTCACCTGATGATAAGTGACTACCACCGCCCATTGTCGCCTGCGGTGTTTCCGGACCGATACGACCTTCAAACCTTTAAGAAAAAAAGAGCGCACTCCCACCTCAAAGACCGGCAACGCACTTGTGACTCTTGAGTGGCAGGTGTCCATGGGCAACGGTAGTCACTTACCATCAGGTAACCCGTCTGCTCGTTTGTACCATATATACCGCTTGCACCGTTTATACCATAAAAAATTGTAAATCTGTCCAAACTATTTATAGATTCATATACTTAGTGCCCTAAATCACAATACCATAAAAATATCTCGTCTCCATACAAATATATTCACTCATTCATCACTCTGTAATCTACACCGTTAATTGTGCGAACTCTCATTGAATCCAAACTTTCAAAACAACTCTAACAACATAATTATGCGTAAAATCTGTTTAATAAACACGTAAGTACGCGTAAATATTCCGGCAAAACTATTGCGTAATGTACGCTTTCTCGTTGCGATAATCTGAATCAATCGTGATGAGATAATTGTAGCTATCCATATATAAAAAATACGAATAATTTTATCAAATTGTCGGCGAAACACTTACCGAGGCACGTGAACGAGGCGAGTGTAATTATGATATACTTGTTTTTACACTGGCGATGTCTGGGGTCACGATTGGAGATTATGGGGTTTCTAATGTTGTGTAAGACCATCTCACCTGTTGTAAAACGTAGATTGAGAAGTTGATGATAAAATGAAATACATTTTTGCTAACTGCGTCGTTGGGTTCGTTGCATAATAGAGCTGGGGTTGATTCCTAGGTAGGGTAATTTGTCATTATTGTAAGTCGCAAAATACACAGTCTGGAAAACTTTGATACTAGCATGAATGCTGTTACGTGGAATATATACTATAGTTGTCGCATGGAATACTAAAAGGAGAGAAAAATTTACTGAAATAATCAAACGATATAAAAGAATTAAACATAATGGTAATTGCAAAGCTAGGGGTGCTTTGGGTAAATGTGATTGAGTGTGGGAGTAAGTGCTATTGTGTCAATACAGCTAATTGCAAGGGTGTGTAAATTTAGTTTATGTAATGATGTGCGTAAAGCGTGATTGCGAGTGACGAAAGTAAAAATATATAAACTTTGTATTATTGAGGAACTGTTAGTAGGGCCTCTGTTTAAAGTCTAAAGTTTTTAAATATTTGGTTAAAATAGTAGAACAGCTTGATTTAGTTTTGGGATAGATATTCAGGGCGCTATTAAGTTTGTTGCAGATATAGTGACCGAGAAAGCAGTAAAACCTGTGGGATATCTATAGATTAAATTTAACTGTGGGACAGTCCTTTCCTTTCAGACGCTTATTTTTTCTTAAGTTGATATCGTACTGTAACTGTGAATGTTTTTTTAGAACAGAACGGAGTATGAACATTTTTCTGATCGTAGGAAAGTCCAAGGGAGGCAAGCACCAACTTTGAGTATGGCGCGCTGCGCTTTCTCGAGCTCGATAAGATGGGTTTTAGAAGCTCCTCCCCATAACGTAATGCAGTATTCTATTAGTGATTGGCATAATGAGTAATAGACCATCGTAATGGTGTTTCGATTAGCAGAGTGCCTTAGGGCTTTAAAAATAAATACAAGTTTGCGGAGTCTTGTAACTAGGGTCTCTATGTGAGGTTTAAAGGTTAAATGTTGGTCAATAATGATTCCAAGAACGTTTATATTCTCTACCCTTTCTAAAGTGAGACATGAGCAGAAGAACATGGTGTCACAGGAATGGGCCGAGATAGTTAACGAGATGGATGGAAGTAGCTCTTTTCGCAAAGGTAATGTATTTCGTTTTGGCCACCTTCAATGTCATAACGTTTCTTTGCAGCCAGGTGCTCACCTCATTAAGGCCTGTTTGCGCAGCATGGAATACCTCTTCCAAACTATCACCACTAAAGAAAAGTATCGTATCGTCAGCAAAAGTGAGGGTTTTCTCTTTGTGTAGAGGAAGTTGGCAAAGGTCATTGATGTACACCAAGAATAACGTCGGACCGATTATAGTCCCCAGTGGGCCATCAAAATCTCTCAACACGAAATAATAATAAATGGTACATTACTGGTCCTTTAAAATAATAAAAAAAATAGTAAGGAAATATTTCTCAATGTTATTGTGTATACGGACCAGATCATTTGTCATTACTGATACAAGAAAGCTTTGATCTAATGCCAACGCATGTTGACTTGTTAAAAATAAAATTACATTTTTCATTACAAAAACTTGTAAATACCATCTTAACAAATAGCATTTACAAACAGACAAGCAAATATTACTCTCTGTTTATATGTATAGTAGATGTACAAATATGTTGGTTACGTCAAAAAGTGAACTTTGGTAAGACCACCTCTTAATTACATATCTAACATGCTTACATCAAGGGATATCGAATTTTACGAGAATACGTTTCTCCATGGAGGTACACACTACAGCTTGGGTTAGAGTCACGCACGTTGAGATTGTATCATTCACAAGCATAAGAGGAAAGTAACAATTAGTTGGGGTCATTGAATCAAAGACTCACACGGTACTCCGTCAACGATTAGAACTAGGGTAACCAAGAAAATTTATGTGCTGTAATATATACAGACTAGCGACCCGTCCCGGCTTCGCACGGGTACAAATTATACACCTAAACCTCATGAATCACTCTATCTGTTAGTGAAAACCGAATAAAAATCCATTCAGTAGTTTTTCAGTTTATCGCGAACAGACAGACAGACGCGGCGGGGGACTTTGTTTTATAATATGTAATGATTTATTGACTGGGTAACATTTAAAACTATTTCGCTAAAACATTTCTAAACTATTCAAATGTCTAAAATACTTTAAATAATTCATTATTATAGGGATATGTACATTCAATTATAATAAAAAAATACCTGTCAGTCGTTGGACTAAACGTCAGAAGTGAAAACATATCTTACATATATATACATGTATTTAAGCGTGATGGTCACGCGAGTTCGGTGCTTTTTCCTCATGCCAAAAATGTCCAACGTGCCTAAAGAAGTTTTCACTTCAAGAAGAAAAGCTTAAGCCGTACGTATTTCAATCAATTGTTGCAATTCAATACTTATGTGCAGATGGGTGAACCCAGCTTTAAGCTTTTAAAATTACCTTATTACTACGTAAGCTTGCTAAAGCTAGGGAGGGGGAGGGGGGGGGGGCAGATGAATTATTTAGACTGGAATCTCTTCAAGTGAGATGTGTGCAACTACACTAACTTTGTATGTTTATATGATTTTTCGTTCCATTAAACCAGTAATTACTAAGTATTCCTTCGAGCCAGATTTGAATCAGCTATAACATTTATTTTACATTTTATATGGCGTGCAATAGAGAAACTGCTTTTTTTTAATGTACTAGACTAGGATGTTTCAGGCATTAATAAATATCCTCAATTAAGATTTGTGTTTCATTGCTAGTTCCCTTAAGCAGGACTTGTTAAACAATTTACTCGGCATCCAGTTCAGAAGTAGTGTAGCTGAGACACGGATATTCAGTCTGCAATTTGTGTCGGTCGTTAATTAAATTGCAGGAAAAGTTCCGAGGAATTGTACATTTGATATCTACGAGTAACTTCAAGTTCGTCGATTACAATATTTGTACAGGAATACACTATTTAATTCCCATCAGTGTGTGCGATATTCGATGAATGTATCTTGATAATTTTGAGCGTTAATGTCACTTATTCTCATGAGTCTTCTAATGTGATAAACTAGTAAGATTATTGTAGAATTTTATTGTTCTTTTAAAAAATGGTAACAGAATTTTACTTGAATTGAACACTGATAGTGTATCCTCCTTACTAATATCATGAATGCGAATGTAAGTTTATTTTCTTGTTTGTTTACGTCGTAACTTACCCGAGAATCATGTAATGTATTTCTGTACCCCTAATGAGTATGAAAATAATCATTAGAGGGGTACAGAAAAGGACATTTATTGATTTTTCGTTATTATTAGTGACATTGCTAATTTTACACAATATACTATGTTGACGTTGAAGGTATTACAACTTTTTAGTCATTATTATGATTTTTAAACTTAATTTAGAATAGTTCATGTGAGAACTGTGTTGTCACTTATTTAGTTAAATTTCCTATGTTGCTTGGCAGTTCTGAGGATGTCTTGCTCGCCTAGAAGTCCTGCCGATGGTGGCTTATGTGTCGTTCGGCTCCCTTCAATAAGGTTGACTTGTACGATGGCTGGTATGTGCGTCATGCTCGTGAACGGCTGCCGTTGGTCGGGGCAGGTCATCTCTGGACCGCTATTACTTAAATATGTATAGCAGTATTTAGCGCATTTATTTATATTTTAGAATAATAGGTACGTTACATTGTCCTCACATTTCATTTACGCTTATAAGCAATGTAACCAGAAATTTATGAAAATATTTTGAAAAAGAATGTCCTTGGAGTTTTTTGCCTGTTCTTCTCCATAGGATCTATGTACTGGAACAGGCAACTGGCTTCACGACTGACTCCTACTTCTGACAATTCAAAAATACCTATTATTGGTTTAATTGAAATAAATGGTGTTGATTTGATTTGACATGCGGTATTTAAGTCCTGTTTCCAAGAGATAGTGTATTGATTGACAAAATCTACATTAACTTCTAGTCAGAAGATAATAGTTAATTAATATATCAAGTTACAAGAACCACTAAAGTCGATAAAGACTGCTACACATAAAGCCTTAATACTGTGAAACCTTTATATAACTAACCTGAAGGGGATAAGAAAATATTCGTTATACCTAGGCCTGCCATCACTTAAATTGTCGACGCCAGATAATAACTTAAAAAAATCCGGATACATAGGTGAAATCGAGATTCTTTCCCGAACACCTTAAAAAAACGCCTATTCCATTTAAATTTTTTGCTTGTTAACGATTCATCTAACAATTATAATTGTCCCCTGGCACAGTGTCACAGGGTTTTACGCGGACACTTTTTGAAAACCCCGCCCGAACGCTCCCCGGACGCCCTCTAAACTAGGACAAATCCAGGGAAACCCGTACGGATGGCAGCCCTAGTTATACCAAGTAATTTGTTACAATTAGGTTTTTTATATCGAGCTTAGATTGTTCTAAGATATTTTATAATAAGCTAAGAAATCGACGGTTAAGGAACACACACAATTTTACAGTATCTCAGAACAGTGACAAATAGTGCGTTTATATGAAGCAACTGTGACAGTCTTATAGCACACATATTGAACGTGTATGGACCTGTCGAGACATACATTTTTGTTTGATCTTGTGTGTTGGATTGGTAGGATACCTTATGTAAAGGTTATGAATTGACAAACATTGTAAAATAGTGGTACTTAAATTATACTTTCTAGTTACATTCTGCATGATTCAAAATTTGTTATACCTAAAGAGGTTTTTGATAAAAGTCCCTTATTCCCGTCCTTCCCCTCTCCCCCCTCTTCTCCTAATCCTATAACCTTAAAGGGCGGCAACGCACTTGTGACTCTCGAGTTGCAGGTGCCCATGGGCGGCGGAAGTCCGGGTGACCCATCAGGTGACCCGTCTGATTGTTTGCCCCCTATACCATAAAAAAAAAAACTTACGAGCCGATCAATGGGATTTTGAAAATGTTGTTAAAGCAAGGCAATTCTATATTGAGGTTCGATATAATTATGTATTACTTTTTAAAAATACATAGCTAGCTCTCAATGGTAACCACAAACACAAACAGCTATAAAAAAAATGCACCACTGCTTGTTGCTTGCACTGTAATGTGGAAAACACAATAGCCAGTCTTAGGTATGTTAAAGGTGAAAGGTGCAATTTTAATATTCGTTTGACCATACCTAACAGAATAAAGTTACTATCATTGCGAATAGCACAATAATTTGTCGACTGTCATGACTCCGCCATTAGGGATCAAACGTGCTTTTAATTTTAAATTTTTTTATTTAAGTCGTCATTTTTACGTGAAGCTTAACATATGTACATTGTGTTCCTACATACCAGCTTTCACAGTAAAGTGACAAAGTGAACACGTATATACAAATGTATTATAAATAGTCGCATTCACGTAACTATAATAACCATTTTACTTGAGCTCTCTAATGTATGGCGCGTCTAGTAAAACGGCTAGTAAAAAAAAAACCAGTCAGTCGTAGGACTGCACGTCAGTAGTGAAAACATAACTTCACAATGAATTTGCATATACATACCCACACACACATCTGTATATATATGATTAGGTTAAAAATAAAAGTAGGTAATAACATACCTAAATGTATACATAGGGTATACTGGAAGTTCTGCGCTCCTGGCCGCTCATAAATGTTTGAATTTCGAATGTTATATTTTTTTTAAATATAAGAAACTCGGCTCCGTCTTACGAATTTTCGATCAGGTCACGTGTCCTGACGCGAGTTTAACATTTTCTACCCATCCCAAAAAGTGCACAACGCCGCTAAAGAAGTTTTCACTTCAATTGAGCTGTATCTACAGTTTTACTTAACCAATTTTTATGAATCTTGCAACAGTATTTAAGTTATCCGGGTCCGATGAAGATACCTGAAAATCTTTGGAAACCAAGAATACTAGCTTAGTGAAATATATTGTTTAATATATTTAATTAAATACTGGACTTATGGTACTTGGACTTGGATGGACTTATACATTCGTATTTGTCTCAGAATTTAACTCTTGACCGATCTCAACACTCCAATTTAAAATCTAAGTTTTTAAATACGAAGCTCAGGCTCCAGTTTAGGGCCGTTTGCAGGTCTAAATAGTTTTAAATCAGCTTCAGCAAGTCATTATCTTACAGTCCATGCAGTTGGGTTACTTCTTCCGAGGCGTCGAAACTTCAGTTCCTGTGATAAAGCGATTGTGGTCGATTGTGCTCTGGTTCACTTGGCCCTACTTGTTCCTGATCTGTGTAGGTTAGAGCCGGTTTCCTCGTAACGTTGGAGAACTCGTTGTAGTTTTGACAACGACACACCCACATTGTCTATGCTGTATCACGCTGATTTCGAGCATTGTGAGAATTGTGGTACCTTCTTTATGTGTAAGCAACATTATAACAGCTTCAATAATGAGTAATGAAAACACCACTAGGAACTTTGTTTACATACCTTTTTACATGACTGAATAGAAACAAAAGCAAAAACAGATGCAGTAATTTGTACCTAATTCCATTTAGCAAAGTCCCATTGTTTTCAAGCACAAGTTTTATTACTTTTATTTAAGGAGCATTTAGCAGTTTTGTATTATGTAATGATACATTTTTCTTAGTAAATACACACAATACACGACAAACTTTTGTACGAGAAATTCCACATCTACAGATTTATTATACACATAGAAATAGAAGAAAGATTACGTGACAATCTTCAAAGCACCTCCTTTCCAATATATCCAAAAATAATAATGGTTGCAATCGGACTACGTGTTATTGGATTACAACTAAGTACACATTTTGACTTCACCCTTCTCCCAAGGAAACCGTCCTGAATTTCGAGATAAAAAGTATCCTATGTCCTACCTCATAGTATGAACTCCAATCATTCCAATTTTCATTTGAATCCATTCAGTAGTTTGAGCGTAATACAAAAATGAAAAAAATATAGATTTGGCTTTGGTATCGATTATAGAGTACTTACGCCCCCAAAAAAAAAAGCATCTTCAATGTACAGAATTGGACCTGAATTTTGTTTTCAAAATCATATACTACTCTGTCAAGAAAGTATCGCGAAACCAACTTTATTGTAATTGTATTTGTATTCAGAAATAATACACTTACGCCAACGAATTCCAGTCTGCACTCAATGCTCTCCTGCGAATCCTGACTTGATTTGTTTGCGGATGGATGACCGAATATAATGCTTGCGATTAGGGTGCGAAGGGTGGATGATTTTTGTTTTGTTTTTGTACGAGTTTAATTATAAGTATTCAAATCATCACAATGATTTATTTCAATTAAACCATTATAGGTATATCTGAATTGTCAGGAGTAGTAGTCAGTCAGACTAAGTCAGTCGTGAAGCTAATTGCCTGTTCCAATAAGTAGATCCTGTGGAGAAGAACAGGCAAGAAACTCCAAGGACACTCTTTTTCAACATCTTTTTTACAACTTTTTGGTTACACTGCTTATATGCGCAAACTAAATGTCAGGACAATGTAACGTATTGTTCTAAACTATAAACAGTCGAGCAAACTACTGCTGTATGTAAGTAATAGCAGTTCGGAGATGACCAGCCCCAAACAACGGCACTCGTTCACGAGCATGACGCACGCGCCAGCCATGGTCCACTTCAACCATATCAAAGGGAGCTGAACGACCCGACACATACGCCACCATCGGCAGGACGTCTAGGCGAGCATGGCATACTCAGAACTGCCAGACAAATTAGCAAATTAACTTAATATGTTATTGACTACACAGTTCTCACATGTACAATTCAAAATTTTCTAAATGTAACATAAAATTGATATCAAAAACATATAAGATAATGTCAAAGATTAAATTAACAATGTCAGTAATAATACTAATAATGATAAAAAATATTAATAAATAACATGTCAGATATTTGTTTTGACATTTATTTATTTATCTATCTTTGTCTATTCACTGTACACTCATATGCACGAGTTTTTTATAAAGTCGATTCACCATATGCTTTCTGTAACATTTTCAGCGACTCTGAACATGAAATTCAATTTGCAATGCAAAATTTGAGACAAACTCTTTGTTCGATGTTTTTATCCATTATAAAAATCGCAAAACACTCTTGAGTACTGAAAACAAACTATAAGTATGTCAGATATTGCTCAAACTTCGCGCCAACATAGAAAACAGTTGTGCCAACTTAACCACAAAAAAGAATTATTTGAATAATTCAAGTATCAAGTAAATTCAATTATTGAATTTGGAATTACAATTAAATTATCCATTCCCGATACTTTTTGGACAGAATGTAAGTTCTCCAAATGTCGAAAACAATTGGGTAGATGCCTATGCTCAAAATAAATTATTTCGCCAAGTGTCGCAATAAAATAACTTAAAATAATGTGAAAATTGTCGTCCAGTTCTATTTTAACGTTCTTCATTTAGTTTATAATTGTTAAGTTAACATTAAAAGTAAATGATTTGACAATTCTAAGGCGTGACGTCACGCCTCAGTATTTCATACAAAAATGTACGGATGCTACCGCTTTGACGTTTACTAAAAAGATACTGATTTGACTTGACAGTCATCTACCCTATTAGGTCTGTACTGTCATTTTCAAGTTCTTCTATTTAACATTGTATTAAGTGATGTAATTGAGTACCTAAAAATTTGGTAAGTATGTTCCTAATTAAAATGAAAAAAATCCTTGTTTATTATAATTATAATAATTGTGACTTGCGAATCAGAAGAGTGTTTATTTAATAGACAAACAAAATAACTGTTTTATACTATATTATAATAAAATATACATTATGATTCAACATAATTCAATAGAGTATATTAGTCACCACACAGATACACAGATAGAATATTATTAGTCACCTTAATTCCAGTATAGTCAGTCCCCTTTTAATATAGCGTATACAAAGAAAACTGCACGAAATAAATAACTTTCATTGTTTATTAATAAAAAATTGTTATGTCTTTAAAATTCAAAATTTAGATTTTCTAACCTTTTAGGTAATAAAATCGTCATTTTACAGGAAATACAACTACTTTTCTTTTATATGTATTATAGGGGGCAAACGAGCAGACGGGTCACCTAAGCAGGAGCAGTAGCAAGGTAGGCAGGCAACGGACTACCAGTTATACAGTTGAACTTAAAATGCACGGTTGTATCTGTATACTAAATTTCATCAAAATCGTTAGAGCCTTTTCCGAGATACCCGAAATATAAATACAGACATAAATAAATCCATACATATAAGAACTGCTCGTTTAAAGTAGGTAATAAGATAATGTTTCTTCTTGAACTGAGCAGTTTATTGATATTATTTTTCTAATGTCCTAATTGCAGTTTCTTTTATATTCAAACCTTTCTGCTCTTTATAAGACCCTTCATGCTATACCTGCCGCATCCAGCTCTCAATCTGATCACCTCTAAGGGCCTCTTAAGATGCTGATCGAAATTCTTGGCGGTTGTCGTATAAGAGTAATGATTGATGCTTAACTGGCCAGTTGGTCTAGTGGTTAGTGACCCTGACTGCTAAGCCAGAGGTCGTGGGTTCGATTCCCACTCAGGACAAATAATTGTGTGATGAGCACGATAATTTATCCTGTGTCTGGGTGTAATTTATCTATAATATGTATGTATTTAGAAATATTTAAGTTTGTTTATCAGCAGTCTGGTTACCATAGTTACAGGCTCTACCTTTACTCTTTTGGGATCAGACGGTCGTGTGTGAGATGTGCTGAGTTATTATTATTAATGATTATACCTACACATCATACGTCCACGGAGAGCAATAATACAACATAGCTATTTACAGATATACGTACACCTTATCATTTGTTCAATGGAATTACTATAATAAGCTATTATGTATTCACGTAGATGTGTTGTAAAGGAGAAAAGGCTGCCAGTAATGAGTATTTTCCGTACACATAATATCAGTTAGTGTACCAGGGTTATCACTAGTCCAATCAAACCGTGCGAAAGAAGGAGGAAGCTAGGGTTATCCGTCAACACTGTTAGGGTTGTCATGATGACTTATTTTATCTATATCGATTGAATTTTGGAAATCTCGTCAATCGTGAAGTTTTATTTGTTTATGGTACAGAACTGAACGAAAAAGTATTATTAAGTTAAAGTCTTTTGGACTGCAAGCAATGTAAGTATTTTATATATCTTTAGAAAGTTCTGCTAAGGACTCGGTGTGCGCTACAACGACCAGAAATGGTCAAGGTGGCACTAGGCACTTAAAACAAGGACTCGGTGTCTTTAAATAACTTCTTTGTAATAACAAAATAAAATATTGGACACAGATAAGTTATTTTTTTGTCTATAAAACGCTAAATATACATTTTGTGGCAACCTGTAGCAAGTAATACGTTGCGACGTTATAAATTACTATATTCTTAAAATATCATTTACTTTTAGTGACTGATTGGTTAGTAAAAATATAATTAATAGTAAAAGTTGTATACAGGATACAACCCTATTGGCTATTACACACTTTGCATAGTGAAGTGGTTACATAATGAAAGCGTTGCAGTGAATAAAACTCCATAATTGTAGGATAGAAAAGTTCATGGGACCGGTAAACTTTTCAATATTTTTTTTTTCATTGATATCGAAACAAGGCAGTTCTGACACTTTAACGACTTACAAAATTGCAGGTTTTTTATCAGCAAAAAAAACAAAATGAATAATTTCTTAAATGTACAATATCTATTTTTATGTATGTATTTAGTGTGTATGAATATATCTTACTAATATTATAAAGGTGAAAGTTTGTGAGTATGGATGGATGGATGGATGTTTGTTAATCTTTCACGCAAAAACCACTGAACCGATTACGATGAAACTTGGTATGTAGATAGCTGCAGATCTGGATTAAGACATAGGCTTTAATTTTTATCCCGATATTCCCACGGGATCGGAACTTACGCGGGTGAAACCGCGGGGCGCAGCTAGTGTATTATATTCAAAAGTACGATGTACCTAGTTTTTAAGCTTGACATTTTGATTCCTCTCAAATAATATACTTTTTTTTCTCTATTTCTTTTCTACACCAAAACTACCCCATTGCTTTGATTGATTGGCCTGTAAGAAATTGCATTCCGCGATAAGGCCGCCCTTTGTACGTATAAATTCTGTAACCTATTTTGTAATGGTGTACAATAAAGTTTATTCTATTCTATAGTGATAGTTACAATGACCTTCGAGGTAACGGGATAGGTAAACTAACTTTAACATACGTTCATCAATTAGCAGGTGCCTGTCATTCGCCAATAAGATGTTATTGCATTACATTTTACTACGAAAACATTCTACGAATGTAAACAGTGACTTGCGTTTTAACTAAGGATGCGTAATACAACCTTCGATGTGACGCAATCATACGTCAAACAAGAACAGTTGAAAGAAAATTCTACCAATTTAATCTTAGGCATTGCTATTTTTTAACGTTCATGGACGAATCGCGGGTTATGAAATTGTTTATTTTGACATGATTTCGTCGAGGTTTAGAGTACACTGATGTGGATGCGACACCGCTTGTATTAACGCCCTTTTTAATATAAAAACTTAAATACAGAATTAGCCCAGCTCCGTATTTTAAGGAGGCTAAAAAGGACCAATGCGTCTATTAAATAATTATAATATAATAATAATAATATAGTAACTTCACAAATCGCACACACGGCCGTCTGATCTCAAACTAGGTAGAGCCTGTAATATGGTAACCAGATTAAACATACTTATATATTCCTAAATACATACATAAATTACACCCAGACACAGAATAAATGGTCATGCTCATCACACAATTATTTGTCCTAGGTGGGAATCGAACCCACAACCCCTGGGCTCAGCAGTCAGTGTCACTAACCACTAGACCAACAGGCCACTCAAATTAAAATACCTAATTAATATGTTATCTAATTTTTTTTATTAATATCCGGTGTAAGGCGCATTTTGAAACCTAGGTACTTGCATTACAACTCATACTTGATACAAAAATCCGCGATACCCGGTAGAATAAAAAAAAAAACAAAGTGAACTTGGTCCACGTTTTATACCTCGGATGACGGACCCCGTTGTAGTGCCCCGGGAATTTCACAGATGTGCCAGGCCCCGTGTATCGTTAATAGCATTCATATGCCTATGCAGGTTCGTAGACAAATACTGATCGATATTGCTACACAGTGCTCCGACCGTGCCCAGGCTGGGGCATAGACTCGCCCTTCGTACCACGAATATTATCATCGTACAATAGTACATTAACCGTAGATGTTTTATTTGGCCCCACTTCGGTAGCGTACCAAACCGGGGGTCATTGTTGCATTTTGGAATATATTTATATATGTATATACCCACGGAAACAGCTGCTCCATCCGTGTAGTCTAAATTACGTACTAGATAATATCTAATCATGCACGTCTTTGTTTCACTTAATCGGTATTTTGACCTTTTGTGCTTTAAAAATTTAAACATTTATTCCTATATAGCCTTGTGTTAATCTAGGTCTCCATCTATCTACATACCAAGTTCCATCGCAATCGGTTTAGCAGTTTTTGCGTGAAAGAGTAGTAAACATTCTAACATCACAAAGTTTCACGTTTATAATATTGGTAGGATCGTAGGATAATTGAGAAAGCGCAATTATTTCTATAATCGTCTGAGACAATACATTTACAAGCCCTAATGCTCTTATTACTATCTGACATAAGTGTTTTACTAAAATAATATTGCTTAGATAATGCACTAATAATTTACTTAGTTATATCTTTTTTTTAGAAAGACAACTCCCGCATTAGGAATAAAGACAAAGAACACACCGACTCGGGACAACTATTTGTGGATCACACAAAATGTTGTCCCGTGTGGGATTCGAACCCACAACACTCGGTGCGGTGTAGTGGCGAGGTGACCACTTATACCATTGCGCCATCCATGCAGTCATATAAGTATACTAGCTGTTGCCCGCGACAACGCGCGCAATAGCTAGTATACTTATATGACTGCATGGATAGGCGACGCGTGGACGCTAAAAAGCAGTAAAAATGCTCTGCCTTCATCACCGTTCGTGTAGGTATTCTTTCACATTACAGCATGATAACTAAGCTACTTTTAAAATTACATTCAAATACCTTTAGTGAGCTGTTATATACGAATAAAATACATGCTGTTACAGAATGGTTAACAGAAGTAAGGCTTTATAGCTCATCCCCACAGCTAAGAGCGCAATAATATGTAGCCTATATGTCGTCCTGACCTCTTGTTATTATTCATGCAAAATTTGAATTAAATCTATTCAGAGGTTTACATACAGACAAACAGATAACAATCCTATAAACTACTTTTTTGGCTTCGTTATTGTTTGTAGAACACGACTTACTTTGTGTGTATGTGTGTGGTATTCTTTTGAAAAAATATTCAATGGACAGGTTTTACTTTGTTACGATTTTATTATATCTATAGATTGCTAATAATATATGCAGTAAACACTATATTTGAGATATTGAGATATTTAAAAAAATATGTGTTTGAAAAAAAGAAACTGTAAACTTGAATGAAAACACAATCTATCGATATGTCGATATTTTTTGTTGTACCTAGCTGCGTTCATTTCAAAACCTCATTATTTTTAACCAACTTCAAAAAAAGGTCCTCCGTTCGTCGTAATCTTTTTTTTTATAAGTAATATATGTTACCCGATTATAAT
Source organism: Euplagia quadripunctaria (assembly GCA_963859945.1). Taxonomy (NCBI): domain Eukaryota; kingdom Metazoa; phylum Arthropoda; class Insecta; order Lepidoptera; family Erebidae; genus Euplagia; species Euplagia quadripunctaria. Next base: position 4,376,122 of record OY982559.1, read on the forward strand.
GATTTTTACGTCGCATTGACGCCTGACCTCGTTTATCAGGTGCCCATTTTCATTTTCCCATCGACTTTGACAAAATGTCGCACATTCAATCATATTAGGCCACTATGAACATATTGGCCGAATGTGATTCGATGTCTTTTAGTATAATGTAAATATTATAGAAAATATTTCATTACAACTTGTGTAAAATGCATGTTACATTAAAATATTCTACTGAATTTTTGTCTTAAAATTTCTTTATTGATTTCATTTCCTCTTCACTTTCTTCCTATATAAAATTACAGGTTTTAAATGAAATTTTCAGACAACTCCGGTAGCAGTAAATGTTAAGATGATTCTAACATGCAAAGTTTAGAGATAAATATAAGTTGGATTGGAATAACTCATAGGGTGAGAAGACTACCTAGATCTCTGTCTAAGTTAGCGCAGTCTGACCAGAGAACTGGAGTAGAAGTATCAAAAAGATACAGTATCACCGGAGTCCATGTTACATTTCCGAATAAGGCCACTAAAGTTTAAATACCTACCAAATATTGAAGAAATAACCTTAATTATTACACAAGCAACCCGCCCCGGCTTCGCACGGGTTGCAGAGCATAATATTATATTGATTGTTTCCGACATCTTCAACAATCATCGTCATATTTCAGACGTTCTACACAAAATCGTTTTTTTAAAACTAAACCTCTCTTCTCTCTCTCTCCTCATGAATCACTCTGTCTATTGGTGAAAACCACATGAAAATCCGTTCAGTAGTTTTTTAGTTTTCGCGAACAGACAGACGCGGCGGGTTGACTTTGTTTTATAATATGTAGAGATGTTTTGTACACGGATAGAGGTTATGTTTTGTATCGTAAAAATGAGCGCTGAGCGTCGAGTGTTGGGGCCTGAATCGACGTTTTTGAGCGTTGAAGAGTCGAACGTTAAACGCTCAAGCTTTTAACACTCACGAGCGTAAAGGCTCAGAAGTTTAACGCTCGAGTTGGCAGCTCAAGCGTCAAAGTGTTACAATTCATTAAGTGTATATTTAATAAATAACTATATTCACTTAGGACCGTTGCTTCAGTTATTATCCCAAATCATTAAAATACCACAGCCACGTGGAGTGGCTATTCAATAACAAAATAATTGCTTTCTACCAGATCGCGTATTTCATATTAATATATTATTATTATTCTTATTGCTTTATGTTTGTTTTATATCGAGTATTCCTCATAATACAACAGCACAACAAAAATACATGTTATTTTTTTTGTTAATTATTTTGTAAAATAAACTAAATAAATTATAATAATTCAATCATATTTTTCTCGTTTAGATTTTAAAATATAGTTAGGAATAAAATCATGCTGTGTCTGAACTATTAAATATAACAAAACTAGTTTGTAAATTTCTTTAAAAATTACCTGCCTGTATTTGGTGCTCACGTTCAAGCTCGAATCAAGCGTCAAGTTCGAGTTTTTATGCTAAAACAAACGGTCGCAAACTGCTCGAGCGTTGATTCGAGCGTTTAAGCGTTTTTACAACAAGGTTAAGCTATGTAATAAATAAACACAAACTTAAAAAGATAAGACGTTCTATTAGTAATATTTTTATCTTTGTACATAACTAGTGATATATTGTTAATATGGTTTGAACTCATGGGGAAAATATTTTTACTAAAAATGTGTATTGTAATTTGATTGGTTGCATAACACCAAAATGTTATTCAGGTCCATTAAGTCTCACTACAAACAAAAATAGGAGACTTATTCCAGTAAGTGTTCTATTTTTATGAGGCAATCTTACGGCTAACTATAAGACTGTGTCATAAAAGCAAATTTTCTTGAGTATATTATGGCTTGTGAAATGCATATGCAAACGAGTATAGGCGAAGCCGGGGGCTCACCTAGTTCTTTATTCAACTTTGTTCTTTAGTTAACAAAAAACAATCTCAAGTTTAGTCGTGAAAAAAAGAGTTATAAAATGTAGTGTGTGTGTGTGTGTGTGTGTGTGTGTTTCTGTGTGTGTGTGTGTGTGTGTGTATATGTTTATGTAAGTTATGTTTTCACTTCTCACATGCAGTCCTACGACTGACAGTTTTTTTAAAATAACCTTCCCACTCCCGAGCGAGTAAAATTTATTTTAAATTAAAATACCCGAGTATTGAACTGTATGTCATTTTACTTTAAGGTTTATATGTAAGTAGATACATATGTATAAAAGCTAAATTGAAAAAATATATGTATATACACTGGATTATTTAAAGGCTTAAAATATTTAAAATACGTGCCTTAAGAAGGAACATGTTACATTTGGACAATACTACAATATTAAAATAAAGTGTTGTGATCTCTGACAGTGTGTACATTTTCAGAATAATAAAAATTATTACTATTACATATATTAATATTATTTCTCATACATTAAACTTTGTCAAATAAACATGGCTTTTAGCACCCATATTCGTATTTAAAATTTACCTAACTCGTAACGGTACGAAGACTGTATTGTGCAAACATATATTAGAACATAATATATGTATGACCATAGAAAACGTGAAGTAACTTCAAGTACCATAGAGAATAACTGTTAAGAACTGAAGGGAGATTGCGGCATAGATTACATAGCACGCAATATTAACGATGACGCGTAAATGATGTAAACGAATTGAGTATTAATTAAAATGATCGAATAAATAATTATAGTTCAGTAAAAATAAAAAAAGGAAGTAAAAAAAGGAATTAAAGAGTAAAAAGAGTTCCGTTATCAGACCATCGTCACCAAGCACAGTCTGTTGGACTCATCAAAACGAATGATATGTGCCTAAACTCAAGGGGTTAACTAATAACTATAAACTTATCGTGGGAGAGCCATGCTTCATCACGTATGGACCGCCTCGACCAGAGATCACTCTAGTGGTATCAACCACGCCCTTATAGAAAACCGGCAGTGAAGCAATGCTTGTATTGTCAGCAACGCACTTGTGACACTTGAGTTGCAGGTGCCTATGGGCGGCGGTAGTAATTTACCATGAGATGACCTGTCTGCTTGTTTGGCCCCTATACTATAAAGAAAAACCACGAAAGAGTTCCATTATCCCGTGGCCATTATTGGCTATCCTGGCTCCATCATTAGATCAGCTGCAAGATGCCAAATTATAGTATTGTCATCCAAACTACGTATACATACAACGTTTCATTTCGATACGACAATAAAGAAGTAGATTAAAATTGACTTCAATGATTTTACGTAACAAATGTTTAGGTACTTATGGAAGCTAATAAAAACGTGTTTAAAAATGACCTCTTTACGCGCGTAAAGCATGGCTATAGGACCGTAAGGAGGTAGCCACGTTTATACTTACGGACCTTATAACTTAACAAATTAAGTACAATCACCTCGTAGCCATCTTAAATATACGAATTGACAGTAAAAAACAAGACGTTAAAAAAAGTCTCCAAACCATTTTCGGAAAATTGTCATGACTTGTGATCAACGAATAGTGTAAAATTAAATATATTATTGTGAATTTTAACATATTTTTGTACTAAGTATGCAAAATATTTTATTTCTCCGACATATAGGTATATCACACTTCTTTCACAATCCAATTTAAATCAATGCGAATGTCAGTTCCAAAGATATCACCTTACGCATGAGAATGCTCTACTTTTATTTTCATAAGAAGCTTATGTCATATTATATTCCTTTACTGATGTAATAACCAAAGTAAGTGTAATAATAAATTGTTTCAAAATACCGGTTCTTATGGTTTTAAAGATAACAGATGTGTAGGGTTACCATAAAAAATTATCTACTATACAGCACTAGCAATGAAGAAAATGTTGAAAAGTTTTTAAAATACATAGAATAATATAATATACAGTACACTGTAGGAAATATATGCCTTATCCAGCAATGAAAATATGCCTCAAACTCACTGATTAATCCCTTTGTAAGATAAACGTGGAAAGTGAACAAGATATAGATAAAACCGGTAACCAAAAAGGTATTGTACCTTCTAATAACTTTGCTTACTTTAGATGTTTCTAGATTTCCAAGATCTTTTAATGAAGTGTGTTTATTTAATTTTTGACATACTGACAACTTATAAATCGAAGAAAACCACGCTACACGCACGAAAAAGCATGACTCATTGTCACGTTCCGCCTGAGCCGAGCGTGCAAGTGAGAGCGCGAAACAAGTGATAGAGAGGCACGATCGGTATAAGCGTTCGTTTATTGACATTGATTTGATTTTACTTTATTTTTATGACTAATTGTTCGTGATTATAATTAAACAAATTATTTAAATTAAATTTTCAAAAACTTTAAATAATATTTGAAAATTAAAAATTAATGTTTTATCCAGAGTTTTAAAAATATTGTGCTTTCTTATGACGTTATCACGTAAAATTATCATCCGTAAACCGACTTTACAGACAACCAATTTTTTCATTGTTTTCTTTCCTCTTGGTTTTATCAGATAGAGTTCCAAATGTTATCTACTTCGATACTGGGATGCAATGGTTGAAGGACCTCTTTAACTTGGTGGTTTCTTTTGGTTATGCGAATCAATGTTTTTTAATGTAATTAGGTAATATACCGCACTCCGCCAATTTTTGAGTCTTTAAAAATTTGCACTTAAGATACTTCCAGAACTACCAAATCCTCTCAGAAATATCCTAAGCTATTCAAAAGAGTGGTTACAGTGTAAGTACACTACTATCTGTGCACCTAAGAAACTTTAAAATCTAGTACTTAAGATACTTTCAGGAAAATTTATTCATCTCAGAAGTATCCGAATCTATTCCAAAGTTTGGTTATAGTGTAAGTACACTACGTTCTGTGCATCACGCCCAGGGAACTTTTTGAGTCTTTATAATCTAGCACTTAAGATAATTCCAGAACTATTAAATCACCTCAGAAATATCTCAAAACTATTCAAAAGTACGGTTACAGTGTAGGTACACAACTTTCTCTGCATCTGACGTTTGATATAATGACATTCAACTGGTTTTGAACACATTAATTTCAAGTATTTTTAAAGATACTTTTTTTGATAATATGTCGACGGAACCAGTTTTCGTCTGAGAGCAAGATAGAGGTATAGATTACATGGCAATACTTTATTGCCTACGGCACTATTGTTATCCTAACTAATTATAGATGCTGATGTGAGTTTGCGAGTTTGTTTGTTTGTTAACCTTTACGCTTAACTAACGCTTAACTACTCAACAGAACATCATGAAATTACGGTTATTTATTTATTTTACAGAAACCTTACAGACTGATAACATTATATTTGGTGATCATCATAGCTAAAGACGAACTTCCGCGTGTATATTCAATCAATTGCCAGCGTTGCACAGTGTAACACAAAGTTGAACAGACAAAATCCAAACAATTCAGATACAAAGACAAGAAAATTTTACATGTGCCGTGCCGTGAATTATTCTTATTATAAATAATAGTGATTAAATATTGTAAATTAAAATAACTACTCGGTTTCATCATGCCAAAAAAAACCGTTTTCAAAGGATCTCTAAATTGATTGATGAAATCTGTATAAACGCGAGCGAAAAGCAGTATCAAAACAGAAAAGCTTTAAGTAAATATCTTATTGACCTTTTCTGTAAATTTGTCTAGAAGTAGGTATATAATGGTATATATTGTTATTTAGTCGTTTTAAATATTTAAGACTGATTTCCAATGCTGTGTCGGAAAATGGGTAGTGAACCTAGACCAGTTTCTTGAAAATCGGTCAGTTTTAACTTGTTCTACTACTCGTCAGATTTGATCCATTGAACTAACGTTACAAACAAGCGCACGATGCTGCCAAAATTAGCGGTATGGCGGATATTTATTGGCTTAAAGACTCTACAAGCCGCACATGTGCAGCAAAATCAGCAGTATACTAGGGTGCTACATTATGTTTTGTCATACTTTAATAGCCTGGACTTATGACCATATTTTGAAGAATAAATATTGTGGGTTAATTTATAATATTAACCGTACAAGTGTGTATATAGCTATCAACATTCATTGCATAACAAAGTATTATAGAATATTGACATAGAAACTTGCACTTCAACGCTAAATGCCGGATAACTATCGATAACATCAGTTTTTTCTAACAGCCATGACTCGTATAAAATGAATTGGACTCACTTTTAAGTCAATTTGAACCTACTTCTATTTATCGTATCGAAACGAAAGTTTGTATGTGTGAGTAGTTTGGATGATAATACTATAATTTGGCATCTTGAAGCTAATCTGATGATGGAGCCAGGAGGTGGGTAATAGAACTCTTTAGTGGCTAGTAAGCCCTCGATTTTGGCTCATATGATTGGTTTTGACGAGTCCAACAGATTGGATGAAGCTAGTGGTTGATACTGGACCTCTTTTTAATTTTTAATTTGGTTTGCCATTAAAACGTTCTTTTAGTTTTAATAAACAATATTTGTTTGTTTGTTTTCGAAACAAAAAGAGTTTGTGTTGTAAACAGCCGGCCAAATGCAAGTCAGACTCGCACACGAAGGTACATCGTCGAACAAAATATTAAGAGCAAAAAAGCCAAAAAAAAACAAGTTTTCCAGGGTAATAAAAGTAAATTAAACCCCCCCCCCCCCCTTTAATTTATTTTTATTATTATTTGATATAGCGGTAACAGAAATACACATTCTGTAAAAATGTTAACTGTCTACCTATTACGGATCACGAAACAAACATTTTTGTTTAGTTAAGCCACGCTTAATGTTATACAAAATAATTACAGGAATATCATAAAAAGAGAAAATGCCGGCGGGAAAATATTGATTAAAAACTGAACAAACGATTCCTGGGCTCCAAATATATATATATTTTTTTATTACTTAGAGTTTATGGATGTAATTTGCATACGACAAAACTTTACTTTTACTTTAGTTTTATTTTGGACAATACCGGTTACGTACAGAACAGACAGAACAACTGTCTCAATTACATCGACAAAATGTCTGTAACAATCAGGTTTTAAAAGTATAGCTTAGTGCATTCAACGTCTTACCATAAAGTACGTACGCAGTTATGTAATAAAATATTTATCTATATTTTTTTTATAAGACAACTCCCGCATTTCAATATTCCTGTGTACTCCTCCTGTATGTTGTTCTGTTGAACCCACGGCGTAGTGGACCACTTAAACCATTGCGCCATCCGTGCAAAATGAAGTCCCACACTAAACTTATGAATCAAACATCAATCAAATCTATCTAAAAAATTTTTGTTTGCTTGATTGTTTAAACGCGCTAATCTGTGGAACTACCAGTCGGATTTGAAAAATATTTTAGTATACGACGATAGCCAGATTTATGAGGAATAGTATAGGCTATGTAACATCACGCTACGATCTCCAGGGGTGGAGCAGTTAGTAATATAAAGGTTTGTAAACAAACAATGAATCTTACTTATAAAAATTAAGGGTAGGCATGCACTAAGACTAATTAATACAGTTTTTAGTCGCACGGCAAAATGAGCGGTGCTGCTTAATGTTATGCCACAGCATGGTAACATAGAGTTTTTATAATTTGTATCGTACCCTTGACAGCAAAAGTAGCGGCAGCGTTGTAAGTTTTGTATTGTAACAAGACTAACAAGTTACAACTCTTTTCCGCCGCGACGCCTAATCATCTTTATGTAATCAGTAATTAAGCTTTGACTAAGTTAATGTTGTAGATAAACAGTTTTTGCTACACATAAAAATGTTGCAGGTTCTCTTGCTGCGGTGCCGAGCTATCGCAGTGCTCGCCTATCCTAACATAAAGGAATTTGTGATGATCATACTGTTGGCGCCACTTTTAGGAAAATCTATGTCAAGGTTGCCATATTAAGTGATGTTAGCTGATAAATTTGCATGTTTGTTAAATATTTCATAGGTATGTTGGATACAGTAAGATTTGAAATAAACTCTCAAATATTTTTACACTTTCGTTGTTTATAATTCAATATAAAAATTAAAATTTTATAAATATTTTAGGCCACCATGAGAATATGATTAGCAACCCTATCATTGAGCAATTGACAAAAATTAAATGCAGGTTCACATAAATTGCTCCATTGATTTGTTAAACTAATATACTCAATATTTATTGCCATGCCACAATGTGTATTCATAGATGGTAAACTTAAAAATATGGATCATCGTGGACCCTGTGGGACACAGCACTGGGGAATTAGGAGAGAGGAAGTTTAATGTTTCGTTCACTAGGTCACATTATGTGTATTTTAAACCTTCATCAAGATTAATAAAATTATTTCACTTTTTAGTTTTATTTATATATTTAGTATTGCACTATTTTCTAATCTAACATTAAGTAATTTTCTAAATTACTTAATGTTCGTTCATTTAGTGTTTTTGCATTTATTGTGTTATTTGTTTATTATTTTTATTTATTTATCTATTTGATAAATTGTTACTTCCAGTTTATTTGAGAGTTAGGTTTTATTTTTTTATTGACATTAAATTACTGTATATTGTGAATAAATTTAAATAAATTACTATATGTGTGTTTTGTTTGTAATATATGTTGTATTTGACCCTATGTATTTGAGCTGTATGGTTATTTTAAGAACGTAAGCCAGGTGAGTCCATACAATGTCAATGGTCTCCATAATTTTTGAGCAAGGGTAAATAAAAAAATCTGCACTTCTTAAGGACCACGACCATGACAACTTATGCAAAAGACCAAGCAAACCAAGCATCAAGGTGGATACAAACTCCAGTAGGTAGTTTAAAAAAAAACAACACGAACTGAATTATTCATACATGATAGTTATGATTACTTATGATAGATCACACATACCTGGAATCCTACCGACTAGCGAAATACCTCCGCCCTACATAACACTGTTGGTTCTTGATAATGTTAATTAAAAAAAAACAAAGAGTGGCTGGCTCATAAACGCTCAAGTTCATACATACTTTCTATTCAAACTGTTGGTGAGGATATTATTGATTGATTTTAGTTCATCAAAATATTGACCATGACCACTTCAATCGTTTATAATAATCATATTGCACGTGATTCAAAAATCAAATCAAATTGGTGCGTATTTTGCGCTCTGATTTGCCACCTGAACCACAAAATCTCAAAAATAGTACAAATTCATAGAAGACATTCGCTAACAGTAAGTTGCCCTTCTAAATTAAATCGCAAAAAATACTACAAAATAAATTCATGCAGTGTGCCTGCAGTGTGCAAAACAATTATGCCTTAATTGACTCTTTTTTTTTTCGCTCTCGAGCGCCCGGTGCGTCTCATGCGGGATGGGCGAGTACTAATTTTCTCCCGTTCCCTTTCCGCCGCCTATTTGGTGTGCATCACCTCCTCGCAGAATCGGAGTCCCATGCGCTCTCGCTGTGGACCACTGATAAAACCATGGCCATGCCTTAATCGCCTCTAATAATAGCACAGTTAGACCGTTGTTAATTTTCACAGATGACACTGCTTTGAAGATTTTTTTGTTTTTATAGGTTGTTTATTGTTCAAATTTTTTTAGTAATAAGTATTACTAGATGAAAACCCGGCTTCGCTCGAGTGAAAGGTGACTCATAATACACAATCTATTTCAAAATGTAGGTAAATATTTAAAAAAAAATCATTAGTTGTTTAGTTTGATAGAATGAGTACTCACCCGAGAAGTTGGCAATGGTACTTATTAAGAATCTGACAGCTCAATCAATAAAGGCTCATTTACACACTGAGAACATAAATTATATTTTCATATGTTATTCAACACTTTAAAACACTGGGGAAAGGTTCGCATATATAATAGTTTTGACATTATGAACCAAATACGACAGGCGGTCTGTCAAACCACTCGTCACCAGTTACGTTACAATGAAAGCATGTCACCTGTCAAAGGTTAAACCTGTACTACCAGTCTTAGTTACCGAACACCATGGGAATGGAATTAGTAACGGACTAAGGACACCACAGATATTCTGAGAGTTCAAAGTACTTTAAGTACTTTGGGCTGGGACTTCCCAGTACAGATCGATTTATGCCCGGTTCCTATAACCAAGAAACGATTCGTTTTGCTTACGGACGGTAAAATTTTCGTTGAAAATCCATTCTTGATTATAGGAACCGGGCATAACAGGTATGCGCCGATAACCTGCTCGAGTTATGCTTACACCAACCAATCCATCCGGATAAGCATTTTCACTTTCCCTTCTTACCTACCGCTCTCTATCAATATAATCCCAATTTTTAACCGACTTCAAAATAGGAGGAGGTTCTATGTTCCAGTGTATATATATTTTGTTATGTATGTTCGCCGATTAGTCAAAGACTCCTGGACCGATTTATAAAATTCTTCTTTTGTTTGAAAGGGTATACTTCCCAGGTGGTCCGATGGTTATCAGGTCAGGATCTGATGATGGGATCGTGGAGAAATAGAGGGAAATTTAAAAATTTTATAGGCACACTTCAAGCTATTCGGGTATTTAGAGGCGCATTGAAGTCCGTGATATTTTTTTTAGAGATAATTATTTCCATCTTTAATTCCGAAAGTGCCCGGTGGACGGCAATAGACTTGTCCCTATAATGTGACCAAAATTATTATACTTACGTTTTTTTGGCAACTTGTGGGTGTTCAATATGCTTCTGCAAACCCCTTCAAAACGAGTTTCCTATACCTACTATTAAGTGTGTGTGTGCTATTTACAGTTTTGTAAAATGAAGATTGTGGATTTTCCTCGACCCATATAAGCGTTGTATTCTCACAGACGTAGATATAAGCTATGCCAAGTTTACGAGCTACAACACTCAAATAAACATACAGACAAATACAGGTATTTGAGTTATGCAAAAGGTCTTAAAACTCGGGCAATATTTGTGTTCAAACGTTTGCTTAAGCTGCCGTCGGTAAACAGAATAGCCAGCGCTGTTTCATAGACGTAAGCCAACGCACCGAATGATGTGAGCATAGTACTTAACATGTACAGTATTTATGTTAAATCTTTTAACATAGTGTCATATTTATCACATAATATTTGTCTGTGTTTGTCAATGTGACAACTCCTTTATACCAGACCACCCAATATACTTTAATAATGAATTGAACAATCTAACTGCCGTGTATTATAAGACCTTTCTGGCGTCCCCAGCCAAACAAGAACCCTTTTTAAACCAGGCCAATTTTATACCTACTATTTGAACTTATATGAAAAGATAATTACTTTTTTATCACTCTTACTAGATCATCATCATTTAGAGAAATCATTTAGAACATCTTTCTGCTCTGTTTTCAGAACGCAAAGAAACCTTTGCAGAAAAAAGTATAATCTAATCGTTTCGTATCGTAATAGTCATAGTAATACTCATTAAATAGGTGTCAGGAGTTTTCTAACTGCATCTATAGCATTGTTGTTTGCTTATAAACTACTTATTACTTTTCTATAATCAGCTGCAAACCTTAAAAAGAATGATAAACAATGCAAATTTCTCTAGAAAGGCTTATCAATTTTCAAGTTAAGTTTTTAGTTCCATTGACATGTGTTTCTTTAATGTTAGCCCTCTGTCTTATAAAAAGAAGATAAAGATCTATTGTTTAATTTTCAAGTCCATTTCCCATTATAATGCAAAATATTATTTTCTTCTCTTCACTTCTCTTCTCTTCTCTTCTCTTCTCTTCTCTTCTCTTTCTCTTCTCTTTCTCTTCTCTTTCTCTTCTCTTTTTTATTTTTTTATTTATTTTAGAAATAAATATTCATGTAGAAAACATAAAAACACGAATTTACTTTAGACGTGCCTAATTATAACCACACCTTGCTATATAGGTAGCAAATAGTAATATGCAAATTACATATTAACTATTATGCGTGAATTAGTATGTTCGGTACAACGCGACAAATTAATTCAAAACAGGCAACAGAATACAATCGTAGTCTAATTAGACTAATAATATACAATAGTTTACGGCATATGTAACATAAGATGACCACTTAATCCGAACTATGAACGTGGGTGCAATGTGGAGATAAAATCTAATTTGATATGGTATCTTTCGAATTGGTTAAATTACTTAGAGTCTCATCTAAGCTTATAGTATAACGATGCTACTAATAGATATAGCATCTTACAAATGCTGATTCTAATATTTAGCGATAGTGATATTTAGCAAAATGTCTCCATAATATTGCGATAGTTATACCGTTACTCGAAACATAACTTATTTGTTGAGTTTGACATGATATTACAATTTAATGCCGCAATATGTACATATAGCTTGACTTATAATGCTAATAACAAAATAAAAAATAATGTGTACACACATATTCCTATCTAGACCTACACCAGGCACATGTCACTCGATGTACGATGTATTGATTTTTGACGCCCCATACCCCAATGCCAATCAGTCTTAAGGTTAATTTAGTTATCTTTATTGACCTTAAATTATCTTCAAAATTTTCGTAAATTTTTTGCATAAGATTTTTATTTGGTTTACGCAAGTATGATCATATCTCAGAATTTCGTCAAAAATTCGAGTGGTTACCAATACGCCTTCACCGGAATGCTCATATCCTATTTCTCTTAAATAATATAACATTTAACCCTTCGACTCCTTCCTACCTTAAGGAACGCTTAGAATTACTTCATGAAACACATACGATATTTTTAAGGTCATTAGAAAATATGGAATTAAAAATGCCTTTACATTCCACCTCGTTTGTTGACAAATCCTTTACCATTGTTGCAACACGGTTATGGAATGCATTGCCAATCGAAATTAGGAAAGCTCAAACCATACACGCATTCAAATCAATGGTGAGACGTCACTGCCTAGGCCCTTAGTTCTGTTAGTTAATGTGCTGTTGCTATTAATGTTGTAATATTTATTTGCTAAATATTGATATGTATATGATTACTTCTGTATTTATGTACATACAATATGTATGTATATATATTAGTAGACCGTCGGCTATAGCTTAATTTTGCAAAATTTGTAGTGTAATAATAATAATAAATAGTGATGTGACGTCATAACTTATGGCGTATAAAACCCACAGAGTTTATTCTACCTACTAAATAGTTTAGAAGGTAATAAATATAAATGTGATTTTAAATATTAGTAATTTGAAGATGACCTCTAACTACGTGGGATGTGTGATAGAGAAGTAAGATTAAGCCATGATATTGGGTAACTTGATATGCAATTTGAATAAAATTGTATTGTGTTGCTTTTATAAAGCAGTTGTTTCGCCCATTACTACCGAGTTCCAACACTGACGAGAACTCCTTAACGGTACCGCTCTCAAACATACGATTAAGAAACGATTTGTTTTGTTTGTAGCTAGAACAATTGAATACATACGGTCTTTTTTTTGTATTTTAATATACATATTACACGCTATTAGCACTCTTATATACATATTATATAAGAGTGCTAATACTCGTATTTTTATTCTATTCATATTTAGGTAGCACGTATTGTGTTGTTCTTTGAATATAGAATGGTGTAATCAGATGTTTATGTAGATGGCTGCCTAAGGGCCCGTACAGACATACGCGTTTTCTGCGCGCACGGATTCAGCGCGTTGGCGTGATCTGCCACAAGTTATTCCGACTTTCGGTTCTATGCTTGTTACATATTACATAACGCTTATTTTAAAATCTTTAAACAACAACCGCGCAGCCGCCGCGCAGCCACCGCGCAGTCTACACTCAGCGCACGCGTCACCTCCACGTTGCTGGTGTATTTATCATTTCGTTTTATGCTGCGACACCGGTGTCCATTGTCTTTGTACGATATGCTCAAAAACATTAATCTCGTTAATAGAAGAGAGAGAGATGATTTGTTATGGGACCAAATTCTTAAAATGTACGCAAAACTTTGAAGGCCTGGAACGAGATATGTATTTTTTAATAAAATAATTCCATTCAAGTCTAGAAAGAAGATCTAGATTTTGCTACTTTGAAAATGTTGTATTTCCACATGGTAATAATAATGAATTATAGTAACCTTATATAGAATGTGGGGACTGTATGCGTTGTTTATGGAGGCCTTAGCAGCTGAGCGGGCACTGCGCGGTGGCTGTTCGGTGGCTGTGCGTACGTAATCAGAAAGCGGTTGCTGCGTGTACGCAGATTGTAAGCGTGGATATATAAACGCGCCCTAATGGATATACCGACGAATTTACTATGATATGTTTGTGAGTTCCAATGAAATTCGTTGCACGTTCAGGTCGTATCGGTATTTCCGGACCGATACGACCTTCAAACCTTCAAGAAAAGGGCGTACTCCTATCTCAAAGGCCGGCAACGCATTTGTGACTCTTGAGTTGCAGGTGTCCATGGGTGACGGTAATCATTTACCATCAAGTGACCCGTCTGCTCGTTTGCCCCCTATAATATAAAAAAAAACATTCAATGTGTAAAGGGAACATTTTACTAAACATAATATTGAATCTCATAATATAAAACTCACAAAACGTTTCATTACGAACGTATCTATCTGCAAAACTAATTTTTGTCTGCGCTTGTCTCGCGTTGACCAGTTGATGTTCCTGTCCTAATGGCCTCCTCAATCATGGACGTCAGGACGGACGGCCTCTTCGAGCTACTGCAGTCTCAGTCCCGTTTCCCCGTCCAAGACTGGCGGTATCCTTTACCCTAGCTCCCGTGCCCTATAGGTTTTCCTTACTCCAATTTACCTTCTTCCTTTGTCCCGTCTAAAAACGGCTACATTCCCAAGGAGGGTTGGCGTCACGCAGACGGTCGGCCATTCAAGAAACAAGGCAAAACATTTAGAAATGTGGATGTTTTTTTTAATAATTATAAAATAAAAATAACTGTATTACCTACATATTGCGCCGACCCCAAATATAATTGGGAAGATGATAAGTATGAAATCTCTAAAATGTTTCATTACGAACGTATCTTTCATATTTAAAACTAATTTTTATCTGTTATTTTCATTTATTTATGTACTAGCATCGCCCCGCAGTTTCACCCGCGTAAATCCCGATTCCGTGGGAATATCGGGATAAAAAGTAGCCTATGCCTTAATCCAGGTATCCAGCTATCTACTTACCAAGTTTCATCGCAATCGGATCAGTGGTTTTTGCGTGAAAGAGTAACAAACATCCATCCATCCATCCATCCAAACTTTCACATTTATGATATTAGTGGGATTGTTGGGAACAGTATCTTTTTCTGGATGAAAAGTACCCTATTCCCTTTACTGTATTCTCTTTTTTTATTTATTTTTGTGCGTGTGGAAACCCCCTCCGGCCGTCATCCCACCAGGGTTTTCGGTGGGACGGTGTGAGCGTAACAAACTTCAGTGACGTTAATGAATATTTTAATTAATTTGACATGTTATAAATATAATCTAATAGGTTCTGAAGTATTTAATATTCATTTGAATAAAATTTTAATAATTCAAAATTAATTATACTTATCTTTGAATTAATCGTCAATTTAATGATCAATTAAATTGGTATAATTAAAATAGAAGTTTTTCTTTAAGTAACCGCTTTTTATATAACCACTACTTATCGCACTGCATCGCATGCTGCATGTTTTAGGGACATTATGATTAACAAGTGTAAATAAAAAAAAATCCTTAAACGATTAGAAAGAAACCTATAATTTTCAAACGGCTGAACAGATTGCTAAAAACACTTTCGTACAAGTCACCTTCCAAACAAAAAAACAGACAGACAGGCATACAGATACACACGTTAAACTTATAACATTTGCGTCGGGGGTTATAAACAAAACTAGAATCAGTACTAAGTGTCACATTGTTGCCAGTGGACATTCTTAAGCTGGAATTATTAAAACGGTGATAGAACCACATAGGAAGATTTCTAACACACGAGGCGATTCATATTAGCACTCACTGACGTCTTAACTTGGTGACCAGCATGCTTATTTTATGTATTTTATATGTATAGGTACATATTTCATATCCAAACTAAAGATGCCCCACTATTCTCTAGTAATGTTTTGCAGAACTGTAGATATATATTTGCCTATCTATCGATTGCCACAACGATCTCTGTATGTATAGACAACACAATTGCTTAAGACGGTCCACTTTCATACTCATGCACGTGATTAAAAGAATTTCATCACAGCCAAAAACATAAGATTTTGTAAGACAATGTAATCTGCGGGACATAAATGTTATGATAACTCCGCATATAATTATAATATATAATTTATTTGGTAATACTCTTACATATTAATGTGGCGCCTGTGTCTGGAGCTGTGTGTAAATGACCTCCGAAGTCTTGCTTGTACCGATGAGTTTACAGACCTATGTTTGTAGACAGGGATTGCTTGTGCTCATTTTCGAGACTTACTATTGTGTAACCTTGTTTCTTCGTTCGTCTTTGCGATGCTCTGGCATCACTACTCATCTAAAATTAGCACTTACCACGCCCGAGTATCCTGTAAAAGTGGTCTTCAATAAGATGAAGGCTCTTTCCCAGTCGGGTAGTTGCAATCCCAGCTAAAGTTAGCAAGAAACTTTTACCAAAGACCTAGAAATATTAGATTTAATCGAAAATAAATAAATAAATGATACGAGTTGTTATCTCATGCAAGTTTTTTTTTAGAATCCACTGAAACCGATTCACCAATAAAAAAATATAAAATTAAAATGCTTTTTAAGCTACTTTTAAAATTAGGAAAAGTAAATATTGTGGTTGTATAATATTGAAACAGCATCAAATTAAAACACTTTTCCAAAAAGGGTCGACTACCCTATTAAACTTTCGATGACACAGGTATTTATAAGTTCCCAAATGGCCATAAAAGATTATGTGCTCATAGGTTAATGTATTTAAGGTAGCTAAGCTTAATAATTGTATAACAGCATTCAATCACAAACACGGTTTAACTTAATTGGATTGTATTGTGAGATGACTGTGTATAATTAATTCGAGACACAGGACAGTTAGGATGTCGCAATCAACTGCGTAAACTCCAATTGCTAAACTCCACAAACGATGAGTATATTACCAACCGCTCAAATTATTTCTAAGCATCTTATGTGTCAACTGTCGTCACTTCAAAACAACTCTATTTCACTACGCAGTTAAGGTGCACTTACACTAGCACATCAATTTTGTTAATGAAGTTTCTTGAACCGACTATCCTGAATAGCAATGATTTCAAAATGTTTAACACTTATCCTTCTATTGACAAGTTACACACAGTTTTCCGTATTCTTAACTGAATAACATATTAAAATATATGTGAAAATTCTCATAGCTCAAGTGAAACAGTGAAATAAGGTGCACTGAACTACGCTATTCATTAATCTATCAACAACAGAGCGAATGGTATATTACAAAATTCACAAAAAAGTGGCCTTTTTAGGGTTCCGTTCCTCAAAAGAAAAAAAGGAACCCTTATAGGACCACTTTGGTGTCCGTCTGTTTGTCTGACAAAACCCTTTTTCTCAGGAACCCGTGGACGTATCAAGTTGAAATTAATATCAAATACATGTCTGCGGTCCCTTGAAGCTGTAAAAAAATCAATCTTCTAAGTCAATGCAATCAAGAGATATGGCCACTTTAAATTTGATCAAATTTGAACATTTCGCAGGTAAATCAAAACCTATAGGATACTTCCAAGGAAAGGAAAAATTCAAAAGTCGTTAATTTGTTGTTATATTACATAAAAAAATAGTTTTTGTGATTACAGACTTATATTTTGCTGTTAGAAAAGTAACCGCAAAGTTAAGTTTGTTTTTCGAAAAAGACGAGCAAAAATCTTCGAGAATTGATTCCCGAGATGGACGCCCTGTCTACATGCAAGTTTGTTTGCTTACGGAACCCTCGGTGCGAGAGTTAGACTCGCACTTGTCCGGTTTTTTTCTTTGTGCGTCTGGAAACCCCCTCGGGCCACCACCGCACCGGGGTTTTCGATGGGGCGGTGTGTCGGAACCGAACCCACACGGCTATATCCGCATGGTGTGCCATACCTAAAGTAGGAGGGATCCGGGAACAGCTTTTATTACCCAGATCCACAAAAAAATTGTCTTAAGTTAACGTTAATGGAGGACTAGGCTTGTTAATGCGTATTAAGTCTTACACTGTTGCAGAACAAGTCAATTTTGTTTGCAAAATTTTATCAATGAGCAAAATGAAGTATTAGAGTGCATTTAAGCATCAGTAACAATTTACCATCAGACGGACTCTGTGCTTATTCAGTTTTTTTTTAATAACAATAAGTTTAGTTCTCCTCACAATGTACATTTTAACTTAATGGTACAAAAATATGTACTACCAAACTTTACTATGTAAAAATAACTACTACCTAGTTACATAAATTCCTATATATGTGAGGAGCTGGTGTCTGATATAGGCATATGCCTGTCCTACAGATCACCAGGTCGCCACCCTTGGACAATTGGAACACCATATTTATTACCATGTTTGTTCTTACAGTTTGAATCGCACCAAGTCGTCGCAGAAATCTAGAGGGACCTTTATAAATCCCCTACAATGTGTGAATTGTTTCTTTCACGCCGAGTACCTTTCGAGGTCGTCACAGATATTTATCTAAAATCCTTTACGTTCTGTTGTTGTCGCTATTAGGGTCTATTATAAGTCATTTAGGATTTTTTGGGAAATAGAGATGTAGGGGATAGTGGTTCATGAATTTGCTTAAAATAAATTCAAAGTTTTAGATTTAGCTTGTATTAATAGTAGACATGATATCATTATCATACTATAAAGGTCTTGTTATACAAAACTTAATATATTATTACTAATTATATTGACTGGCCTGTTGTTGGTCTAGTGGTTAGTGACACTGACTGCTGAACCAGAGGTTGTGGGTTCGATTCCCACCCAAGACAAATAATTGTGTGACGAGCATGATCATTTGTTCTGTGTCTGGGTGTAATTTATCTATAACTAGCGACCCGCCCCGGCTTCGCACGGGTGCAATGATGATAGTAAATATACTACAGAATGTCTTTATATACGACGTTTACAGCTTTTTTGTCATTAGAAAATACAAACATGTTTTCTTAAGAGGTTACTCTTGAAAGAGCGACATATAATCTAAACCTGCAACATTTAAAGTTTAAACCTGCGATTTATTAATGGTCATTGCAAAAGATATCTTTACCGGAAATTGACCGGCTCTCTGGCCGCAACCGCTGTCCCTGCATTTGAAATCTGTAATATCTTCGAAAATATTCATTGAAATAACATGCTGTAATTTTGATCTATATTAAATGCACGATGTATTTAAGGTACTTAAATTAGATAAGGATTAATGCTGTATTGCTTAAAATCGCTTCGTAAATAAGCCATTATTTCTCGTAAAAAGTAAAAGATAAAAAATGGTTATCCCTAAGAGATATACATATACCACGGAAGACTTTTTTGTAGATCTTTTTTAGGTGTACAATACTGTGGTACATTATTTTGATCTATCTCGTAGGGTTCAGCCAGCGTTTGCAATGTAAACGCAAAACAATGTGTTTATTTACGACATCACATTAGAAACCTCTAAAGTTATCAGTGTTTCTCTACTATATTATGCATCTATTATACATATAAACCTTTCTCTTGAATCACTGTATCTATTAAAAAAAACCGCATCAAATTCCTAAAAATCTAAGCATACATAGGGACAGACGGACAGCAGGAAGCGACTTTGTTTTATACTATGTAGTGATATAGTAGTAATAGAAATATATAAGTATGTTTATCAGCAGTCAGGTTACCACCATACACCGACTCCGCCTAGTTTATTTTTTTATTACGAAATGGAATATACGTTCGTCTTCCACTACTTCTAGTTTACTCCATTTAATTTCTACAAGTGAAAACTCTGCCCTATTGACAAAAAAAGTAATAACCATACCACAGATAAAATAATAGTTACTTCGACCACTAATTTTTGCCAGATTCCTGGAGGCTGCTTTGATGAACCAACTTTCCATTTTCCCTATTGGGAAGGGGTATGTTTTGTATCTTTCATATTTTATAGATTTTAATTTATTTCATACATAAAATAAATAAAAAATAAAATACACGAATAAAACACGAACGAAGCGTTAACTTTAATTCAAAAGCTAAATTATCTCTGCCCACGTTCAATAGACCACCATGACGAAAACGGACATTAAAATATCTACCTGTATGTATAAATGCCACCTATTAAATTTTATTATTTAATGCATGTTGAAGCCTTAATACCGAAGAAATAACCAATGATCATCCACATAGGGTTGACACTCAAATGGCTGTCTTTTTGGTCATGTCTCATTTTAAGTCCGTATTAGTGCGTGATATAATGGTTCTACCTTTTGAGTAGTTCAAGTTAGTAGTGAATTGCCAATATGCTAAAAAGCCTATTGTGCAATATGTTTAACTTGTTTGATGTTCGGGGACTGTTGTAAAGATGATACTTGAATGTGTTGGAAAATTGCTACTTCACAATTGGATTTTGATACGACTAAGAAGGCAAAGAAGGATAAACAGAGGTGCGGTACTGACATTTTATGAGCTATGTTATTTTCACACATGGGAGATCTATATTACACAGTTCTAGACACGCCACAGGTCATGCCTGCTATGAAGAATTGGGTAACAGAAAACCCCAATAAGAATTTGGCAGTTGCGGGAATAGAAACCAGGACGTATACCATAGAAGCAACAAGTCACTAACGTCTAGAACCACTGGCTAGTGCTAGACAAAAAAAAGATATAGTACCTACCTACAAATATAATTCTTTCAAAAAAAAAAACCGACTTCAACAAAAAATACTATTCCATAAAAGCCTTATATATGGTTTTTTCATGGATGCCATTGTCAGAACTAGACCAAATTGAAATGAGACCACACGGGAAGCACCAGCTTTCAAATAAAAAAAGAATCATCAAAATCGGTTCACCCAGCCGAAAGTTCTGAGGTAACAAACATAAAAAAAAAACATACAGTCGAATTGTGAACCTCCTCCTTTTTGAAGTCGGTTAAAAATTAAGACCCACTTACCAGACAGTCTTTGGCTGTATTTGGTATGACCACAAACGAGAACTGATATTATTGCATTAATATTTAATAATATTGGAAAATAATTACACACCTACATTACAAATTACAACTTATAGACGATGAACATCTGCACACAATAAAAAAAGGATTTCAGATGATATTGACCAAACTAAAACAGAAAACCATTATTTTATTTCTTTGAAGGACTTTTTGTATATGATTTCCCTTTAATTATCTACAATTTGGATTTTTTAAATATTAAAACGAGGCAATTACATTTTTTTAGAAATACCCTCAGGATGATGGGATCGTCTATCTAGACGATCTATTTATCTAAATCAGCCACAACACAACTTCTGGATAAATCACTTTAGGTAGACATTACGAATTCATAAAAATTCAGTCTGTATTTTACAAGAACAAAAAAAGATAATAAATGCTAAAGTCCCCAAGCTACAGGCCTGCTTCAATAAAGTCAATGTTGTCAGCGATCTTCTAGTATTCCCCTTCACACATATGGCTGTGCTTAATCTCCCTTAGTATTTTAAATACTAAGGATGTATGTCCCAGATTATTAGAAAGCAACATTATATGTGATATACTGCGTCTTGCTTTCTCGGCATCCACAACGATTTATTATTGTTCATTCCATTGTGACATACGCATTATTCAAACCAAATCTGATAACTATTTTGAGAGTAGAGTCTCTAATGTATTTATTTCGGAATGTACCTGACTAAAACCAGTCTGAGATGTGTCAGATATTTTATTGTCGGGATTTCAGGGAGTTCTGGTTATTGGACACCATTTTACCAGTTCTTAATACCGGACCGCCGACAGCGGGTTCGTTGTTATAAAAAAACCCTGGATAGGTAGAACTCCTCTCCAAACTGTACAACAGCAGATGGCCATATTTAGAATGAGAGTTTGTCAAAATGACGGACAGACCAACCAACCCCAACCCTTCGTACCCGGCTAGGGAAGCGTTCGTGTAAGCCGGATGTCATTTTTCTCTGAACCTGATAATATTTCTATACATTCTTACCGTTTATGTTACAATATGTATCCTTTCCTCAGTTGTCTAAAGTTCAACTACGAAAGTTTCAAACCATTTTTAAACAATAAGTAGTTTCCTAACAAGGAGGGGCAATTAATCATGCCATGAGTATTCTCTAAGCGTTGCCTAATGAAGCTCAAATATGTTAATTCAAAGGTAAATCGTATGCCTTTGTAAATAAATTTTTTATTCAACAAGTGAGAGTGCGCTGTCAGCATGCTAGTGATCTATAGAAGTCGCACCGTGAACATTTTGTTACTGATGAAGATGAAGTTGAGTGAAGGTTTTAAATAAACTCATATTTAAAACCTTCACTCAACTTCATCTTACAACATTACTTACACTTTTAAGATGGAACCATACAATGTAAAACCTATTAAATGTAGTGCAAAATTAATACAGACCGTTGATTATTCTCTTTGTGCCCTATGTAATGTAGTGTAAATTCCTACGGACGGCACAAATAGTACAGTTTCAACGACCAGTAAGTTCTTGCTATGATAGAAGTTACCTGACTAGTGTCCTGTGTAATGTAATGTAAGTCCCTAAATCTCTGCAACAGAAGATGGCACAACTAGGTACAGTTTTATTTTTCATTTAGTCAGATTCTGGTTCTAGTCAATAACCAGTGATCGGTGAACAGTGGACCGCCTGTGTCTTTAAACTCAAAACTCTTTATTAGCAGGCTTAATAGTATAAAAATGTTACTACGCCTTTATGTGGTATATAATATGTATGTATATGTACATGAAGTAAATAAATAACATCCTGCATCTTATTAAGGTATACGTTTACCATAATTATAGCGAAATATTCCACTTCCAAATTCCAATATTCGTGCAGCCAATAAAAAAAACAGTCAGTCGTAGGACTCACGTCAGAAGTGAAAACATAACTTCACAATATATTTGCACACACACACATCTGTATATATATAATTAGGTTAAAAATAAAAAGTAGGTAATAACATATCTAAATGTATACATAAGGGTACACTGGAATTTCTGCGCTCCTGGCCACTCATAAATGTTTGAATTTCGAAAGTTATATTTTTCTAAATATAAGAAACTCGGCGCCGTCTTACGAATTAACGATCAAGGTCACGTGTCCTGACGCGAGTTTAACATTTTTTACCCATCCCAAAAAGTGCACCACGCCGCTAAATGAGTTTTCACTTCAAAAAATATCTTTAGTGCTATCAACCTATACCACAACAATAGATAGTACCACAAGTAACGAGGTCAAACATTTCAAATCATAATTTAAATGATATAATATGCATTGTATAATCTAACCTACTTTTATATTCCTTTTTCTGCATATATTTTACATATTATATCTTCTAATAATATCCACAATATACATACAATAATAGCAACGCATGAATAAACATTATCACACATGTAATTGGAAATTTTACTGTCTAAATTAAAAGTTTAGACTACATTGAATTTAAAGCTTTAAATTTTCATTTAAGGTCTGTTTTAGCTTGACACTATATTAACAAATACTCATTCGTTCCATCAAAGCAATAAATTACTTACCACCAAAAAATTAAACGCTCTTTTGTGAAGATAACTTTACAGAGAACGAAAGCTTCTGTGACTAAGATGATATTTTATAACATCGTTTGCATATAATTAAGTTTTGTTAATCTGAGAACATTCAATACACGTGTATTAATTACTGTGATAAATTGATGTAATCTGGGTTATTGTGTTAGTGGGTATGTCGAAATAACCGATCACTTACTGCTCTTACGAGTAAGGTAACCGTTACTAATCTTAAGTTTTAAATGATATTTTGGTTTAGTAAAACCTGAGTCTCACAGTTTCTTTACCGTAAAATTGAGATGGTTATATGATGTGTAAAAACTTTGTGCATTGAAAGAGAATTTTTTAACAGTTTTACACCTCTTAAGCCCACTGTCCCCATTTGAGATCGGCTTTTGTTTTCAGTGAAGGAAAATATTTTCATTAGGTTTTCTTTATAATAATATTAATTTCTACCAATAAATAAAGAAAATTTGGTATTTCTACTGCAACATTATATGTCCAAATATAATGTTGCAGTAGAAATACCAAATTTTCTTTATTAATTGGTAGAAATAAATGGATTATTACTACATTCTTATGGGTGGTAACATGATGTTATATAAGCAAAGAGGCATTTAAAAGAAAAAAAGGCAATTGGATGCAAAAAAAATCGTATTATACGTATATATTGAAAACGAAATAGTAGTTAAGACATTTTCATTAAATTAACTGCATAATTATAGTACTATATTTTATCGAATCGATCTTAATACCTTGTACCCATTAGGTATTTAATTAGTTGTATCATTCGCAAAGTAGTTGAATATAATATATTTAAGGAATATATTTATCCGTATTTTAAATTTCATACTCATCTAACATCTGTTTTTGAAGTGAATACTTTTTTAGGCGCGTTGAGAACTTTTTGGGTGAACAAAAATCATGGAACTCGCGTCATCGTCACCAAACCCTTTCCATGAGCTATATATTTACTGTGTATATATGTGTACTTTTTGCGTGAACAAAAAGCGTGAAATCGTTTTGAAATGAAAACTTCTTTAGGTACGTTTGTGCAATTTTGCTATGGAGAAAAGGCACAAAACTCGTGACCGTCACGCTAATAATACATATATAGATCCACTAGAGGGCGCTAATCTAAACATTGAGTTCTGTCAGCTCCTTATTAATTAATGTCACCAACCTGCTAATGTGATGTTTTAAGTTAGTCGTTTCGTTTAAGTTTTCACTTCTGTCGGCAGTCCCATGACTGCCTATTTTTTTTAATACCGATGAGAGCCTCATGTCTATGCAAGCTAGTTTGTCTCTTTTGTGTGGCTTTAAAAATATAGAGAGCCTATAGAAGTATAATTTATTTTATAACCTAACTGTTGCCTGGTTCATATAGACCGCAAAACGTCTAATACCGCGTTCCTATAATCAAGAAACGAATCGTTTTGCTTACGGACGTTAAAATTTTTGTTGCAAATTGAACGAAATTTTACCGTCCGTAAGAAAAACGAATCGTTTATTGATTATAGGAACGCAGCATTAATCATCATACAACAACTTATTCTAAACAAGTGACGCTAATGAGAAAATACATATTACACACTTGGATTTTTTTCTCTTCCGCGCTAAGTGTATTCTATAATACTATTATATGAAACACTTGCTAATATAATAATATAATAAATACTTAAAAAAATGCATTTAGTTGAATATCATCGCTACACAAAAGTGTTTATCATGAAACATTAAGGATCCCGGAACACAATGCATCGGCATATAGCGGAACATGTAAAAATGTGGGAACAATAGGTCATACCTAATGCATACGGCCTTGTCTCAGACTTCTTGTCTTCAGTGAGAACATATTGTTTTATGCGAATATAACTATTGTAAAGAACTTAGCAAAGTCTAGTATGTACTTAGTTATTTAAAATAGTAATAGGCTGATATTAATATAGGTACATGCATTCGGTAGGGGAAAGCGCTGTTCGTGTGGTGTATTCAAAGTGTTAATCAACGCGCGCTTGTCTTTTGTTCTCTGATTTTAAAACATATGCCATAAACTGCAGTGTGCTGATTACCTGCTGTTTGTAAGTTGGATTTCTCTTCGTCAGTTTGTATTGAGCTGTAAATTTAAATTCTTGTTTTTAGTAGTAGTAAGTAATAACTGTGGCTAATTACTACATATTATAAAACAAAGTCCCCCGTCGTGTCTGTCTGTTTATTCGCAATAAACTGAAAAGCTACGGATTTTCATGCGGTTTTCAGTAATAGACAGAGTGGTTCATGAGGAAGGTTTAGGTGTATAATTTGTTAAGATTTTGTGTAAATTGATTGAATTATTTTTGAAGATTTCTCATGTCAGATGTTTGTAAATAATTTAGAAAAACTAAAACATAACGCTTTAATGGCGAACCGAATTAAAAAGTAATAAAGAGTTGCACTTTCTACCTCCCAGGTTTATCATCAGACCTTCGTTACATAGCCCAATCTGTTTAGCTTTTCAAAACGAATCTAATGAGCCTGAACACGAGGGGTTTACTAGAAGCCACTTAAGAGTGCCACTGTCAAGCTCCTGGCTCCATGATCAGATCAGATCCAAGATGCCAAATTATAGTATTCTCATCCAAAAATATTTAATTTCAATACGATACAATTTGAAGTAGGTTAAAACTAACTTCCAAGATTAGTTTATATAGTTAGTCAGTTACAAGTGAAGCTAATAAAAACATGATAACAATAGTAATGCATTTTTAAATCCTGAGTGAATATAATTACATTCTCTATAACAAAATTGCGTGACTCGGTGGGAATAGTAAACAGTTAGTTTTCCTGACGAAACACACTGTGACACAATGCAACTGTTTATTCCCATTGATACTCTGATACTCGTTGGGACGAAAAGTTGCAGTGAGTAAAAGTGCAGCATGTAAACATAGTTATAAGAACAAAAACCGCCTGATTTGTAAGCGATTCCGGGTCTCTCACAACACCAGCGGTATTACTTGCGGTTGCTAAATTTGGGATACGGAATAGGATAGGACAGATTTGGCAAAGTACTTTCTAAGAGACCTATTTTATAAAAAATTATGTGTATTATACCTACCACCTATTATATGTAAAATATATAATATACATTTTACGTATGAAAACCCTCTCGGGTGCTACCTTACCGAGCATTCGGCGAGGTGATAATGTCAGAATCGAACCTACTAAAATCACACGGTGTTCTGTCACGGATATCTATAGCCGGGTTTCATGTATAACCCAAAAAGAAACTCCCTGGAACTCCAACAGACTTGATTATCTGTCCATTCAACATACATTCAATTTAGAAAAATGTGCACGAAACATCACGGTCGCGCCACCGTCTCGGGCATATTTACATCTATTATATTAGCCTACCCGGCCCTTCAGGCCAGCGCTCATAGAGGCCATAGGTGCTCTACACGACCTAGTGCGTCTTTCGCAGTACGGGAGAGTGCTAGTCCTCTCCGGTTCCCTTTCTGCTGCCTCTTTGGGTTACATCACCTCATCGGAAAATAAATGAGCCGGATGAACGCGCTCTCGCTACGTACCATAGCTAGCACCATGGTCTCTAACGAGAGGCTATCCATGCGTGTAGCTGTCCCGCGATCGTCGCGCTGCTGGAGCCACGCTGAACACTCCACTAGGATATGGTGGACAGTGTCCTTAGGAAGGCACGCAGGCTTTGGCTATGCGATACAGGTACGTCCTGAAGCAGCCGTACCCACTAAGCACCTGCGTCAGCCAGTAAGAGAGGCTGACATGACGACTCTCTAGCTATTCCTCCATGATGGGCCTTACCGCCAGAATTGCGGCGTGCAGTTCTTAAGAGACTTTTGGCGGTTTTGCAGGTAAACTTTTATGTTCTGTAGGGTAAAGATGCTTTTAAACGATTTTTATAACTACAGTGAAAATATTTTTCCGCTTTTAGTTTCTTGTCTTGTCTTCTTGAAAAGGTTTAAAAAAATACTGGGTATTATCACTCACCGTGGTCTCATCAAAGAGTTTGTAAAGTAATTTTAATTGAATTTGTAAAGTAAAAGTTTAAATAGAATCCGTATCATGACGATCCTGCACAACTCTATAATTTAATGGTATCACAGAAAACCTTTAGTGGAGTAAAAAACTATTTTCAGTGGTTCCACAGTAAATGGAACTACGGTTAAATGACTTTTTTCCATCGTCCCATCAGTGGAACGTTCCATGGAACTACGGAAAAAAAGGGCAAATAACGTCAAATTTCAGTACTGAAGTGTACTTGAAGTTAAATATCAGTAAGTAACACGTAACAATAACATGTTATGCATTTCCTAAAATCTTGACGCGTAAAAGAAGTAACACCCTTACGATTTACGTGTCGATTGTGAGTTAATCTGATAAGAGGTTGATGAAAGGAAATACCACCTCTATTTGATAACTCGTTATAGTCAGCACAATGTTACAAAAGAATATTTAACTATTTTGTGGAATACTTATAGCTAGCAATTTTTGGAATAATAAGCTCACTTAAAAAGATAGACGGTAAAAATGTTTAAGCGTATGATGTTTTTCCTCATAAATACGTTGTTGTTGCGTTGCGTGTGCTGTATTTTCGATTCAAGTAACAAAAGGAAAGGCAAGTGTAAATAGATAAAAATAAATAAAGTTAGGTGAGTAAAAAACTCAGGTGACGTTTCAAAGGACGATGCAAGGACCTTTGAGTAAGAACTGAAAGCCATGAAGTTTTAGTTTGAAACGTGTTTTTGATATAATCATAGAATAAATCACATGTACAGAAGTATTAGTCGTTTGATACAAGTTGAGAGCATACCACTCAGCATTTATAAGGGTTCCGTTCCTCAAAAGGAACCTTTATAAGATCACTTTGTTGTCCATCCGTCTGTTTGTCTGTACAACTTTTCTAAATGATGAACAAATGAACCTTATAAATTGATGATGAAGCCAGGAGGTAGGTACATACATATACATGTGTGGCACTCTTATTTACTTTTTAATTCGGTTCACCGGTGACGTAAATAGTAGTTATTACCATGGCTATCACAAAAATAAATATAGTCTTTTTTATACAACCCATTAAGTGTGGTACTCTTTTTGTGACACGATGGGATTATTTTCCTAACGAGTAACACTGTTACACGTTACTGAATGGTAATAATTCCAGTATTGTGGTTCAAAGTAAATGTCAATACCTATACTGTAGATAAACAAGCTGAAAGTTCAGCGTTCACCTAAAACTAAATAATTGCTATGTATTGTTAACAAAATGCAGTGTTATGTCGATCCGTGTCCCGTTTAGATGTATAATTTATTATGGTTTTGTATAAATTTACTGAAATATGACGACGATTGTTGAAGATGTGGAATGCGCCGCGTGAACCAATAGAGTTGTATGGTAAAAAACACTGTATACGGTATAGGGAAGCATTTCCTCATAATAATATCTATTACAATATAGCACAGCTATATGTCTATTTTCTAAAATTAACTCACAATAACGAAAAATGTAGGCGTATATGCTCTACGAAGTGCGAAGTCGGGGCGAGTTACTAGTACATATATTACACTAGCAGCGCCCCGCGGTTTCATCCGCGTAAGTCCCGATCCCATGGGAATATCGGGATAAAAAGTAGCCTAAGCGTTAATCCAGGTCTCCAGCTATCTACATACCAAGTTTCATCGCAATCGGTTCAGTGGTATTTGCGTGAAAGAGTAACAAACATCCATCCATCCATTTAAACTTTCACATTTATTATATTAGTGGGATGGACACATCAAGCCCAGTGCAAATATTATTCATGTACACAAATATTTGTACTGATCGGGCATCAAATCCGCTACCTCCGACGTGCTAGTCGAGTGTACCACTGCCATACCACGTTGTTCGCCAATTAACCTCAACAATTAAGCTGGTACATTAATGATCCGATATGAAGTTAAAAGCATGGAATTTGGTCTTTGAATTTGTTCTTCTTTGCTTTAGTTAAAGTGATTTATAAGCATTACGTGGGAACCGTTTGAATTTCGGGATAAAAAGTAGCCTATATGTTAATCCAGGTTTCCAGCTATCTACATACCAAGTTTCATTACAATCGGTTCAGTAGTTTTGGCGTGAAGGAGTAACAAACATCCATCCATCCATCCATCTATCCATTCAAACTTTCACATTTATAATATTGGTGGGATGGTGGGATTATTAGATATGACGTATTGATCCTTACGAGCGAAAGGTACTTCACCATTAAGACAATTTTATGAAGATAAACTTTGCCCTTTATATCTTGTTATTTACACGCACGTTTATAAGAAATAATGGAAAATTAAAATAATTCTTTAGTTCCTTTAGTCAGCATGAATCAGCTAAATGAGATTATTGCATAATATAGCAAAATTATTTTGGTCTAGTCACTTGAAGTGCGCCAGATTGCGATAGAGCGATAAATATTGCGGATCTCCGCATAATGGTGACACATAATCGAACTGTTTGTGGCTCTTATTACTGCTTTGCTCAAGTTAAGGTAGATTCTACTAATCTCTAGGGAAAAGATCGTGTATGCAAAATTTCATAATGGTTTATCATGGTCACATGCGTAGTTGAGGTGTAAAAGCGTAACTGATTAACTCACATTCTCATTTGTAATATTAGAAGGTAGATATTAGGATTAGGATTATTTATTGTTAATATTCATACAATGTGTTAAAAAGATTTTGTAGTACCTATAACACAATTGTTGGTCTTGATTTCATTCAATTAGCACTCCTTCATTCGTATAGAATGATTCAGCATGTTATCTAATTGTCCATTTAGGTTGCATAAGTGTTATTATTGCCAATATATTTGCACACTAAAATCATGTTATGTGGCCGGTTTTCCATATTGTATTAGAAACCAGCTGTGCCCCGCGGGTTCAAACGCGTATAATTTAAAATTAACAGAAATCACTGATTGGTGGTTTATAAAACTTCAGCATTGACAATATTTTAGTAACATTCTCTTGGCATAGAGGCGGTCACAGTTCGTGTCTTCTGGCCAATGCTCGTTTCTCGCCGGTCGGCCACGGTTTTCAGTCACCTGCCCGCCCGTTACCCTAGCAGAAGCAGGCCTGAGATCGTTTCGCGATGTGCTATGCGCACGCCTCTTTTGCCCGAAAGGAGGCCAAGGCATCTCGCACCTCCGGTGTAGCTGCTTACCGTTTAAGAGCCGGCTAATTTGAGCTCAGTTCTCGGGAACATTTTTCCTATGATATACCAGAGTCTCTTGCAATACTCGTTTTGTATCGGAACACCGTGTGGATTTAGTCGGTTTAATTCCGACATACCACTTCACCGCCAAGCTATGCGTGTAAATAACAAGCTATAAAGGGCAAAGTTTATCTTCATAAATTTGTCTTGATGGTGAAGTATCTATCTTTCGCTCGTAAGGATGAATATGTCATCCCTAATAATAATGCTTATAAATTACTTATTATTTTTTAATAATCTTTTGTCACAAAATACCTTATTGTGGCTTATGTACCTATTAAGAGGTAGGCATATGGTATATTGGAATATTTCTTGATATACGTAGCCATTATTTTTGTAGACCACTGGATTTACGGATTTTATTGGAGTACGCGGCGGATAAAGCAGCTCAGGAGTACTTTTTCTTTTTTTTATATTCCAGGGGGCAAACGAACAGACGGGTCATCTGATGGTAAGTGACTACCGTCGCCCATGGACACCTGCAACTCAAGAGTCACAAGTGTGTTGCCGGCCTTTGAGATAGGAGTACGCTCTTTTCTTGAAGGTTTGAAGGTCGTATCGGTCCGGAAATACCGCAGACGACAATTTGTTCCGCAACCGCACAGTGGTGGATTGCCAATTATTCAGGTGATGGGGATAGTTTGTCGCGTTGAACGATGGCGAAACTTTGCGGCCGGAATAAGTCCGAACAATTCCTCGGAGCACTCCCCATGATACATGCGATAGAGAATGCAGAGTGAAGCTACATCTCTACGCAACGCCAAGGGGTCAAGCCGATCTGAAATATCCTGGCAATCGATTATTCGAGTCGCTCTCCGTTGAATGTGGTCAAGAGGGAGAAGCTGGTATTAGAGTGCTCCTGCATAGATATGAGAACAGTATTCCATATGTGGCCGAACTTGCGCCTTATAAAGTTCCTTTCTTCCGACTTACTTAACAAAAATTAATATTTAAGGTTAACTGAGAGTTTAACAGTTTTATTTGGCCTTCGCAAATGTCTGAATGCGGTGGCATATTGTGTGATGAGCATTGTCATTTGTTCTGTATTTGGGTGTGATTTGTCTATAATATGTATGTATTTAGTAATATGTAAGTATGTTTATCAGCAGTCTGGTTACCATAGTACAGGCTCTGCCTAGTTTGGGATCAGACGCCTGTGCGTGAGGTGTGTAAAGTTATTATTATTATTTTTATTACTTATCTAGTCTACTGGATGTCGTAACCAACCTGAATGCCTACATGGCATTTGCGCAGTTTGAGTTATGTAGACTTGGATCCTTCAGTGTGTTTTATCTTAAGGCTAGTCGTAGGAAATGCCGGTACAATCTAGCTTTAAAAACAAAATCGACCTGTAAAAGTTTCTGAAAATATAATTTAATTTTTACCGCCTTAGTCTATGTGTTAACCCAGGTTTCCAGCTATCTACATACCAAGTTTCATCGCAATCAGTTCAGTAGTTTTTGCGTGAAAGAGTAACAAACATCCATACATCCACACATCCATACATCCTCACAAACTTTCACGTTTATAATATAAGTAGGATGAGTTTATTTATACTTAATAGTGTAAAGGTTAGTGTTAATATTTATCTGACAGAGAGGTCAATGAGTGAGACTTCCGTACGTAAGCACTATTATCTATTATATGATTGCGGTCAACTCTGTGCGGTTTCTTTTCGATATAAACCTTTAAAACTCGGTTACCTTACTTGCTAAGGGTGTCTTCACTCCTACATTCCTCAATTAGTTATATTAGGTAAGTTACAGGAATAGAACCAAAATTATTCCTTTTTTACGATAATATCTACCTAATCAGAAAGATAAGTTGGTGATATACTTTATTAAACAACTATGTAATACTAGCAGCACCCCGCGGTTTCACCCGTGTAAGTCCCGATCCCGTGAGAATATTGCGATAGTACGTAGCCTATATGTTAATCCAGGTCTCCAGCTATCTACCTACCAAGTTTCATCGCAATCGGTTCAGTAGTTTTGGTGTGAAAGAGTAACAAACATCCATCCATCCATCCATCTATCCATCCAAACTTTCACATTTATAATATTAGTAGGATTTTTGTGGGGTCTATAATCTCCTCTTGGATTAAATCTACGATGATTATAAGCAGATTTTCGGGATGGCTCGCGTCTTCTGTTAAATAACAAAAGAGGAAATCACTCACTTGAAAATCATTCGAACACACTTGAAAAGCCATATATCCTAAGTTCTGAACTCTCAAATTATTGAGTCTGAGATCAGATATCATTTTCTGACGAATTACACGATCTAAAAACTCACAGTCTCACAGACAATAACCTACTAAGGAGGACAATATACTTTGATTACATACCTGTCTAGATGACACATTAGACCGTATAGAAAGGCGCGGGCGCTATTAAAGTCTAATATTGGTTTAGTATAAATTTGGTATGACAAAAGCACAAGCAATGCGAAGCCAAGTCAAGAAAAAAAAAGTAGGCAGACTCGCATGCCACCGACGTCAGTGTCATTTGAACCACTAAGCAGCGACGTGCTTAAGAAAAACAAGTAATCATGTGCTATTAAATTATGTCGCTAAATTATGATTGTTATGTTGGAAAACATTATAACAACACAAAGATTACTTTTCATTCGAAAATTGATTTTATTTACCATTATTTTCTGGTAAAATATGATTCTTTATTACAATATGTTGTTGATATATCAGATTATCTGGATGTTATTGTCAGTTTATTGCGGGGTAATTTTACAAAAACTATAATGTAATCGTAAAACGATGATGATATATTCCTGTTTCATATCATTAAAAAAATGCTTATCGCTGAAGAAACTAATACCTTACCCTACTAAATGTAAGATTTTTTGGGTTTTGAATTCCGAGCTGGCAAATCAATGAAACGAGGTTACGCAACGGACAAGCAATGAGGATAAAGAGAAGAACATTTTTCCGCTTCTGATTTGTATTGTACAAAAAAAAAAGGTTGCGTAAAGCAGTGGTGTTAGTATGCATGTCTGTCGGTTCCTTCCTACCTTAATGTTATCCTATTACTCTTAATAAGGTACCATCTGGGTACGTATCCCTAAAAAAGGTTGTGCAAGTAAAATAAAAACACATTAAGATCAATTTGTTCTTAAACTAAATTGATCATTGGTATAAATGTAAAATTATATTAAGTCAAAAACGACACAATTGATTTATTTTGATCATCTTTTAATCATAGTAATATGACTATTAATGTTCATAATACTGACAATTATTATTTATATATTATAAATGGCCGATAGAAAGCTACGTTATATCTTCGAGTCACCGATCCCACAATCCCTAAAAACCAGGGCATTCAATCAGTGCGTCTTACCCGTAATGACATACGGAGCCGAACCGTGGGCACTGACCGTTGGACTGGTCAACAAGTTTAAAGTCGCGGAGTGTGCGATGCTCGGTGTTAGAGAAACACCGAGCATCGCACACTGAGCGATGAAATGATTCAATAAAATTCGAAGTGAAGTTATTCGGCAGAGAACTGGAGTAACCGACATCGCACAGAGAATCAGTATGCTGAAGTGGAAGTGGTCCGGTCATGTCTCAAGGCGGACAGAATATGGTCACTGGAGCGGACATGATTGTGCTAAAGTGGAGACCGCGATTAGGCAAACGTAGTGTAGAGCGCTCTGCGGCACGATAGACCGACGACTTGAAGAAGGTGGCTGGCAGTGGATGGATGCGGATTACCCAAGACCGGGATAGTTGGTGCTCCTTGGGAAGCCTTCGTCCAGCAATGGACGGTGATAAGCTGTTGATGATAAAAAAAGCCGGACAAGTGCGAGTCTGACTCGCGCACCGAGGTTAGCAAACAAACTTCTATGCAGTTAGTGTACGTCCATTTGGGGAATCAATTCTCGAAGAGGTTTGCCTGTTTTTTCTGAAAAACAAACTTAACTTTGCAGTCCTAAAAACCTCTCCCACACATCGATGATTTCGGATTTTTTTCCTTTACTTGTGCTTTTAGACCTTGCTTCTTTCCAAATTTCATGATTCTAGCTCATTGTTCAAATTTGGTCAAATCTAAGGCTTAAATGGCCGTATCTTTTGATTTCGTTGCCTTAGAAATTTATTTTTTACAGCTCCGAGGAACGGTAGACAAGGATTTGGTATTCATTTCAACTTGATACCTACCTACCTACCTACTAGCTCCTGAGAAAAAAAGTCTAGACAGACAGACAGACAGACGGATAACAAGGTGCTCCTATAAGGGTTCCTTTTTTTCCTTTGAGGAACGGAACCCTAAAAATTACATTATCGTAATTGAACTCAATAGTTCATTTTTACTAATTTACGTTGACATCTTTTTAAAACAGAATCGTTTGTTTATAAATATATTTTTTAATAAATCATTTATATTTTAATCATCATTTTATAAACCCTTCATATCCTTATATAACTGACTTCTGTTGTTGTGTACTCTAAATTATTGCCTGACTTTCTGGTTAGGATTAGTCAGGAAATAATTTAGAGTAGGCATCACTTGTAGGCAGACAGTTTGTGTACAATATAACTACACGTGCGTACCCTCGCACACTGAGGAATTTGAGACTGTTTTAAGCGTAACATTTGTTTGGATTACTCTATCTAGACAAGCATATTATTATAACCAAATATAATATAATGACAAATACAATATTTGACGTGGGAGAGCCATGCTTCGGCACGTATGGGTCGGCTCGACTCCGCTCGATACCACGGCCTTACAGAAAACCAGCAGTGAAACAATACTTGCATTGCTTTTCACCGTGTGAGTGAGGTTACCGGAGGTCCGAACCCTTCCCCTATTCCCGTCCTTCCCCTCTTGTCCTACTCCCACCTTAAAGGGCGGCAACGCACTTGTGGCTCTTGAGTTACAGGTGCCCATGGGCGGCGTTAGTCATTTCCCATCAGGTGACCCGTCTGCTCGTTTGCCCTCTATACCATAAAAAACTAAAAACAAGACCAACAAACAAAGTGGGTACAACAAGGTCTTACAATTGACGTCGAAGTAGCCTACATTATTCGACGTCAACTGTTTATTTACTCTCGTAGAGGCACATCGCTTTACGCATCAAAAACAAACACTTACCAATTTATAAAATTAATTCAAGTACTTTTAACATCTTGGAAACTATCTTCACATATCGAAACTTGAACTAGTGCGATATTAGTACAAGGTTGTAATAACACTATTTATGTAATATTCCACCACACCCAAATACATTCACTTTTCATTGCAAAATGTTTAATAGTATATATTTAAGTTATACGGGTATATTTTAATTATAGGAACATAAAGCATCTTGTCGCAACCTTTTTATTACATAAAAGTTTAAAAATGTATATTATTTTGTGAGGTGTTAAGGTCAAAGTAACTCTGTAGGGTTCAAGATTTCTAATTCCTAACCCTCTAGGGGAGGATGATTACTGCTTTTGTAAATCAGGTATTTGAGGTCAGTAAGTTGAATAGTATGGTATAGGGGGCAAACGAGCAGACGGGTCACCTGATGGTATGACTACCGCCGCCCATGAGCACCTGCAACTCAAAAGTCACAAGTGCGTTGCCGGCCTTTGAGGTGGGAGTAGGGGGGAATAAGGAACGAGGAAGGAAGAGAGGAAGAGGGAAGGGTTAGGGCCTCCGGTAATCTCACTCACTCGGCGAATAGCAATGCCAGTATTGCTTCACTGCTGGTTTTCTGTGAGGCCGTGGTATCACTCCGGTCGAGGCGGCCGATACGTGGCGAAGCATGGCATGCATGGCATCTCCCACAGCAATTGATTTAAACTGCCCTCTTTTTAGGGTTCCGTACCTCGAAAGGAAAAAACGGAACCCTTATAGGATCACTTTGTCGTCCGTCCGTCCGTGGGTCTGTCTGTCTGTCAAGACCCTTTTTCTCAGGAATGCGTGGAGGTATCAAGCTGGAATTTATATCAAATACTCAAGTCTACTGTCCCTTAGAGCTGTGAAAAAATCAAACTTCTAAGCCAACGCAATCAAAAGATACAGCCGTTTATGCCGTAAATTTCCGCAAATTTTCGACACTCGCAAGGGAATCAAAACCTACAGGGTATTTCCCGTGAACTCAGACAATTGAAATTTGGTACGATGCAACGTCTTATAGCAAAGATAAAGGAAAAATTGCGAAAACCGTATATTTTTAGTTACATCATATAATAAAAATATTTTACGGAACCATCGGTGCGCGAGTCCGACTCGCACTTGGCCGGTTGTTTAGCCTAGTCGCCCTTTTCTGTAAATAGAAATAGATACTAAGAAGTAAGAATAGTTAAGTTGTAAGTCATTTACCTTTTAATATTCCAAAAAAATGAGGAAGTCCTCAATTCGACTTAAGTGTTTTGTTGGTAATATTTTCGGTTGGTCAAACATTTTTTAAATTAATTCTTACTTTAAGTGTGGCATAATAGTTTCATAGTTTGCCTTAAGCATAATATTGAACTCGGTTGTACAACCCACTAATATTATAAATGTGAAAGTTTGGGTGGATGGATGTTTGTTACTCTCTCACGTTACAACTACTGAACCGATTGCGATGAAACTTGGTATGTAGATAGCTAGAGACCTGAATTAACATATAGGCCACTTTTTATCTCGATGTTCAAACGGGGTCGGGACTTACGCGGGTGAAACCGCGGGGTGCTGCTAGTTCCTAAATATATTACAAATACTTGACTGACTTGTATTAATTTACCAACGAGTAGTATGTGTGGCCATAGTGTACGAATAAACACTATTGAATGATTTAAGAAAAAGCTATATGTGAATACGTAAAAACCAACATACTAATTACATAAAAGAAAATTATGTAAGTATTTACAAGACACAGTAGACGTCACAAAATTCTTTCGCATCGCAAAATAACTCGGTAGCGCCATCACGTTATGTCTATATATCTAATGAATTAATCCTCAGAAAGCTGATAAAATTGCTAGGTTTAATTCTAATTGAATTCATTTTAATAGTTACTACTATGTTTTTTTGTCAATAAAAGTCAGCCTGCTCCCGAGAAGCGACCAAACCTTAAAAATAATCATCATTTGTCTATTCTGTAAAAAAATATAGATCCATAAAAATATAAACACTCGTGAATTCAAAATCTGTTATTATTTGTTTTTGTTGGTTGAAATCCGATTCGTACTTGAAAATTCGTATCGTATCGTTAAAATTGCTGTGCGTTCTACCGGAAAAATAATTGTGAACGTTCCACAGGTTTTCGCCAAATATATCGAATGCAGAATGATTAAATAAAAGCTATTAATACAGGAATGGAAGGAATGAATGTTTTATTTGGACTAACTGGCTAATAGGGTTTATATGTAGTAGTATGGTCTGTATTGTAGTAACTAAAGCTACACGGAATACCATACTATCCTCATTACGTAAGATGTTAATGTAAGATACAGAAATTACTGCAACAAAATCCCCAAAAAAGTTAAAAGACAGTTTGGCGCCGAAGAGTTGACTAGAGCTGGACGGAACACCAAACTTTTATGGCAAACTATTAAGCGTGTCACGTATACCCACAACACTATCCAGATTCCTACAGAACTATTTTCTTCTTCCACATCCCCTCTTCAATCTGTTAATGAAATTAATGAATATTTTGTTAATATCGGTGAGAATCTTGCTGATCGCATAACAAACACACAAGGCTCACACGCCCACAAGCACAGCACATACACCAACTCACCCTTAAATTCTTACCACATTAATACATGCCCTATAAGCAGCCACCGTCTACAGATTAGTTCTTATTTTTTATTATTATTTTTTTATTGTTTTTATTTTTTATTATTATTATTTAATTATTTATTTTTTTAAGTTTTGCAAAAAAAGTCTAACAGCATACAATGAATCGTCTGTGGGAATTGATGGCTCCTGTCCTTAATACAGGCTACGTAAGTAGCTGCTGTTAGGCCTGTTCCCGGATCCCTCCTACTTAAGGCGCTGTACGGCACACCGTGTGATTTTAGTCGGTTCGATTCGGACACACCGCCCCACCGAAATTCCCGGTGGGGTGACGGCCCGAGCGGGTTTCCAAACGCACAAAAAAAAGGCTACTGACGTAGCCTAGCTAAGACATCAGTTCAATATTGTTACTCAATGATTGTTGTTGTTACTCAATGCTGTATTTTTGTCAATATTTCAACAAAAAACGAAAAACTGTGAAATGTGAAATAATATTAAATATACTTACGTAATGAAAAAGTAAAATTTAACATACCTACACACAAAAAGAAAAATATTTTATAAAATTACAAGGTAGAACTCATGTTGGTGCCACCACACCGCATCAAATACTTTCTCCTATGTCAAATCTATAAGACGTCCTAGCAGACCTTAAGATCGACCCCTTTGTCATATTTCACTGTCTCAAAACACCGCACCATCTCGGGTCCTCTATCGTTAATGCAGAGCAGTTGTGAACAATTTTTATTTTTCATTTCCTCAAAAAACACACTTTTCTCTAGTCCAACCGACATCTTCCAGTTTATTTGCTTTACCTAAATCTCGCTCTCTCTCCCTGTACTTCTTTCTAAAAAAAAGATTCCACAGAAAAACAAACACCTTCAGATAATTTGCCTGTTTAAATGGCCTCGTTAAAAATAAATAAAAAAGGCTATCAAACTATTATGATCACAATTGCATAAGCATAACTAGCATCATTAGAAAAAAATAACACAAAAAAACTGTTTCAATTGAAGCAATGAGTAATATATCTTGTTTAAATCGTCGTACGTACTATAAGCTAAGCGATAAATTAGCGATATTAAATAGGCGTTGATAAACATATTTTTTTATAAACTATTTATTGCAAAATAATATCGACACTGCCATAATATAAGTTATATCTGCATCCAACTTATCTTATTTTAAATTAATTTCAAGTCGGACATGAAAACGTACCTGGGTCATTGTCAAATTTTGCGCAGGTAAACTAGTCCCAAAACATGTTTACCTTATTGTTATAATAAGTTTAACAACTACTACAAAATGTTACATCAAACACAAATTTAATCAAAATTTCTAAACATTGTATTAATAAAATAAAGGCATAATTTAATTTTTTTTCAGTTTTTTTTAAGTAACATAGTGGTCAGCTCTGGTAACAGAAGGGTTTTCCTTATAAATTCTACCTGTCCCGAGTAGCACTTTGTTATCTATAACAAGTCATATAGTACTAGTCATTTTTTTTTTATTTTCTTATATATAAACCTACTTAAAATAAATTATTACAAATTACTTATTAAAGATTTAAAAATAAATGTTTAAAAACTGCTCAGTAATAAAATGTATTTAAAAA
This sequence comes from Euplagia quadripunctaria, assembly GCA_963859945.1. Taxonomy (NCBI): domain Eukaryota; kingdom Metazoa; phylum Arthropoda; class Insecta; order Lepidoptera; family Erebidae; genus Euplagia; species Euplagia quadripunctaria. Next base: position 4,416,335 of record OY982559.1, read on the forward strand.
ACAAAGTCAAAACTTTGTGCCATGCATTATTTAAATCGTCTGGAATACTATGTTACTAAGTTAATCACAACTTATAACGGAGATATTGTTGATTTCAATTGTCCATTAGCTTGAGACACTTATCTGCATTTATTGCGACCGCTCGCTGGGCACGGAAAAGGGGCACATCACTTCTCAGTTGACCACTAGTTGTTGAAAGTGCTGCGTATTTTTATTGTGCGTCCACTTTATTACCTACCTAGTCACGTAATTAATTCAATATCTTTACCATTGTTTTATATTCAGTTTGTTGTCTAAAGAGTAAATAACTTTAATAAAAAAAAATATTTCACTTTATTCTTTATTTTATGGTTTATGTCTTATACAATGTAAAATTTACAACTCTGTTGCTAGCTTGGTAACAGAGTTGTATAAGCGTCTATTTTTTACCTTTGGTCAAAGTTCTATGCCTCGATATATATATATATATATATATATATATATATATATATATATATATATATATATATATATAATAATCTTAAAAACGTTATTAAAGGATTTGTATGTTTATGCTCTCAGGATGCTTCTCACCCGAGCTGAAAAGTAGCAAATGTACCGAGAAAAAAATCAGCACCTACTGAAAAACAAAATTTAAGTACCAATTTTTCAAACGTGATGACGTATCAAGAGCGACTGCCGGAAAAAAATATTTTTCTAAAAAAATTTAAAGTACAGAAGCGATACTTACTTGACAGAATGAAGAACCTTTATATTTATTTTAAACGAGAAAATCGTACCTTGAAACGTAGTTATAATAATAATAACTCGACACATCTCACATACGGCTGTTTGGTCCCAAACTAGGTAGACCCTGTACTATGATAACCAGACTATTGATAAACATACTTAAATATTTCTAAATACATACACATTATAGATAAATTACACCCAGACACAGAGCAAATGATCATGCTCATTACACAATTATTAGTCCTGGGTGGGAATCGAACCCATGAATCCTGACTGCTGAGCCAGAGGGCTTAGCAGTCAGGATCACTACCCACTAGACCATCAGGCCTGTCACAAAACTTTTACGCGATAGACCATTTTATGTTGTGGAAGATACTAAAAAAGAACAACAATGTTACTTTGTTACATCTCTGTTACTTTTTGTCCCTAAGATCAGAAGAGTATCTAAGGAATTTTAGAAAAAAATATCTATCACAACATTGCAATATGACAATATGTTGTTTTGTCAAATATTTATGTGGTGACATGTTATATTTAGCTATTAATACGTAGAGATTTGGTGGACTAGTGTAGAATTTAAGATTTGGTAAGATTCAAGTGGTACCAGAGTTGTTTAAAAGTATTAATTGTTGATTATTAAATTTAAAATAAGTTGTGATTCTTCATGTGATTATAAGATATAATACTGTTAATTAATATTAATGCCAAAATATTTACTACTGAATTGTTTAATTTTGTAATAAAAGGTAAAGTATAATGGTAACAGAGTTGCTTTTTCTTTACACCCTGACCCACTAAATTTGGAATAAATCTTAAACTATTTATAAAAGATTGCAGCCAATCATAAATCAAATATTTTTATAGGTACGGGCATAACGAAAATTAACATTTAAATGAATTTGCTTTTTAAAATTTTTTTCATTTTAAGTTACGTTTACCTGCGCAAAATTTGACAACGACCCACCTCTCATTTTGATGTACTTTATAGACGTATCCCGAACTTTTAATCCTGTAACCCTTGGATTGTTAAGAATAATATCGCAACTGTTACATATAAGTGCCCTTTGTAAACAACTTGACTTATGTCGGGAAACTTCCATGTATTATAATTCATATTAATGAAAGCTGTACAACCTCTTGCACTGGACTACTGTCTTAAATATTAATAAAGATACACAAATAACCGCAGGAATCTTGCGGCTAACCGCAGACATCTGGTCTCTAGTTTTGTTGGTTGAGAGAGATTTCAATTACTGTGAATTGGTTAGTCATGATCTATGTACATTACATTCTGGGATATTTCAAGTGCAATCTTGTTTATAAACATTGACATTCGTCGACTAAGAGGCAAGATCATCAAATCAATTTTAACTGTATAAAATATTTAAAAAAATCATGTTATTTCTTTCTTCTCTCTCCCATAAAATCGTTGAAGATACATGTATATGTTCACACCCGATTTCCGTCCGGGGTACGCAGAGACGGTAGAGGTCCATTTACGATTGATCTTGACATGAATTGGGCCCCTTCCACATTTTGTCAGACTTATCATACAGGCTCGTCTGTTGCGGAATTTTTTTACTGCCGATCGGGACAATATACATACGTCTTTCGGGGTCCACCTGTACCGACTCGCTCTGTACTAGGTAGACAGACCTGTATGACAGAAATAATAATGTGATTTTCATATATTATGTGAGGGGTCTGTGTACTCGTATGTGTATATGAGCGTGTGTGCATTTTACGTATGAGTGCCTGCGTGTCACCTTGTCACCTGATGGGAAGTGACTACCGCCGTCCATGGACACCTGCAACTCGAGAGTCACAATTGCGTTGCCGGCCTTTGAGGTGGGAGTACACTCTTTTCTTAAAGGTCCGGAAACACCGCAAGTGACAATTTGTTCCACAGATTGGATGTGCGAGGCTAAAACTTTCTGGAGAACCGCACATTATAGAATTACGAAGATAGTTCGTATTTCTATAGCAATAATTATCTTTTAAAAAAAGTATCATCTACTTTAATGCGCCTCAAAATACCCAAATCGTTTCAAGTGTACCTATAAAATTTGTAGAGTTCCTTCGATTTCTCCAGGATCCTGACCTGATGGCCATGGGACCACCTGGGAAGTATATCCTTTCAAACAAAAGAAGAATTTTCCAAATTGGTCCAGGCGTCTTTGAGTAATCGGTGAAAAAATATAAAAAAGTACAGTGGAACATAGAACCTTCTCCTTTTTTGAAGTCAAATAGTTTAATAAAGACTCATCAAAATATTTAGACTGTTTTCGAGTCATGTATATAAGATTATAGCTACATATTATAAAACCAAGTCCCCCGCCGCGTCTGTCTGTCTGTCTGTTCGTGATAAACTGAAAAACTACTGAATGGATTTTCATGCGGTTTTCACTAATAGACAGAGTGATTCATGAATAAGGTTTAGGTGTATGTATAATTTGTTAGGATTTTGTGTAAATTGATTAAAATATGTTGATGATTGTTGAAGATGTCTCTGCTACCCGTGCGAGGCCCTAGTAGGTGGGGCACATTACTAAAACAGCCCGGTCAAATTGCTTATTTTAATCGTTTTTTTTTACTCATAATGGGTATTTTTTTTTATTTTAATGGTTTAAACATTATGAATAATGCTATATCACTTTATATTAACCTATTGGATAGTGGTAATAAATCTTTAGTTCTAAGTGACTTTGGTTAGATTTCTATTCTTTACAGTAAACAGCAATAGAAATCTAATCTCCTATTCCGTGTACGTTTGTTACATAAGATAACGTGATGGCATTTATTACACGATTTATATTAGCTTAATTTGTAACTATCTATGTAAAGGAATCTTTCAACGTACCTAGTTTTCACTTTAAGACGTCTGATTAACTTGAAAATTTGCACACGTATCATGAATGATACTGAGCATCAGTTTCCTCATTTATACAACACCCCCAAGCTCAATAATTTAATGCATTAAGTATATAAGATAAAAGTACGCACTTAAAAGTCGTAGACATAGTGCAATCAATTTTATTAAAAAAAATTGAAATCCAAGTTAAGGCCGCCTTTATAGTTAAAGTAATCAGTGCATTTTTTACAATCAAATCAATTATTTTGTTAATAACTTTTTATTTTAATCTTAAAATCATATTTAAAAATATATTAGTTCGTTTCGTTTTTTTTACCTATAATATAGTAATTTAAAAAAAATCATGTACTCTGGCCAAGGCTGTACTGAACACCTAATTCCTGTAGTCCTGACACAGAATCATGTATTCTGTAGCGGTCTGTAGCTTAGATATCCATATATATAAAAATCAATGCCACTTTTCGTTGTAATTTTATAACTCAAGAACGGGCTCACCTATCCAAACCAAATGTTTAGGCTTTGTTCGGACTATTTAGTAGATGGTTTATGTGAAGTTTGACGAGGGACTTACGCGGGTGAAACCGCGGGGCGCAGCTAGTTACCTATAGATTTACATTTATTTTGGTTTTTAATTATAGTTGTCACTTAATTTTTGACGTGATAACCTCTTATAAATCGATGAACGCCGGCTGCACGCACGAAAAAGCATGACTCACTGTCACGTTCCGCCTGAGCCGAGCGTGCAAGCGAGAGCGTGGAACAAGCGATAGAGAAGCACGATCGACCTAAGCGTTCGGCTTGTGACTTGTTTTCTTATGACGCTATCACGTAAAATTATCGTCCGTAAACCGGATTTCATAGTTGGACAATCTATTCAGGTATAAAATAGTCAACACTACTTTTTTTTTGGATGAAAGGTACCGATCAAAGAAAAGCTGGATGGAATGCGTGAAAGACGGTATGGCAAGAAACTGACAGTGAACTGACGAATGATTGAGGAGAATGAAAGAAGAAAATATATTGCACCGACCTCAAATAAATTTGGGACAAAGGGCAAGAAGATGATCAAAGGTTAAAGGACTAGCCTGGTTGGTCTAGTGGTTAGTGATCCTGACTACTGAGCCAGAAGTCGTGGGTTCGATTTCCACCCAGGACAAAAATTGTGCGATGAGCATGATCATTTTGTTCCGTGTCTGGGTGTAATTTATCGATAACATGTACGTACTTAGTAATATATAAGTATGTTTATCAGCAGTCTGGTTACCATAGTTCAGGCTCTGCCTAGTCTGGGATCAGACAGCCGTGTGGGAGGTATCTTAAATTATTATTATATTATTTAAAAGTCCCGGTTCTGTACCTCTGACAATGTGTATGTAAAATTTCATGATGATCAGTTAAAAGCGTGAAGAAGCTTATCTTAGCATTTAACAATATTAGTTAGGATTTTACACACGTGTAGAAAACTCATGACATAGATTTCTGCTCTAATTGATCTGTCAAATGTAAAAGTACCTTCACTCAGCGGCGTAGCTACCGGAGGGCTAGACGGGGCAGTGCCCCGGGGCCCCTAGACTCAGGAGGCCCGTCGGACTCTGACTTACAAACTATAAATTGAACTAGTGAAAATTTCGCACACATTCGGAATATAAATAAACCAGATTTTTTAGAACCAGAAGTTATCAGGTTTGTACTAGAGTTGTAACTAAACCACTATTTATATAAAATTGCGTACTTGATAACTTGAATTTGGAGGACGAATCTAGATTACCACAAATCTGAAGTACGTCGAATTCGGAACACGAATACGGAATAAACGATTTTAAATAGTTTAGTTGGGGCCCTAGTTTATTTTTTGCCCCAGGGCCTTTGGTTACCTATCTACGCCACTGCCTTCACCGTACGCTAAACCTCGATTATCCAGAACTTCTAGCTTTCTAGCGTGCTGTTTACTGATGACTAAGATTACCAGAAGTCAATGGGGACGGAGGAGGCGGTGTAGAGTTGGCAGTCCCACATCCACGTACTTATACATGCAAAAAAAAGCAAAATTATTTTTTTTTATACCAAAAACCGAAAACTGGTAGCTTCTTTTAAGCTTGTAGTTTTATATAATTACGAGTGGATTATATTATTCCTGGAACCCTATCGCAGCACCATCTACCGGGTCTAATTGTAAATTTAAATGATTCTCGAATCCACCTGAAGACACACAAATAATTTCAATAAAATCGGTCATTATTCCTGTAACCCTATCGCAGCGCCATCTACCGAGTCCAATTATAAATCTAAACCATTCTCGAATCCACCTGAAGACACACAAAAAAATTCATTAAAATCCGTCCAGCCGTTTAGGAGGAGTTCAGGTACATACCCATGCACAGAAGAAATTTATATATAAAATATATATTATTTGTATATATAGATTGTATAAAGGATTTTTTGTTGGGTGCAGCTCATGAGACAGTACTTACGTGAGCAGGAGCTTAAACATTCCTTAATACTACGTCAATAGTACACAAGACGTTTTACTACATTCTTGGAAATACAAATAGTGTATGGTGTGGAAACTGTGCTCGAATAGTTTCACGTTATCTTAAGTAAGAAACGTGTAGGTTCGTAGAATAAATTATTAGATTGCCTTTGAGTTTTACACAGTAACATCTTCCTAACTGGGAAATTTATAATTTTATATTTACTGTATATATACGCTTCCGAAAACGAAGACAGACGTGACGTGATGAGTCAGAAAAAAAATCGATCCTGATGAAAAAAATTTTTTAGCCTTTTTCTCGCCCCTTCATATTAGTACAGCTAAATGTAAGGATAATGTCATAAAAAAATAAATCAAAAACAGCTGACACTCGGGTCAAAAGACGCGTGGGCGCAGGAGGCCGCGCTAGTTCGACGCCCACGCGTCCCTTGACCCGAGCGTCCTCCGTTTTTTCTATATAAGTATTATATACTTGTTTTTAGCACAAAGGTGACAAAAAAGCATACGGTCCGCCGAATTATTCGAAGTCTTCTTAGCCGATAGGCTTGCATTGGAGGCATTCGCAACTCATAAATTTTCAATCGACCGATGCTTGTACTAGGGCGCTACATAAGTTTTGTCGTACTTTGTAAAATATAATTTTTTTCGAAGTAGTCTCCACTGGCAATAATACAGGTATAGTACATGTAAACCAGGTGCCAAACAAAATGCTCCAGTATCCCTCTGGATCACAGCCGCATATCTCCTGAAAATCCCCATTGTTCAAAAACTTGTGTCCTTTCAGTTTTTCTTTACATACGGAAATAGAACAAAGTGGCATGGTGCTAAATCCGAACTATAAGGAGAGTGTTCCAGCAATTTGATTTAAGCTTGTTGCTATAGTTGTTGCAAAACTATGAACAGTTTTGCCAGCTCGATGTGCAGGGTCTTTATTTTGCCGCAAAAGCCAAGTACATTTAACCGTAGCCAGTATTCTCCTTTTCTTTACGGATCGGGACATTTTCACAGACGTCGGCGGTCGTTCATCTTGAAAAGCCCAGAATAATACAGTCAGGTTTCATCACATGTAACAATCGTTCACGTAGTTTGATCGGCCGTCTTCTTTTTTTAAGGTATCACGAGGCCAAGTCACACGTTGCTCCCTCAGTGCATCAGTTATCAATTGTGGCACCAAATATACAAAAAAAAAAATTATTAAAATCGGTCGAGCCGTTTCGGAGGAGGTCTACCACAAACACCGTGAACCGAGATTTTTATATATTAGAAGAAGATGTAATATTAAACCATTTATTGCAGAGGAGGTTACAATCCAAACATTGTTAATTATTAACATTTTTTTAACACTGCATTTTGCTCTAGCATCTTAAGTAATGTCCGCATGGTCTTTCTTCGAACTGTTTGCCAATTAATGTTGCACACTTTTTAATATATCAAAGACCATGTATTGGTTGTAAGAAAAAGTGTAACAGTAGTAGACAAAGTAATAAACTAATACATATTACAGAATCTAATAACTTTAAACGAGCAATTCTTATATAGCTATGTGTATTATGTACATATAAAAATATACTTATCGTGTATCTCAGAAACGGCTCCAACAGTTTGGACCACATTTTGTATTACATAAGGTTTTTGCTTTTTTAGTTTACCTATTGTCTTGGTGTATTTCCAGAATAATTATAGTTCAGTGAAACTAAAAAAAAACACTCTTCAATGGGAAACTGAATTAAAATTTAAATTAAAATGATGAATCCTGGCGAATCTAATCAGGATAATCGGATATTTTAATCGAATTATTGCATTGTCATCAGTCTTGGACAGGTGTGCAAAATTTGAATGAAATCTGGCCGTTTAAAGTGGGTCAAAATCGCGCCCTAAGGAGTCGGTTACAAACAAACATACAAGTGAAGCTAATATAAAGCGTGTAAAAAACGCGATTATGCGATTATGCCTAAAAAACGCCGAGCGAAGATTAATTGCCTAGGAACTAATTCTAAAATATAATAATAAAAACTATCGTGACTCTGGTAGGAACCACGCAACGCCAGGCGCATCCAGGTGTTGAAGAATGGATGTGACCATCCGTCCTGCAATGAGTTGCAAGTTGCAGGTTACTGTTGGAGTTGCCGCGCACCCGCCCATGCCGTATCGAGGAAGCCGCTCTTTTTCTTAATATTGCGGCAAAGCCTTCAACGTATTCTCAAACCTTATTCGTCTTTCCTTATGAGCTCTAGTAATTTTACTCACCAGAAAAAAAGGGATTAGTACTGGATATCTGTCGCCTTCCGTAAGCTTGAGATACTGAACGAGTGAGACGGTTCCAATGGTACTAGTGAGCACTAAAAGAAAAAGCAAGTGAACCCGACATTTCCGACTATCAATTGAGTGCGGTGTGATGTACCTCTAGACCGCGAGATCACCTCGATGCACGAATAGGTCATTGAACCCACGACCTTTGTGAAGAAAGTCAGGTTGCATAAGAGGTGCACTAACACACGCGCTGATTTATTGCTATTCGCTAGTAAATCGTTTTGCGTTTGCATTCTATTCAAACGTTTTGTAAGACTGAGACGGGGCTCCACTACTGATTAATTGATGACATAAAATCTGATCCAATGCTATAGCTTTTTTTTAATATACTTACGCAAAGGTACTTAAATATTGTACAAAAAATCATAAAACAAGCTCTTTAGGTTGCAGGTTCTCGTTTCAAAGTGTTTTTCAACTAAGTTCGGTTTAAAGAATTTATTTCTCACTAGCAGTTCCCGCGCGGCTCACTTATTTGTATATTTTGCGCGGATCCGTAATTCTTTTTCCAAAATAAAAGTAGCCTAAGTTACTCCTTATAAGACTAGCTATCTGCCAGTGAAAGTCCCGTGGGAATCGGTCCACCCGTTCCGGAGATTAGCCAAAACAAACAGACAGACAGACAGACAAAAAATTTACAAACTGATTTTTAGGTATAGGTATCGTGCAACCGACTGTATTAATAACCGAGTTGAAAAAATAACTATTATTTTGACATTACAAATAGGCACTTCAATTTTATTTCTTTGTATGTATGTATTGATGATGTAGTGATAAAAACATGACAAGGAGATACAAAAGATTTTTTTATGACAAGATTTTTTTTTGACAAATAGGGCCTTAGGTTACAATATACAAATTACAATTAATACATATATTAAGCAGTTTACATAAGTCACGTCAAGTCATAAGTTCCGACGAAATTCAATTCCTCCATAATTTAGACTATGTTTTCTTTATTTCTTATTGTAACAAAGTTTCGTATGTAGTGTAAATCTATCATTATTAATTACATTAGGTTGCTAAGCAGTAATAGCCTCTGTAGGCATTCGGTCGTGGCAAAATTATCTATATATTAATACGTGAAGCGAAAACTTTGGATCCCTTTTTACGAAAATTGGACGGACGGAGGAGTATGAAATTTCGCACACTTATAGTTTATACAGAAAAGAAGTGACGAATGCTAAAATTTTTGAACAATATTTGCTACAAAGTTAAAAAAAAATGTAATAACGGGTACATACAGCTATGAGTGTCCAGTAAATATTTTGACCTGTCATGGTACAAGTGTCTATACAATGACAGGTCAAGTAATATTGGCCAATGAAGTAAACCATGGTCGAAATCCGACCACCACGCGATCTCTAGTTATATTAAACACTTATACTTATATTGTTTTGTAGGGGAATCACCTCAAAATCCAAACACGATATGTAGTAATAATTATGTTTCACAATTTATTCATATATTAGACTAGGTATATTTTAAATGAACGTAGCCTTGATTTTCGTACACATGTTATCGCTTTCCATTCCAAAGTCCGAATGCCTTCAGACTCTTCAGAGTCCTAATCGCCGCCATGTTGCCTTTGGTAGCGGAAATCCCTACTATTTACATAGGAAGCGGAATAATTCAAATTCAAATTCTTTATTTATTTCCAAATAGGCCTTATAAATAAATTTATATAAGTGATTGCACAAATGTACATTAATAATGAAAAATATGGTGTCTCCACCATAATAACAATAAATATAATTTGATATTGTAAATAAGAGGTTACCTGTAAATTAAACATAAATTAAACAGTTTCAACATAATTGTCTAATAATTTATAACGATATGATTTTATACATATAGGTACTGGTATTTTACAATCACTCAATACAAAATAGCAATGGCGGAAGTAGAGAAAATAATATTGTACACTTAATGTTTGGAGACATATTTCTTACGGCTATTTACCATTATGAATAAATGCAATATTATCTTTATCACGACAATGCAAATGGTATCTATACCTATAATATTACAATTATATATGTGTATCCTACCATGTTATATAAGTATAACTTGACAGTTTTCAGTATTATTTTAAGAATCTAACAGTTAAAGAAGAGCTTCCCAAAAAATCCCTGAATATATCAATTTAAAATAAAATCATTTAAACTATTGAACAATAAATAAATACTAGTGGTCGCCCAGTGGTCGACATTCGACCATAATTAATTTAAGTTATAAGTTTGAACATCTTTAAGGTTCTATTGTCAAAGACTATACTTCTATAATTACAGATTCAATACCAAGATTAATGTTAATTTGCCTATTTTTTAAACAAATTATGAATTTATTCTATATGTCACAGGACTGAAACGCAATCATGCTTTAGGTATGTAGAACTTTAACTTTTGGTTTGTGGCTTTGTGGAGTTACCACAATTTTGCCAATGTCAAGTACTTTAGGTATGTAATTTACATAGTTGTGATGAGATGACAAAAAAAAGACTCGATTTGACTATAGAATTCCAAATAAACAAAAGAATATCTATGCATGTGTGTATTAAATACACGATAATGAATAGTAGTGTGTGTAACGTGTTATTTATTGAAAATATGTATTTTTACGCATAATTAAAAAAAAATAGCATTCGTCACTTCTTCTCTGTATAAACTACAAGTGTGAGAAATTTCATACAAAGTTTTCGCTTCACGTATTAATATATAGATAACTATTGAACAATAATAAATAAATAAAAATGTTTTAATTATATTTCGGCAATGCCATGTATGGTTTTTCTGTTATTAACAGCTGGAGTTGTGTTAAATTAGGGGTTAAATATCAATTTTTCTTCACAAATAATATTTATATCACTTTAATTTTGTTTCCTTGCTTTTTTGGGTTATAGAGGGCAAATGAACAGACGGGTCACTTGATGTTAAGTGGCTACTTTCGCCCATGGACACCTGCAACTCAAGAGTTACAAGTGCGTTGCCGGCCTTTGAGATGGGAGTACGCTCTTTCTCTTAAAGGTTTGAAAGTCTATCGGTCCGGAAATATGAACTGAAATATGCTCTGAACCTATATTTATAACAATTACGCAAATACTAACTTACTGTCGGGCAATTCAGAGGTATGTAATACCTTTCGTGATCGCGTTAATTTCCGTGTAAATACATAATTACACAAATCTATAAAGCCTAACATTGGCTATAACATCTCAAACAATTATGTAATCATCATCTATCATCATCATCATCATCTAAATCAACTTTGTATGGCAACAACAACTATGTATCAGGCTATATCACTATCACTTGCAGAAACAAGTTCACTTCTTCTATATAAAGTTAAAGTATTCCAAATCACTATATATTATAAAATAAAGTCCCCCGCCGCGTCTGTCTGTCAGTTCGCGATAAACGGATAAATTTAATAATTACCGAACGGATTTTCATACGGTTTTCACCAATAGCAGGAGTAATTGAGGAAGGTTTAGGTGTACTGTTCATTAAGGTTTTGTGTCGCCAAAAAGTATGACAGTACTGTGGTAGTTCAACACTGCACTGCTTTCTTTCCATTTTTGGGTCCATATATTTATAATAAAATAAATAAAGTAATTCAAATATATCCATTCAGTAAAACAGCAGTCAAAAAAAATCTTTATCTGATTGTCTTAGTAATATGTCTTACAATGAAGTCGAAAATCTCCTAATAATCCCTTCCATCGTTATACATACACCTTCTCAACTGGTCAAACTTGCACGCAAAGTGAGACACACCTCACACACACACACACACACACACACACACACACACACACACACACACACACACACACACACACACACACACACACACACGCACACACACGGGCGCGCACTCGCGCTATGTGAACTAAAAAAAAAATTGAGTCAATACCTAAATATTATTATTATCGTTATATTATTACTGATTTTGTAAATTACTGCTTGATTTTGTATAATTTTTGAGTCTCAGTGGTATAAAATTAGTGATTCCTACTGGCAGCCCTGATCCCGGTACTATAAATTCTACTCGGTGACTTACTACTTGATGACAACCGAACGCCTACAGAGCCTTTTATTGCTTCACAACCTAATGTAATGATCAAGCATTTTGAATTATGAAAATGTAGACGACTGGTCGATGAGTCTCGATACTGTCTGTGTCTCTGTTTGTTTGTATGTCTCTCCTTTTCCTTCTCCGTAAGTGTTGGTTCCCTACAAGTCGCTTAAATTTCCTTGATTTTCTCAATATACTCCTAGTCCAAGTATTCCTAACATCAGACCTTTATATGAAACTGTCGTCTCATCGTTGAGAGTTGGCGAGTTGGTAAAACTTTGAAAAGATAGAAATTTACGGCCGGGTACCCAGATCGGCTATCGGCGCCGCCCGGACTGACAGCAAATATATATAAGTAGACCACTCAGCTATCGCGGATTAAGTATAGGTGGAGAATGTGACCAAGATTTTTTTTCTCAGGAACCCATAGACGTATGAAGTTAAAATTAATACCAAATACTTATATCTACGTCACTTGAAGCTGTAAAAAAATCAAGCTTCTAAGTCAACGCAATCAAAAGATACGGCCTTAGATTTTACAAATTTTAACATTTCGGGATAACTATATTTGTTTTTATTTATAACTAGCTGTGCCCGCGACTTCGTCCGCGTGGAATAGTGTATTTTTATCAAATCAACAGCCTCAAAAATAATTTTCAAGCTTCTAGCTCTAAATATGACGACACTTCCATACAACTTTTCATCCCCACCTTTCAACCCGTTACACCCCTTATTAAAAAGTAGCCCAGGTCCTTTCTCAGGCTCTATACTATCTGTGTACAAAATTTCATTTAAATCGGTTGAGTAGTTTTGGCGTGAAAGGGTGACAGGCAGACAGGCAGAGTTACTATCGCATTTATAATATTAGGGATTTTATAACTTGAACCAAATAAACTTTTTGTTAAATCACTATCAAGTACATAAACTTAATTTTAAATATGAGCATTCGTAATAACCAGAAATTTTAATAAGCAACATTTATGCTAATGTGCAAGAGGTGCATCCAACGACTGCATTAAGCAACTACTATTAAAAGGTCAAAGTTGCAACTGTTATTATGAAAACACACTCGACAATGTGTGTCACATCTTTCTTCCTATTCCATGAGAATTGTACTGAATTCTTCATTAAAATTCATCACCAATTATAATCATGTTACACATCTACATACTTGTATATTCTGTTGTAAGTATATTTTATATGTAGTAATTATCTTCCAAATACGTATACAATGGCTTTTTTAACCCCCGACGCAAAAAGAGGGGTGTTATAAGTTTGACGTCGATGTCTGTGTGTGTGTGTGTGTGTGTGTGTGTGTGTGTGTGTCTGTGTCTGTCTGTGGCATCGTAGCTCTCAAACTGATAGACAGATTTCGATGCGTTTTTTTTTATTTGAAAGCCAGTTTCCTTGCGGTGGTTCTTAACTACGTTTAGTTAATATCGGTCCAGCAGTGTAACAGTATCAGCTCTTTTCCAGAGTGTTTTTGTGTTTTTAAGAGTGTGTGAATTTTAGAATTTTATTTTCTTTGCAACGTGGGAGTTTCATTGCTTATACCGGCATCAGCTATCGAACCATACGTTCACCACATTATTAACGGTACGGTGATATGCATTTTTTCCAACTAAGTTTTGTTTAAAAAAGTGGTGACGTTAAACATTCCCGGCGTTAAACAGACTTTATTAAAACTGACTGAATTTTATTTCTAATTTTGAAAAACCAAATCTATGAAATATAATTTGTACTGCACAGTTCGGTAAAGTCTTACGTTCTTAACATGTGTGACAATTTAAATAAATCAAGCTGGAAACTTAATTGCAATATTCTATCACAATCGTAAATAATTACAGGTCTTTAAAAAAATAACGTGACGCAACTTAACCCAACATCGACAACGTTATCACGGTCCACAAACATAACTAAAAGCAATAAATATAAAATATTTGACACACAACATTACACAATGATTCAATCACTTAATTGTTTGGTATTTGGCAAATAAAAATCGATTCAATATTATAATTTGTATAATCTTGTTTTTTAATTGATTAGAAATCTCTGTTGCGCGGTCAGTCGTCACCTCTTCCTGGGTTTGTGTCTTCTCACAATTATCTTAAGACCATAGATTAATAAGAAAGAAAGTAAAAAAATATATTACAGGCCATAGAAAACACAAGATTAAATTAAAATTGTATTCTTGATGGAAGGCTACGGATTTCACATATTCAAATACCAAAAGCACATCTGAAATTAAACTCTCTATAACACAATGCATGTCATGCACTTTGATGGGCAGTCCGGTAAATGGGTCTGTCAGCGACCCTTGTTTGTGGAATCAGGTGACGGATATGTGGCTGTAATACAGACCCGGTATTGCATAGACTATTTGATTATAGGCCTTAATAAACGTTAACGGATAATTTATTAGTATAATAGCTTGCAAAACAATTAGAACGTGTTCAGATGACAGGCGTAGGCCGCTCGTCGAACGCGCGTTTGTGTTTTGTATTGTGTTCACATGGCGAGCATTTCTTGGGCGTTGAACAGACGTTGTCGTTCAGGTTCTGTATTATTTAAAACGGACGTAAAAACAAAAAATCCAATCAGATTTTTATGTATCTATCAATTTGGTTTCATTTCTTGTACTTCATATTTTCATTTTATACAAAAATAAAACTGGACAAAATGTATGAAATGAAGTGTCACCGGACTCATGCTATTTAAAAAATGGTATAGGGTATATATCCTTTCATTAAAATCACCAGTTGTCGCGTTGAAAACACGCGCTCATCTGAACGAATGCACGGCAAACCAATGATCTCAAAGCTTGCGAAAGAGCCGCCCGTAGGCACGGTAATATTATCTGTTACTACCGTGCCTATTTTATTTATTTTTAATTGTGGAAACCCGGGTCCTCACTCCACCCGGGATAAGCGGTAGCGTGGTATATCGGACTCGAACCGACTAAAACCACACAGTAATCCGGTAGGAAATCTCTGTGAACCCCGGCAGACTTGACCGCCTGTTAAACAACAGGTGACCCCGCTATGTATTATTACCGTGCCTAAGTTGACGCTGCATCGAGCGGAGCACCAATCGGATAAAACGCGCGTTAGCATGTGAACGATTTGAACAAAATGTGCATTTTATCAAAACGGCCAATGCCCTTCTGAACATTAAATTCAAAACATCTCACGATTGAAAAAATTAATCCTAAAAGATCGGTATGTAACGAAAAATCGGTATAACATTACATAAAGGCATTCAATAAAATGATTTTTCTGTCTTATTTAATCTTTGATCTATTCGTGGGAACAAAACGTACTTGAACTTACTTTCGATTGTAGATCTTGTATAATGATGAGAAATAGTAACTACTATCCTCTATAACATTGTAGGCAACGTGATCAGTTAGCTGTCATTAACAGTGAGTAGAATAATTCATCATTATCATCATCAGCCTATCGCCACCCACTGCTGGACAAAAACTTCCCCCGAGAAGCGCCAACTATCCCGGTCTATAATGACCATTTATCCCTTTATTTGTTTACCAACACTAGGCCTGACTAAGTTAGCGGTATTTTACCAAAAATATAGCATCATTGGATTTGCACCTTGATGAGACGGTACAACTCGTCAGCTTTATATAGGAACGTTAATGGCAGCCTTAATATCGTCGCGAGCGTATTTCGGGGCTCATTAAGTACATATAAAATCGACCTCTAGTTAACATATTTACTAATACGCCGCAGGATACATATTAAACTTCATTAATTTGCTGCAAGGGTCATAATTTATTTAATTATATTGTTAAAGAAAGGCGTCTCATTTATCATTATCTATGCCAACTCTATATTACGCAGTCTGTGGTCTAAGCATTGTTATAAACTAAACTAAGTTAAACTCAAAATTAATCTGCATATTAATAATAAAAGAATCATGAGAAAGATTTCAAAAAAAATATTAATTTCCATGTGAGTTTACAGGCTTTATGTTCTTCTGTCTAATAGAATGGTCGTTGCAGCAAACTTTTATCATAGATACTCATACTTATAAAAAACTCGTCAAGATAACATGCATATATTAATCTTTTTGATCTGATTTCAGATATCGTAAACTATTCAAGTTGGAGTTACAAAATTTCATTTCAAGACGTTTATTCCATCCTGAGTTAGAGGGGGTCTGACAATGGCTCCAAATGGTTCGTGTAAATATAGCACTAGAGCACTATGACTCGAGAAGTTCGAGAACTTGTCCGCACGCTCCCGTACACATAGCTAATAATAAGTACTTTTTTACCAAAAAAGTTTAGTTACTTACAAAGCTATTGCTAACCGAATATCTATACTAATATAACAAAACTGAAGAGAGACTTTTTTTTATTGAAAACGCTAATCTCTGGAACTAGGTACCTGTCGGATTTGCGAAATTCTTTCTGCGTTTAATAGCCGACCTCTTGTGGAAATTTATAGGCTATTTAACATCACCCAACGACCTTTACAACAGAAGCAGTAACCATAAATGCGGGTGAAATTGACGAGATCGCGACGAGATTAACACTTCAAACTTAATCTTCAGATATTTTCATTGAATCTTTATGAGAAAACTAGCTGGAAGCGTTTGTAAATTTTCCCCGTTTTTGCAACATTTTTCATTGATTCTCCGCTCCTATTGGTTGTAGCGTGATGTTATATAGCCTATAGCCTTCCTCGATAAATGGGCTATCCGACACTAAAAGATTTTTTCAATGCAAACCAGTAGTCCCTAAGATTAACGCAAACAAAGGAACGAACAAACTCTTTAGCCTTATAGATAGATAGATAGATAGATGAACTCTTTATTGTACACAAACAAATAAGTTACAATATTTTACTTAAATCTACTTACTAGCTAATGTTATGTACAATTGGCGACCTTATCGCAATTTGCGATCTCTTCCAGGCAACCATTGGATGGATAGAGAAAACATAGGTGAAAAGAGGGGCTGCAGTGTACAATATATTTAAGAAGCCTATGGAAAAAGAAAATAATTATAAATAAGTGCTATTTAGAGATACTTAGCATATAATATTAGTATAGATTATAGGAGGATGGATAATAACTTGTTTTACGATTTTTATACCTACATTATTTGTAAAATATACTTAGTTTTTCTTTTTGAGTACATACATAAGAAGGTATATATGTAGGCCATGATAATTTAGGTAAGTAGACAATAGACCGTTTGGATTAACGGTGGCATTAAATTTACGATCGGATGACAAAATAATTTGTGAAAAAGTTTTCTAAAAATTATGTTAGCTCACGGAAATGTTGAAATAATTGGTTGAAACAATAAGAGGAAGCGACGACACATATTTAAAATGATAATTTGTACTGTGGGATCAAAGCTGTAATTGTTCGTTTTCTTCTTCCTGTATGTAGGTATGTCTGTAGCTGTACATATATGTATCTGGTTTGCCTTCAATGCTTGGAAGCATTACACAAGAACAGTAACCACTATTTAGTTGTTAAAAAAATATTTAAATAATTTTTATATTTTAGAAGAAATAAATAAATAAAATAAATAAATAAAACGTTTATTCCTCACCACAAACCAAATAATACAAAAAATAGTATATGCAAAAATATAGCTAAAACGGACAATTTCTGGTTGTGGATCGCTGGTGCCTGTGGTAGGTAGTTACACAGGACTGACTGTTATACAGGACACCAGGTCCCACCTCTTTGGATATGCAAATTTAATTAGCTTGCTTTAATTTGATAATGAATTGTTATCCCAGGTACAAAAAATCTAAACAATAAGAGTTTAAAGACAACATAATATACGTATATTATTAATTATTATTAATTATTTAGGAGTAATAAAGTGTGTATGAGAGTGTTGTGGTACTTATGCGCCATACAGGCCTACCGACCGACGCCGCGACGGGGCGGCATTTCCAATGTACAATGCTCGCCTTGAAGCGAAAGCTGGTGTCACGAGACCTATTCAAATGTATAAACCAAAAAGATGCATAGACTAAGCATCTTTTTGAGTAATAAATTTTAATTGGCCGCGTCGCGTCCACGTCGCGTTGCCGCTCTGCTCCGTCACCGTGTCGCGTTGCCGTCTCGTTTTGTCACCGTTCCACCATCCATCATATGAAGTCTCCCGCGACACATGCATCACGCCTAGTCGTGGGAGAGCCATGCTTCGGCACGTATGGGCCGGCTCGACTCCGCTCGATAGCACGGCCTCACAGAAAACCGGTAGTGAAACTATGCTTGCATTGCTTTCCGCCGCGAGTGAGGTTACCGGAGGCCGATTCCCGTCCTTCCCCTCTCCCCCCTCTCCTCCCCTCTAATTCCCCTCTCCCGTCTTCCCGCTCTCCCCCGTCGGCTTAACAAAGCACGCATACTATTTTAACAAATGAACTAGATACTGATCGATTGAAAATATATTTTGAAAATTGGAATTGCGTAATTAGTCAAGTGATTGCTGCGCGCACCCCTTGATGCAACCTCGCGAACCTGGGGGTACGAATACCACTAATTGGATCACCAATCGTTACTCATTCAAATAGAAAGTTAAGGAGTACTTTTTCGAACAGTTAGCAGATTCAACTTGTCCATAGCTAT
Source organism: Euplagia quadripunctaria (assembly GCA_963859945.1). NCBI lineage: Eukaryota > Metazoa > Arthropoda > Insecta > Lepidoptera > Erebidae > Euplagia > Euplagia quadripunctaria. The sequence goes on from OY982559.1 coordinate 4,435,432, forward strand.
CATCTAAATCGTTACTATGTTTTTATTTGTATGTATGTATGTATATATATGTGTATATATTATGTTTCTGTACATATTTGTATGTATGTTTATGAAATGTGTTTTATCCTATATACTTTGTTTAAGTATTTTGTCTGATATTTTGTTTGCAAATTTACCTAGTAACCTATAATATTTTTAATGCACCTACTTCCTGTTTTCTCTGCATCACCCGAAGGTTGACTGGCAGAGAATGCCTATGGCATTAAGCCCGCCTCTGTACTCTATGTGCATAAAGTTTTAAATAAATAAATAATGTGGAAATACTGCAGTAGAGGATACACACGGTAATCTTATTTTCATCACGATACTAAGGAAATGCCGTAATAATCACACTATGACTGAATATCACAAAAAGTTGTTCATCCAATTCACTTTACACAAACACACGCATAAAATTAAGATACATTTACACGACTGTTAATTCACACATACATCCTCATGACACCCTTTTTTGTAAAATTAGTATTGTTTACAACTTTCTACAAAACATTAAAGTATGCTATTGTTCAACGCAATTATGAGATTGCAGAGAAAATTGCTGTCTCATCTGTTATTTTGTGTATAAAAGTAAATGACAGTTGTAACAGTAATTCTTTTATTTATACGTGACATTACTGCGTATCAGCCGTGACTTGTAATAGCTTGACATACAAAGGTACCCAATTTTATTGGAACAAAGTTCCTTATTGCACGTTACACTTTAGCCCCTGTTCAGATCGGGGCTAGACCGAAAAAAGTGTTAGCGCAACTAAAAATGTTGACCGTGAGTCGATTTATTTTATTTATGCCATCTGTGGATTCTGCGCGATACTACTATAGTTTGATGTTGGTTGTACACTAATTATTATTATATTAGTTCGGGCAACTTTCACAGATGGCGCAATTTTAATTTCGAGTTTTTACAATATTTACTAAATATTAATAAAATGTATTCAATCCATTAAATATGTTTATTATATTTAGCGGAAGAAACTTAGTACCAGTTCCAAAAATTATTTCTTTTTTTTATATTTTTGTTTTTTTTATGATATAGGGGGCAAACGAGCATACGGGACACCTGATGGTAAATGACTCCCGCCGCCCATGGGCACCTGCAACTCGAGAGTCACAAGTGCGTTGCCGCCCTGCAAGGTGGGAGTAGGAAAAGAGGGGGAGGGGGGGGGGGGATGGCAAGAGGCGGAAGAGGGAAAGGACGGGAATAAGGGAGAAGGAAGGGTTAGGGCCTCCGGTGACCTCATTCACGCGGCGAAATGCAATGCAAGCATTTTCGGCCGGTTTTCTGTGAGGCTGTGGTAACGAGCGGAGTCGAGCCGGCCCATACGTGCCGAAGCATGGCTCTTTCACATAAAGATAAAAAAATATATGTATTTAAAATGTGATTTATTTATTTAATACTTAATGCCAAGTGGCATTTTCTACCAGTCAACCTTTGGGTGGTGCAAAGAAGGACGTGGCAGGTGCAAATATATAGTGACAAATTAAAGGCTCAATCATATAGCTTACACATAATATATTATATATATATTGAAACTGTGAAGTGAGATAAGTAGGGGCAGTAGGGGTATTAAGAAGAGTGTAGAGAGTAGTTAAAGCACGTAGGCTACGTCGCTGACGTATGGGTAGCCATGACAGTTGGGATCGATATGCAGACACATGGTCGTACTTGCGAAGATTGAAAATGAATCGAATGCAATTATTGAGAAGTCGGTCAAGTTTATGTATATGTGTTGCATAGAAGTAAAGAGCAATAATAATATTTAAAGGCATATTACTCGTCGTTGTCTAGATCTAAACGAGCTTAGCTTATTTGTTACTAGTCATTCCCCGCTGTTTCAACTACGTTTATTGTCACTACTCCGATGTAACATGGCCTATATTTATTCTATATTCCTCAATGAATCTCTACTCCATCCATGACGAATTATTCAAATCTGATTTATAGTTTCAGAGATTAGTGCGATTAAACAAACAATAAACCTCTTCAGCTTCATATATTAGTATTGATAGAGCACTGATAAACATGGTTTGTTTTTTGTAAATACTTACATTATTATTACTGGTGCAACGATATATCGGAAATCTGATAAATATCAATACATCGAAGCCTTTAATATCTATAATTATCGATATCAACGAAACACGGTATCGATATCGATTTGATTCGATATATGACGATATGTAACTAGCGATATCATCTCACCCACCTCCACCCTGTGGCTACCCCTTCCGGGATATACAGCCGTGAGCAAAAATAAAAAAAAGTAAACCTCGTTCGATGAACACCCGCGAGTCCATTACTGTTAATAAAGCACGTTGGTTTGTTGCGAGTTAATTAACAAATTAAAACTTTAAACGTGAAAACGAGAATAAATTATTTTGTCCCTGACAAACATTACCTACTCATTATTTAGGTCTTTTAACACTTTCTTTTTATTTTAAGTCAAAATGTCACGTATGTCAATATTTGAGGTTTGAAATGATTTGTGATACCTATTCCTAACATGATTTCCCAATTTTTTTTAAAAATGCCCTTCGACAGACAGTGAACACGAATTTAGTACTTGAGGATGCGGAAGTTTCCGGAAAAAATTTATGGTGTCTGAAAAGGTTTTTTGTGCACATTCTAAACCTTTCCACCTTAAATAACTGTAACAAAAATGCCCTTCGACAGACAGTGAACACGAATCTAGTACTTGAGGATGCGGAAGTTTCCGGAAAAAAATTATGGTGTCTGAAAAGGTTTTTTGTGCACATTCTAAACCTTTTCACCTTAAATAACTAAGTAGAATGGACAAGGTACATTATGATGAGTTTCTTTGAAATTGAAATTCAACCGAAATTAATACAACGATAAAAAAAAGTAGATCTTAAAAACGGATTCCGTTATGAATGCGGCGCCGGCGCGGCGCCGCGGCGTCGCTGTCAGTTATTATAATCAAACACTTACATTTAAATTATAACATTTTAAGATTTTGAAACAAAAAATCTCTATACAAAAGCAGGATACGGTTATATTACGTTGTTATGTTATTTTACGTTGCAATATACTAGAGTCTAGACGGAATCAAGCAAGACACCTAATGATATCACGATTGCAATAACGCATATGGAATCAAAATTAATAAACATATCAACATTTTAGAGATATGAGCGACTGATATTTATATCATTATATTACGTAACAATAAATTACATCAAATATGTAGGTAAACAACATATAATACTTTTTCATTAGCAATAGCTTCTGATGTGTTAATTGTCGGAGAGATATTTAATGAAACTGGTTTATTACATGTGGTACTATTAATTGTATATAAACATTACATGATATTCGCCTTTCTATAAAATCTTACGTGCATATGTTTATTAGCGACAGTATCTTTTATGCGAGGATCCTTTTAAAATATTCCGAAAAGAAAAATATGCTAATTGTATATTAAGGTCTTCTTCTTCCTCTCCAATTAATGAAGGTTGACAGTCAGCTTTGCATAATTATTTGGCCTTGTCCTCAGCGAGCTGGATTTTAAGATTTGCATCAGTGCTACCATCGTACACTTGCAACTCGCGGGGACTTGCGTGCCCAACTTCTTTTTGTTTTAGCATGATAATGTTACATTCAGTGCGCCTACCTAAAATCTTTTAATCTTTTCTTTTTTCTATAGCAAAAACAAAATTATAAAAAACCTTTTTTTTTGTAGTTTTCCTCATTTGTATGTTATTCTTTGTCACTAGGAGGGAATTAACTCCAGCCTGCGACTGCGACTGCAGCCTCGGGCCAGTATACACGCGATTAGCCCCGCTTAAGTGACGTAGCGCCAGGTCCTCACTATGGTCATCAGAAAAGATATCTCACTACCGGCCGTAATAACAAGTTTTACCGAGGTCGCAGTCTTCTGCAAGATCATTTCGAAGCCACATTAACTCTCACTCGCGACCCCAGATTACTGAGTAGATATTTCTTAACAGATAAATCATTCCCTACAAAAATATCGTACCTAATCTTTACTTGCCAACATTGTTAAAGAAAAAAATGCTGGCGAAACTCTACAGTGGTCATGCGATACTCGATGGTTCAGTTATTACACCAGTTTTAAAAGTATCAAAAACACAAAGGTTGCCTCAAAGACATTAGGAGTACATGAATAAACTACACTCTTACAGGCAGAAAAAAAATCAGCACTAATAGTGCTGATTTTTCTGACAATTTCAGCAATGCAATCTTATTATAAAGCTTATTTCTGACGCAACCTTTAAATTCGTAGGTGTTGAAACGAAAATTCACAAAATTTGTTCAATAGCATTAAAAAATATGTAATCGAAATTACTTTTTAGTTTACTAGATATCACAATAACATCATGAGAATCAAAATGCGCTTGAAACCGATTCACTTTGCAGCATATTTGTAAACCCCACATTTCAATGAACTAAACTAGACAAAACCCTAGAGAGCTAGAGATGGTTTTGGAGCCGAACATTTCTGTGGGTAAATATTAAGGATGTAAGTCCAATATCATGGTGAAAGGGGCTATGTGGGTCTACTGCACTGAGCAAAGTTGCTGCCCGAATTCTCACAGTACCTTGCACTTTTCCTGCCTTAGAGCGGTTCTTCAGTGCTCACAATAATGTTCAGAGCAATAAAAGAATTGAAATTCAATTGGAGTTTATTACACATGTATGTTGATGATGTACGCGATGACATCCAGGGTTGCGTGCGTGATTCACCACTAATGCACATGGAATCCCGAAGCCATATAGAAATCACATCTCTACGTAGTACCAGCCCTGAAACATCTACGCCTGGCCTTAACAATTTGGTTTTTGTGACCGTATTTTCGATAGTGATGATGATGTTTACTGCGTAGTACATATCTAATTTATTGACTTCTATTTTTTACTACTTTGTACTACTAATAGTAAACACATATTCACCCTCCACTAATAAATATTTTGAAATATCCACACGTGAATTTTAAGACGTATAAAAAAGGGCAAGAACTTCAATAAATAATACCTGGTTGAAAAGCACACATCCGTATGTTAGGCACCCGAATAAAATAAAATAAAAAGCCAATGGATCTCTCATCATTGTTTGAATAAGACTCGTTCTAAAAATTAAACTAGTTTATGATAACATCTTAGAGTTTATGACGTCAAGGTTATACTCGTATATAGATAGAGGTCGAGCACTTACCGCGTTATTGTATTGCCTATATTCAACAGGTTTTTTCACGCTCTCACATTAGTAATGTAGTTTATCGGTATTTGCTTGATGTAATATTGCCTCAGTGCTCTAAAAACTATATTCGTTGAGAGTTGAAGGATTAAATTTTATGTGGCTTGAAATATTTTTCGTGCATTTAATTATGCAAGCGACGTACCAGTTAAATTCAAATGAACATACAAATTGTTGACAATGTTTCGAATATTGTGGTAAATAGATATTAATGATTTTAGTGTCAAATACTAGAAAGAAGGCTTTATTGAGTGTCAAATATTTAAGTAGCTCTTGACATTAGAATGACGAAATGGCATAGGTCAAGCAATTAATTAATATGTTAAGTACATATCACCAAAAAAAAATTGATTCATAGTACAAGCCGTGCTTAGTTCAGGCATAAATATGATAATATTTATGGTTTGGTTCTAGACAGCACTGTGTAATACATATGTACATACATATGTATGTATGTACATATACTTACGCCTATGGATATTTACACATATTTACATTATTAAAAATAGAGGTTTAAAGGCTAACAAGTTCATTTTTCGTTTTTCAGTTCCTTTCTGATTTCGTCAGTAATTTTTTTTGTTAGAAGGTTTTTTGTTTTAAATTTTTTATGGCTATAATATAATTATAATTAAGTTACTTCTTTAAAATTCTTACTTACCTAACTTAGTTAATTAAGTAATGTATAATATAATTACCTACTTTAACTATTCAGTGTTATTTGTTATTTCTACATAGTATGAAATAAATTCGCTTCCCGCTGTCTGTACTTACGCTTAGATCTTATAAACTACGGAACGGATTTTAATGAGGTTTTCATAAATTGATAGAGTGATTCAAAAGGAAGGTTTAGTTTTATATTGTTTTGTGTTAATTTGTTGAAATATGACGATAATTGTTCAACACATTAGTATCCATATTGCGAAGCCGGGTCGGGTCGCTAGTAAATATTTAAACATTACTCATTACTTTATTGCATTTTATAATTGTATTGACAAGGTGTCAAATGTAAGGGTAGAATCAATTATGGACCCTTTTTTTTTTTTTTACGTGTGGAAACCCCCTCGGGTAACACCTCACCATTCAGCGAGGTGGTTATGTCGGAATCGAACCGACTAAAACCACACGGTGTTCCGTCACGGGTGTCTATGGCCGGGGGCTCAGGTTTAACCTAGGAAGGAACTCCCTGGACCCCCGACAGACTTGACCACCTGTCCACAAAGCAGGTAGTCTCGTAGTCGTGTGTAGGAGCCGTGTCCTTCAGTCTAGAAAGGCGCTCGCGGAACCCGTCGCGCCACCGTCTCGGGCCTATTTTCTACTGTTTCGGCGCCGGGTTACCCTTCCCGACGCCTTAAGGCCAGCGCTCATGGAGGCCGTAGGTCATTAGGTGCCCTACCTAGGCGCCTGGTGCGTCCTCTGCGGGACGGGAGAGTGCTAGTCCTCTCCCGTTCCCTTTCCGCCGCCTCTTTGGCATACATCACCTCCTCGCAAAACGAGGCGACGAAGTCCCTCGCGCTCTCGCTCTGTACCATAGCTAGCACCATGATCTCTAGCGAGAGGCTTCCCACGCCTATAGCTGTCTCGAGGTCATCGCGCTGTTGGACCCACGCTGGACACTCTACTAGGGTGTGGAGAGCAGTATCCTCGGGACAGCCCCCGCAGTGATGGCACGCAGGCGTTGGGTCCCCGCCTATGCGACACAGGCACTTCCCGAAGCAGCCGTGCCAGTAAGCACCTGCGTCATCCGATAAGAGAGGCTGCCATAACGCCTCTCTAGCCATTCCTCCATGACGGGCCTTATCGCCAGAATTGTGGCGTGCCCAGCGCTCGGTCGCCCAAGTCGTTCTTTCCACTCGGCCATGAGTACCTGGTGGACCTGGCACCTTTGGGCCTTGAGTTCACCGGGCAAAAGCCTCAGCCCACGGATCAATTATGGACCCTGGTGGGCCCTGCAAAGTTTTCATTAGGAGAGAGGAGAAAAAGAGAGCTCTTTATAAGATTATTATAATATGGATAATAATACTAAGAGTTAACTATATTTTATGTTGCTATATTTAAATAATGTATTTTTTATTTGAATTTAAATATATGTAATAAGCTATAGCTTTAGATGGCATATTAAAAATCATAACAAAATGTATTAATTACGTGTTTTTTTATAAAATATAAATATACATTTATAATAAAATGTAAAATGTCTTGCGTTCTTTAAAATAATAATAAAAATAATAGTGTCTTATGTACATAATACTGTCTTTTCTATAATTTTCAATGATATTTTTAATACTTTTACTATTTATCTGTGCTTATAAAGTAGTTTTTATAGTTCTAGCTACCCGCCTCGGCTTCGCACGGGTTGTGGAGACATCTTCAACAATCATCAACATATTTCAATCAATTTATACAAAATCTTAACAAATTATACAACCAAACATTCCTCATGAATCACTCTGTCTATTGGTGAAAACCGCAAGAAAATTCGGCGGGGCACTTTGTTTTATAATATGTAGTGATGTGTACTAAAGTAAATAAGTACTAAAAACATATTACACACACAATCAAAACTCTAAAAAGTAAATGCCTCTTTAAAGGTTTGCAAAAGGACAAACAAAAATTCATAAGACACCTATCCCAATGGCACATAAAAATATACATATATGTAAAAGTCTGAGTCTAAAGCACCTTCTAATGATACCGCGTACACTTTCTCAGTGATCGGTATGCAAGAAGTAGATTACATCTCTTGTACCCGATTTTGTGAGGTCAACTTACTGATATGCAGGAGTTTTGTGTCATTAACTATAAGGTCAAGTAATCTTATTGGGCCATCGTCTACTAGGTAACAACTAAACGCTGACCACAAAAACCTACATACAAACTGCTGGCGCTTATTTTTTTCGACAGTTTTGTTTGGGCCCGCGGATGAAGTTGGCGCTTAAATAATATACGAAATCGTGAGGCTTTCTTGTTATTGGATTTTCGTATTGATTTCTCTATTAGGAGATTCCCAAGAGAATTAAACTTCTTGAGGGGTGACCCAATTACCGATTACATGCTAGTTATTGACCCCTGAATGGCAAAAAGTTTATTAGAGCGGTTTTTTCTTTTGGTGAGTACTTTAATGTTTTATTGTTTATGCTTTATTTTAATCTAGGTTACAGGAAGGTATATTGGTAATGTAAGTAATTTAGTGATATCTTTTTCTTCTATATTTTTAGGAAGAATACGACACGGATACCTATACAAGCACATACAAGAAACAAATGATGATGACATAATTTAAATTTTAAATACTGTAATTAATCACCTAACAAGCGGACAGACTATATTTATTATCAAATTTATTTCTTTTAAAACCAATAAAGAAAAGTCGTGAAGGATTAAAATTGTATTTCAAAACGCATTAACGTATTTTAAACGCAGAAGAAAAAAATGCAGGGCTTTCTTTTGTTGAAGTATCAAAAACTTTTTGAGAAATTAAGTCTGAAAACTACAAATATAAAGCTTTAGGATGTAATATGTCCTTCAAGATTCACTTCCTTGAGTCCTATCTAGACTTTTTCACCAAAAACTCAGGTGCGGTAAGCAACAAACACAGGGAAAGATTTCATCAATCATGGCGATGGAAAAAATATATTAAGAATAATGGGTTTTAAGAATACTTTCAAATTTTTGTTGGACATTAAAACGAAATCATCAGAAGGGACGAGACGAGCAAATCAAACAAAAAATCTTCAGAATAATTTTTATAAACATGATTCTCTTCGAAAGTTGTGTTTTTTTTTAAATTAACATATTTTAGAACGGAAATATGTTTTAATTTTTTTTTCACATACTTTTTTAACTACTCTCATACCAAGGTATAAAAAACAAGTAGCGAAGCAAAGGGAAAAAAATGTTGTCCAGTGCCGTTGGCTCTTTACGTAGACACAAGATTTTATAAAACACCACTGAGTTCTAGTTTATTATTATTTATAAACTTTATACAACAGAAAGTGTATGTTAAAACATTTATTGATAAATAAATATATGTATTCAGTCTTACTAATATTATTAAGGCGAAACTTGGTAAGGATGGATTGATGTTTGTTACTCCTTTACGCAAAAACGGCTGATGGGATCTGGATGAAATTTGGCACAGAGATAGTTTTTACCCCGGCCAAATGTACGATTCCCGTGGAATAGATTTCACCAAAATTTCCACGCGAACGAAGTCGCGGGCGACAGCTAGTAAAAAATAAAAGTGAAGACCATTTATTGATGAAATGTTAAGACTCGATGAGCGTCATAATCTACATAATTTGGGTTACCTCAATTCATTCTCATCCCATTACTCGTTAGTAGTCAACAAAGGCTTAAAATAATCTAGTCTAGCCAAAGGTAGCCCGATTAATTGACTTGAAATGGCTAGACGGTTGTCTGCTTCTGCAAATCGATATTAAGGGCAGTTATAAAAATGACCAGCCGTTGGTCTTAATTTTATGGTCCTGTTCTGCTCTCAGTGGTCGCAGCGTGAGGTTAAATACCCTAAAATCTTGCTCAAAATTTGGACCATCAAATTCAAAAAGATTTTAAAGAGATTTATTTCCAGAGATTAACCAATAAATATATTTCTTTGGCCTTGTACATTAGTAGGTGTAGATATTTATAGGTAGCTTCAAATAAAATAGTAAAGACAACCATGTTTTATTTTAGCAAAAGTAAAATAAAAATAAAGCTTCACCATTTAAAGTTTCACTTGGAATAACAGTGACATAAATAAATTGCTTTATTTCTTTTTGTGCTCTATAAGAAAGTGACGAGTAAATAGGCAACTTGGACGCAGGTGTAAGCCGCGGGAATATTCGCCTTTTTGCTAAAATATATCAACTTTATGTCATTGTAATAAAGAAACAATGTAATAATAATACTGTGTTATATAGGTATATTATTAGTGGTCGCCCTGAAGTTGAAAGTCGACCGTAATCTGGAAGGAGAAAGGGAGAACTTTTTGGATAAACTATTTTAAGGAAAATAAATGCTTCCAAACTTTAACCGACTTCAAAAAAACAGTTCCGTACTCGTCCGTTACGTACGATCGCTACAGATGTAGCGATTTTCTTCAAAAGTAATATACCCATTTATTTAACTAGCGTATTCTACATATTGTCGGGAAGGTTTTTTTTTAATAACTTCACGAATCTCACACACGGCCGTCTAATTTCAAACTAGGCAGAGCTTTAGTATACATAGTTTACATTAGGTATTTATTTCATTCAAGTCAGTTTATTTAAGTATTATAGATAATACTAAAGCCCTTCAAAACTTGCTTTATAAATAGATAAGAAAAAGTTGATGAATAGTTTTTACCTGTTTATATATATGTAGATCTGTTTATATATATCATAATCAAGACCGACAGAGATCCTTAACTTTATGAAGACCCAGTCTTTAAGAATGTCATCTCTTCAGCTAATCTGTATGATTAATACTTTTCAGATTTGAGCATCACTCACAGCCCTTTCAAAATATATGTTGAAGTGGACCGCATCATGTATATCCGACGTTTGTCAAAAGCAAAAGTACAAAAATGTTTTCGAATAAAGCTGACCTATATCCAGAAGTGTTACGTACATAGAAGACGATGTTTACATATAAAATGGTACACATGCTTTGAACTAAGAACAAGAAACTGGCGAATTAAATTTCACTGCTGCCTTGGATGTCGGCATGCGGCGCACAAAATATGGGAGAGAGTTTTGGAATGATCTGGAATTTACTGCATGCAGCTGGCTTGTACTCTAAGTCTACGTCTAAGACAGCAATATTTTCTTCTATTTCTTTACTGGATATAAGTTTAGAAGGATTTGGAGGATATATTGAGATCTTAAATGAAAATTTATATTGAAAATAGTGAAAGAAATGCTTGTCTATAGTAATGTGTAACAAGAAAATTGATTGAAAGTGTAATTCTAATATTTACTGTACTTAACCGGATTAATTAGAGTATTTGATTTCTTGCAGGTATTGAGATTCAATACTTTGACTTCATATAGAAAAAACAAACAGTCAGTCAATACAAATACGCCATGATATTTAATAACAATAATGTTTTTAATTACGAACTTACAAATCTAAGATATAAAAACCAGCCTCAAAATCTTCTAATTTATTCATCAAAACATTACTACAACGTGATGTACTCTTCAGTCTCTCTGTCACTCTGTTTTGATTAGTTTATAAGCAATATCTGGAGTGGCTTTCAAGGTAGATATTGTGTCAATGAAATAGAATTTTCGGGGCCGGTTTACAGCTCCTAGTATGAAAATTCTCTTTTGTTTCCTACAATTATGTTATTGGAATTCAAAATACCTCGCATTTTTCAGTAATCCTTTGTTTGTTTTTGTTCTCTTATACTTATTCTAATTTTTTAAATTGATAGTAAAAGTAAACTCGTCGCGGTATCTCAACATATTAACTTTTCCTTGATCAATATTGATTTTGTATACAGAGGCTTCAATTACGGCGGCGTAGTAAAACCCACAGAAGATTTTTTTACCCCGATCTTCGTCAAAAGTTAAAGACGCGAGACGGTACGTGACAGTCACACACTCGAAATGTAAGTTCTATCGTAGTTCAAACAAAAAACGTCTTCAATCACACACCAACATAAACATTTTCTGTGAGTAGGGCCCAACGGACAAGTGAATACGCGACCCTCCACTAATTAGAATGCCGCCGGCTTCAAGAGCACCTACTGCTAAGCGTGTGCTTGTCTTACTTAGCATGCACCTCAGTGCAGACGTAGGTGTCCAATTTTAAGTACGTGAGACACAGTGTTTTCTTAAGTAAAGTCTGCTAATATGAACTTGACCAGTGAACTTCATTATGGATTAAGAGGTAGTAGGACTTAATTAAAATCGAAATAACGCGGATTAAGAAAACCTGTGTCATTTTAATTTTTAATCGACTTCAAGAAAGGAGGAGATTCTCAATTCGACTGTGTGTTTTTTTTTATGTTTGTTTTCTCAGAACTTTCGACTGGGTGAACCGATTTTGATGACTCTTTTTTTATTTGAAAGCTGGTGCTTCCCGTGTTGTCCCATTTCAATTTGGTCTAGTTCTGACAATGGCATCCATGAGAAAACCATATATAAGTCTTTTATGGAATAGTTTTTTTTGTTGAAGTCGGTGTTTTTTAAAAGAATTATATGTTATCATAGTTACTAATACTCACTATCTAGAAATTTATCAAATAGTAGTTCCATATTGCCCTATGGGGGAAATACTGGGTAAAATGGCACCCTTACTGTTATAAAGCGGTGTAGGAAATGTGTTATTTATCTATTTAAGACTTCGTGCATTTTATATTGCTCGAAGTATTAATTAACGCTTTTGATAACCTGGCATTCTGCCAGTAAACCTTTGGTTGATGCAATGAGCATGCACAGTGCATGATGTAATTATGCATTGGACATAAGGAAGAAGTTTCAACGAAGGGACAATAAGATGACAAAAAACTACACCATTTACATTGATGCAAATAAACGTAATATTATATAGGGACAAAATTTAATATACTTATTAACGAATAAGTTGCTTTAATTTTGCTAAGTGCAAATTCCAGAATTTCTTTACCCAAACCGCGGTTATCCGTTAAGATTATTACTCAAACTTCACCCATTGGTGCTAATATACAGAATATAGTTTCTCCCAAAGGACAGAAACATTTTGTCGTATGAACAAAAGTGATAAGTATAAAGCTACATTCAGTTCTAATAGTAGAGCTTCTATGTCTTTATTATAAAGTTTAAATTTGGCTGTGAAATTAAGAAACTCCCATGTCGCTCGTGAGTTTTTAGATTCAATGACATTATGCAAAGTTTTTTGGTAAATGCCATAACCCTTAAAGCACCTCACTTGAAGTTCAATATTGCTATCGATCGATAAATCTATTACAGTTATGAGTGACCAGTTACTGGTTAGACTGAATAGTTTGTCCACGACGAAGAACACCTTGTTATCCGTTAGTTGATAATTTGACTTATTTTTTATTGCACCATCATGTGTAACTTATAGCACTTGGACAACTAGTTTTGTTCTGTGTAAAATCGCGTTTTTTACATACATAAACTTACAAAGAAAAATCTAATTCAAATATAAAATTTTATCTAAATCGTTGGAGTCATTTCCGAGATACACGAAATGTACATAATTTTATATAGATAAAACAATTGCTCGTTTAAATTTATTAAATAGTGTTTTTTTTTATTGTTCATGTTACAATACACAATAATCGTCTTTGAAAAATGTATAAAATATTTTGCATATTATTAAAGAAAGCGTTGTTTAAACCGCCTACAACTTTTGACAATGTGACTTTTGCGAGCAATAAAGACTACATGCTTCCCAGTCTTGAATGTATTCTCTATTTTATTTATATATAACTGAGAAACAAATAGCATAGAGTTATGTTGTTGTGTTTATTATAATAATATTAATAGGAGAAAAACATTTTAAGTAATAACACTATACAGCATTAAGTGTCACCCATCAACTAACTAGGATAACTATTACTCAACAGCGCTAATCACACAATTTACTCGTATGTGAACACCGCCAAGCTTAAACCTGTACACATAAATTTTTACTCTTTTCTCTAGTAGATAAAGCTTACAATCGAGGTGTAATTTATGCGGTACAGCGAAGGAAAAATTTATCCAGAAAAATTTGCATAGAGCAATTCAAATACGATTTTTTCATCCTTTTTCAGTCGAGTCCATTGCCAACATCGTTAAAGTTTCGTTAATTATGAAGTGTACTGTTATTCAGTTATTTGTTCTGGCAGGCAAATACTGCACAATATTGGATTTAGCGTTTCGAGATAAAAACATATGTTTACATACTTTTTGGGATTAGCCCAGCATATACGTCTGTGTATTATAAAATTTAACACAAAGAAAAATTTGTTTATTTTAAATGTTAACTAAGGAAGATATAAGAACATGTCCGTAATCAG